>CM071570.1:76752496-76818386 GCA_036426205.1 Ascaphus truei
TTGGTGTCACTAAATGTATACAACAAAAGACAAAAAATACCCACTGTTACATCCAATATGACAAAAAATATATAGTTAAATACTTATCTGTTTGTCTTTTCATAAGTAAGGGTAATTTAGTTAAACTCTTTGGTCAAAGCGTTATAAGCCTGCAGCCACGTCACGGTAAAACCAATCTGCAGGTCCTAACACTACCTATGAAGATGGCTGCAGGCTTATAACGCTTTGGCCAAAGGGTTTAACTAAATGACCCTTACTTATGAGAAGACAAACAGTTAAGTATTTAACTATATATTTTTTGTCATATTGGAAATAGCATTGGGTATTTTTGTCTTTTGTTGTTTATGATATAAAAAAAACTAAATTACTAAACAGAAAAAAAATGAGGTTGAATTGAAAATTGCATCCTACAATATAGTGGTTAGGGTGTGGAAATTCACCAATAATTGTCAGGAGGCTACTAACTGGGAAACGCCTCCCTGTTTGTTACTAAGAGCCATACAAAAGTATTTTATCAATGATATAATTAAACATACATTTATTAACTTTTTCAAATGTATGCACCATAAAGCCCTATAACAAATTGTACAGAAGTACGCTGCGGCATTTGAGATGGAGGGAGACACAACCACACACACACACACACACACACCACACACACCCAACACACACACACACAAACACACACACAACACACACACAACACACCACACACACACACACACACACACACAACACACACACACACACACACCCACACACAGTCCACTCTTTCTGTGTCCTACCTCCCACTGTGGCAAGCAATGGAGGGGGGGAAGCCATCCTTGAACGGCCAGCGGACGCTCACTTCCGGTGCTGCTGCGATGGTGTCCACCTCTGGAGGGGGAGCGGCCCCTTGCAGAGGCCCTCCTGCCATGTGGAGGGCCCACTGCCATGCAGAGGCCCCACTGCTGCCATGTGTGACCCCCTGCCTTGCAGGTGAGTGTGTGTGTGTGTGAGTGACAGACTGAGTGACTGTTTGTGTGTGACTGACTGTGTGTGTGTCTGTGAGTGAGTGTCTGTGAGTGAGTGTCTGTGAGTGAGTGTCTGTGAGTGAGTGTCTGTGAGTGAGTGACTGTGTGTGTGTGTGTGTGTGTGTGTGTGTGTGTGTGTGTGTGTGTGTGTGTGTGTGTGTGTGTGTGTGTGTGTGTGTGTGTGTGTCTGTGTGTGAGTGACTGTGAGTGTGTGTGTCTGTGAGTGTTTGAGGGTCTGAGTGTGTGTCTGTGTGTCTGTGTGTGTCTGTGTGTGTGTCTGTGTGTCTGTGTGTGAGTGTGTGTGTCTGTGTGTGAGTGAATGTGTCTGTGAGTGAGTGAGTGTGAGTGTGTGTCTGTGAATGTGTGTCTGTGAGTGTGTGTGTCTGTGAGTGTGTGAGTGTGTGTGTCTGTGTGTGAGTGTGTGTGTTCATGAGTGTGTCACCCTCTCTCCCGCTCCCTGTCACCCTCTCCCTGTGTAACCCTCACCCTTTCTCTGTGTCACCCTCTCCCTCTCCCTGTGTCACCCTCTCCCTCTCCCTGTGCCACCCTCTCCCTGTGTCACCCTATCCCTCTCCCTGTGTCATCCTCTCCCTCTCCCTGTTTAACCCTCACCATCTCCCTGTGTCACCCTCACCCTTTCCCTGTTGACCTCTGCCTGTCACCCTCTCCCTGTGTCAACCTCTCCCTGTGTCACCCTCTCCCTGTGTCACCTTCTCCCTCTCCCTGTGTCACCCTCTCCCTCTCCCTGTGTCACCCTCACCCTCTACATGTGTCACCCTCACCCTCTCCCTGTGTCACCCTCTCCCTGTGTCACCCTCACCCTCTCCCTGTTGCCCTCACCCTCTCCCTGTCACCCTCAACCTCTCCCTGTCGCCCTCACCCTGTGTCACCCTCTCCCTGTGTCACCCTCTCCCTGTGTCACCCTCTCCCTCTCCCTGTGTCACCCTCTCCCTGTGTCATCCTCTCCCTCTCCCTTTGTCACCCTCTCCCTGTGACACCCTCACCCTCTCCCTGTGTCACCCTCTCCCTGTCGCCCTCACCCTCTCCCTGTCGCCCTCACTCTCTCCCTGTCACTTTCACCCTCTCCCTGTCGCCCTCACCCTTTCCCTGTCGCCCTCACCCTTTCCCTGTCGCCCTCACCCTTTCCCTGTCACCCTCACCCTTTCCCTGTTGCCCTCATAGTCTGTGCTTCCCATTGAGATTACTTTAAATGTTGGTCATTTTAAAAGGGGGCAGGAGATTGCAACTTTTCTCCATTAGGGAATCAAGTCACTGCTTGCTTTTATGTGCCAAATAAATGACGTAAAAGTATAAAAACAGGTTTAATTTATTTTGACAACTCCTTTCCTCTGATGTTTTACACTGTTGTAAACACAGCTGCCCAATGAAAATGTGGATCTAAGAATGAATTAAGTGCCTTCTTTCTTCCTTCTTTCGCTCCTCTTTCTGTTTCATCTTTAGGGAAACACCAAAGCCAGGAGAAAGGCATGTCCTGGCTTTCCTCTTTCTAAATCCAAAAGATGGGATGAATAGCAAGGAAGCATACTAAAGATGGCACAGCCCCACAGTCTACCCCCACACTGCTTGTTATGCTTTTATCTCCGCTGATTGGTTTGATATTGCGATTTTCAATGCCAAATTCCAGGTTAGGTATTTCCTCAATATTCCACAGACTGTAATTGGTAAATTCTTCTTCTTTCAATATTGGTTCTTGCTGCTGTTCATTCATCTCAGGAATCAATGGCTTCCCCTCCATGGCAGTTACTTCTTTCATCCAAGTGATGTAGCGTGCAGTCCCGGTTAATATAATTCTGCCCTCACAATCTGAGGATGCCATGCTGACTACTCCACACAGCGTCCAAGCATTGTTTCCCACGTACTGGCACACAAGGGAGTCTCCGCTGTCTACCTAACAGAATTGGAAAACACTGTGAGTCCATCATACAGGCTGCATTCTGTACATGTTGCATGAACTTCATGTCGCCCTGGCCAGCCATAACCAGGTTGCTTGTCAGAGGGCGATGCAATCCATTGCTGACCCCTCTGGGAACATAGGGGCTAATACGCGATTTCTGTAATATGAACTGGGGTGACTCGGGGGCAGTAACCACTGATTTTCAGTGGTAATTGCCGGTATAATGGAAAATCACACTGACCACAATGGAATCAATCAATTGGGGGAGTGATGTGAAGACATATAGCATTCCCCTACCTGATTGGCTGTGGTGAACAGACCCCCCTTTTTGCAGAGGGACTACACCCAAAAAATAATACATTTGGGGGCATTGCAGCTTTTCACTGATGGCCATGGATAGCTTTTGGAGCCATGGTTGCTCAGATGCTCATCAGTGAGAGGAAAAATGTATATTTAATCCTCTAGAGCAGGGGAGCAGAAACGTTTGGAGCTGCGCCCCCTGCCTTGCCTCCCCTGGTGCTTGTGCCCCTCCCCAGCTCACTTACCTTGGTGCGGCATCCAATGACTCTGCGGGGTCATGTGATGTCACGTCACATGACCTTGCGGTGTCATTTGACGCCGCGTTGCAATGGAGACGAGTCCTGAAGCCGGCAGAATCAAGGTAAGTTGAGGTTGCAGAGGCCTCACACGATCCCCAAGGCATCTAAATTAAATGTCTTGGGGAAAGAGCACGGGACCTCTGCAATCGCCGCGCCACCCCAGAAAAATCTTGCGCCCCCCAATTTGCGTACGCCTGCTTAGTGTTTATCAATCTTTTTCTCCCCATAATTAACCTTTATACTTATCCAATTGTTTAAATACCAGTGTTTGCCCTAATTGTAAACCTGTACAGTACTTATAAACTTTAGCATTGATTATTACACATTTTTACTTTTACAATGCAGTTATCTTTGTTTTTGTGACTCACTTTTAATTAAGAGCAAGCCTAAATCAAAGTTTTACAACATATTGTAAGTGTATAATGGTGGTATGTACATTTTATTTTTCATTTTTCAACAGAACAAGAAAAATCATACTAAAAACCATATTAATAACAACTGAATAACTGTATAGAATATATATTTTAACAACTAGGACCTGTGATTTGTATTTATATATATATTTTCGCTCGGTGAATTAGAATTAAAGGATTCATTCATTCATTCAGATTTGTTTGAGCAGCATTTCTGTCTGGGCTAAAGTATTGAAGACATGGGGATCTATGTATCAAGGCAAGCTTAGCACAAAACCAGGACATACTCATCCTGCTCCTACCTACCAAAGTATTTGCTCCAATTTTGCCACATCTTCCCCAGCTTGCGACTTGGGGAGTAGTAGGAGTTGGGGAGTAGTTACATGACACACATTTTATTTAAAAAAAAAATCCCTTTCATTTGTTCCCCAAAATCCCCATATATGAAGTGGCGTAAGGCTTAAATTCAGCATCAGATGTAAAAATCATCTTACATATGCCGCAGTGCGTCTAAACACACTTTTCTGCACGTTGATACATATATCCCATGGTGTCAAGGCTTTGTACAACTCAAGTAGTGAATTGTTGAGATAAGCTTTTAGCGTTACCATTAGCATGACTTCCCAATTGTCATTGAGGGGGCAGTTCTGCTTGTATTTGTTTATACCAGGGATTTGTTTTCCCAAGAGTACTTTCCATTTATTTATTTATAAAATGTTATCCAGGAAGTAATACATTGAGAGTTACCTCTCGTTTTCAAGTATGTCCTGGACATTTAGTTATGATGACAAATAATACATGGTTACAAATACAGTTACATAAATGAACATTATATACAATACATTGCATGCACAGTTAGAGAAGATGTATATTATTGGCTTATGTAACAGTTACAGACCAGATTAAAATGTGAGACAGTCTTAGTTTTGAAAGAACTTAAACTGGTGGAGGATGTGAGTCTCTGGTAGGCTGTTCCAGTTTTGGGCTGCATGGTAAGAGAAGGAGGAGCGGCCGGATACTTTGTTGAGCCTTGGGACCATGAACAGTCTTTTGGAGTGTGATCTCAGATGATAAGTGCTGCATGTGGTAGGGGTGAGGAGCTTGTTCAGATAGATGGGTAGCTTGCCCAGAAAGTATTTGAAGGCAAGACAGGAAAGGTGAACTTTGCGCCAAGGCTCGAGTGATGACCAATCTAGTTCTTTGAGCATTTCTCAGTGGTGTGTGTTGTAGTTGCATTGGAGAAACTACCGACAAATTGAATTGTAGAGGGTGTCAAGTTTGCTAAGGTGGGTTTGGGGCGCCGAGCCATATACTATGTCTCCATAGTCTATAATTGGCATTAGCATCTGCTGTGCGATACGCTTTCTGACCAGCAGGCTTAGGGAGGATTTGTTCCTGTAAAGTACACCTAGTTTTGCATAGGTTTTGGATGTCAGGGTATCAATGTGCATTCCGAATGTTAAGTGGGAGTCAAACCATATGCCCAGGTATTTAAAACTAATGATGGGTTAGGGTGGTGTTAGCGTTAGTTTTGATTTGGAGCTCAGTCACTGGAAGCTTTAAAAATTTAGTCTTGGTCCCAAATACCATTGTTACAGTCTTGTCAGTGTTTAAAAACAGTTTGTTGTGGGAAATCCAGTTTTCGAGTCTCAAAAAGTCAGACTGAAGTATGTGTTGAAGGTCAGAGAGGCTATGGCTGTGTGCATATAGGATTGTGTCATCTGCATACATGTGTATTGAAGCTTCCTTGCAAGCTGTGGGAAGATCATTGATGAACACTGAGAAGAGTAGGGGCCCCAGAACAGAGCCTTGCGGGACGCCACAGGTGATATCCAGGGGGTTGGATTTAGAGCCTGAGATAGACACATGTTGGGATCTACCTGATAGGTAGGACTGAAACCAGTTTAAAGAATGCTTCCCTATTCCAGAGCTCTGGAGTTTGGTAAGCAGGATAGCATGATCAACAGTATCAAAAGCCTTTGCAAAATCTAGGAATACTGCACCAGTGAGTTGTCCCCGTTCCGTTCCACACTGGATTTCATTGCAAACTTTTAGCAGGGTAGTTACGGTAGAGTGTTTGGGGCGAAAGCCAGATTGGAATTGGCTATGGAAATTTGTCTTGTTATAGTAATTGTCAGGAATCCACTCCTGGCTTTGGCTGGAGCCCATCCATCCGGAGCTTTGCAGGTTCCAGACAAACTATTCCCTGCTTCTGCAATCACCTGCCTTCTGCTGCCTCCTGTGCAGCTCTGGCCTGATTGGCCTCCTGTGCTATTTAGTGCCTGCCCCGCCCTGAGGAAGTTGCTGGACATAGACTTCGCAATCCAAGTTGCAAGTGACTGTGCTTGTCACAGACTCTCTGTTTGGCCTACTAGGCCTCATTGTGCCTGGTATCCTGCTTCCAGTCCCCTGCTTCACAAGGCCTTCTTGCTTAGCAGCCCCGGCGCTGCTTCCCTTGTTCCTGGCAGACTTCGCCGCCGCGCTGAAGCGGCTACGCTGGTGTCCCGAGTGTTTCCTGTGGTGTGTCTGCACCCCTGGTTCCTGTGGCCTTCCTGTTGGCAGTTCCTGTTCCCAGTGGTCTCCACCACTCTCGGCTGTACCCGGCTAGGGGGTGCCATTTTGTGCTGAAGCACTGGATTCTGCAGTTCCTGTTCCCAGTGGTCTCCACGACTCTCGGCTGTACCCGGCTAGGGGATGCCGTTCTGTGCTGAAGCACTGGATTTCCAGTTCCTGTTCCTATTCCTGAAGTACCTTCACCCAAGATTTCCTGTTGATGACCTCGGCTTGTTTCCTCGACCACCGCTCCTGTGCCGCCTGCCTTGACCCCTGCCTGGATAACGTTAACCCTACTTTCTCCAATCCTGACCTGGCTATGTCTGATTACGGAATCCGCACTCCGGACCTGACTCCGTGGCTTAAGGTCAGTGCTTATACATCCCCACCTCAGCCCCGCGGTCCGGTACCAGTTTGTGGCAAGCACGTACGTTACAGTAATCGCTTAATTGGGAGTGGACACATTTTTCCATGACTTTGTATAGAATTGGGAGAAGGGAGATTGGCCTGTAGTTTGAGACAGTCCCCATATTTGAAGATTGGGAAAACTCTGGCAGTTTTTCAGGTCTTAGGGATATGGCTTGCAGACAGGATAGAGTTGACTATGGAAGCAATTGGTTTGGCAATTGCTGGGGCACCAAGTCTTAGGAACCTAGATTGTAGTAAGTCAGGTCCACATTGGCTGCTTAGTTTTAATTTGAGGAGTGCTTGTGTAATCTCCGCTTCGGATACTGGGCCAAATTGAAAATTGTGGGCAGTGTTGGGAGGGGGTGAGGCTATGGGGATACTCACAGAGTGAGGTTCAGGTTTGTGGTTTGGGTTGCGTTTTGCTAATAAGTTAGTAGCACACCCCACAAAGTAATCATTGAATGCATTTGCAATGTCAGTGGGGTTTGTCAGAGTAATATCACCCTTAGTGATATTACTTAGATGTTGATGGTTAGAAGGCTGGAAAATATTGTTGATAACCTTCCAGAAGTTAGCTGGGTTTGATGTATTCTGGTGGAGATTGGATCTTGGATCCATGGATCTTTTGGGACATCAACTTCAGCTACTTGGTGGATCTAAAAAAAAAAAGCTGTGTGTGCTGAGCACGCGCATAGTAAGTGAAACTTCCTTGACTTTTGTCACAGAAATTGTATTTGTGTTGGTGATGTTTTAATTAAAAATCAAAATACAATTTCAGTTACAAAACGCAAATAAATTTGACTTAGAATGCGCGTGCTCGGCACACATCCCATGTATTAGCTATTTGCACTAAGTGTGAATTCCTTGTGTGTATGTGTGTCAGTGTGTGTGTATGTCAGTCAGTCAGTCAGTGTGTGTGTGTGTGTATGTCAGTCAGTCAGTCAGTCAGTGTGTGTGTCATCAGTTTGTGGTGTGTGTGTGTGTGGTGTGTGTGTGGGTGTTGTGGTTTGTGTGTGTGTGTGTGTGTGGGTGTGTGTGTGTGGTGTGTGTGTGTCAGCAGTGTGTGTGTATGTGTGTCGTCAGTGTGTGTGTATGTGTCAGTGTGGTGTATGTGAGGTCGGGTGTGTGTCAGTAAGTGTGTGGGGCGGGTGTGGGGGGGTCTAAGTGTGCGGGGGGTGGGGGTGAGTCAGTCAGTGTGCGGGGAGGGTGGGTGAGTCAGTCAGTGTGACGGGAGGGAGTGGGTCAGTCAGTCAGGTGTGTGGGGAGTGTGGTGAGTCAGTCAGTGTGCGGGGAGGGGTGGGTCAGTCAGTCATGTGCAGGGAGGTGTGGGTGGGTCAGTACAGTCAGTGTGCGGGGAGGTGGGGTGGGTCAGTCAGTCAGTGTGGGGGGTGTGGGGGGGTCAGTCAGTCAGTGTGGGGGAGGTGTGGGTGGGTCAGTCAGTCAGTGTTGCGGGGAGGTCGTGTGGGGGGGGTCAGTCAGTCAGTGTGCGGGGAGGGGTGGGTGGGTCAGTCAGTCAGTGTGCGGGGAAGTGTGGGTGGGTGGGTCAGTCAGTCAGTGTGCGGGGAGGTGTGGGTGGTCAGTCAGACAGTGTGCGGGAGGTGTGGGTGGGTCAGTCAGTCAGTGTGCGGGGAGGTGTGGGTGGGTCAGTTAGTCAGTGTGCGGGGAGGTTGGGTGGGTCAGGAGCAGTGGGGGGGTGTGGGTAGTCAGTGGGGGGGGGTGGGGGGGGGGGTGGGTGGCAGTCAGTGGGGGGGGGGTGGGTGGGGTGGCTGAGGAGTGGTGGGTTGGGTCAGTCAGTGTGTGGGGGGGGGTGGGTGGGTCAGTCAGTGGTGTGGGGGGGGGGGTGGGTCAGTCAGTGTGTTCAGTCAGTGTGTGGGGGGGGGGTCAGTAGTTGTGTGGGGGGGGGGGGGGGGGGGTCAGTCAGTGTGGGGGGGTCAGTCAGTGTGCTGGGGGGGTTGGTGGGGGTCAGTCAGTGTGTGGGGGGGGGGTGGGGGGGGGGGTCAGTCAGTGTTGGGGGGGTCAAGTGGTGTGGGGGGTTGTTGTGTGTCGTGTAGTGT
Organism: Ascaphus truei; assembly: GCA_036426205.1. Lineage (NCBI taxonomy): Eukaryota > Metazoa > Chordata > Amphibia > Anura > Ascaphidae > Ascaphus > Ascaphus truei. The sequence continues at coordinate 76,761,452 of CM071570.1, forward strand.
GTGTGTCAGTCAGTGTGTATGGTGTGTGTGTGTGTATGTATGTAAGTCAGTGTGTGGTATGGAGTCAGTAGTGTGAGTGTCAGTGTGTATGTATGGGTGTGTGTGTGTGGTCCTGGCCCCCCTCTCTCTGACTCCCCCAGCACACTTGTCCTCCCCCAGCACACTTGTCATCCCCCCAGCACATTGTCCTCCCCCAGCACCCTTCTACCTCCCTGCACCCAGACCCTTTCAGCAGTCCCGCCCCCCCCCGGCCCCCCCTTCACCATTCTACCAGCATGCGGAACAGAGGAGATGGAGGCAGTGTCGGCGGGGGGAGAGGGAGGAGAAGCGCGTCATCGTTCAGCTGGAGCCGACTCGGAGGCTTCTGATGGTGCGTGGGGGACGGGGACGCAGCGCACTCTATCACCCCCATCCTCCCCCCGTTACCGGAGCAGGAGCAGTTCTATGCCTCGGACGGGGCATGCACGGGAGGAGAGGCCGCAGGAGATCAGTGCCTGCATAGAGCCCCGGGGAGCAGTGTGGGCTTCAGTGTCCCGGTGAGGAAGTAATGGCGTCTCGAGCGTTCGCCATGACTACCGGGCATGCGCAGCAATCAATGGGCGGGGGAACAGGCGGGGAATCAGCGGCGCCGTCACAACTGCGCACGCATGGCGGCATGGCAGCGGCCGTTAGGCGCGGCGGTTATCGCCGCAGCATATGTCACAATGTGTGGGGGGAGGGGATGGGGCTCGAGGGGGGCGATTAGGAGCGGCGCCGGCGGCTGTCGCCGCCGCATCGATTTGTGGAGCGGGTGTGATGTCAGTGTTGAGGTCGGGCTGAGCCAGAACATAGCCCCCAGCCCCAACTGCCAGCCACTGACGTCACATCCGTTTCATGTTCGTCTCTACAATTCTTTTTGCCCCATCACGAATGAGGTGCCACTAAGGAAGTTTCCACTTCAAAAAATTTGTGTAAGGGACCAATAGAAGCATGGTTTCATAAGCCTTTTCGTGAATGTAGTGCAAAATGAGGAGTGAGATGCCGCTTCCCAAATATCCAACCAGTCCTCAGGTCAAGTGTCTGTTCTAACTCTCTTTTCACTGCAGTGTGTACTTAGCTTTTAATCAGTATAAAGCAACGCTATCGCTGATAAATGTAGAGGTAATATTAGTGATGTCGTGTGCAGAACACGATACTCAAATGAGGAGTCTAGCTCATTAGCATTTTACCATTATAACAGGAAAAAGTGCCGTAAACTGTAATAGCTTTGAAATTCGTAGTTGGGCAACCTATAAGTATCCTTAAAGTCTTATCATTATCGCCTGAAAGAAAATCTGAATATTTATATATTCCAGCTCTATTCCATATTTTGAAACTACCAGGTTAGTACCTGGTTAAAATCAGGATTGATAGTGTACTGTAGGTGACAGGGAATTTAGACAATCCATAATTGACCTATTCATTTCCGATGGTTGGCAAACATCATTAATAAGTGGATAATTGGGACTTTTTAGAACCAGGCATCTTGGAACCAAACAAATATCTTGTAGTCTACAATATTTTGCCATAATGCAATGCCTCAATTGTCCCCAGCCTTTTCGTGTTTGGTTGTAGATGCCAGCAGTAAAATGAGCTGTCTAGTGAGCAACTTTTTAATATTTAACAATATTGGGACTGCAAATCCTCCACCAACAATAGACCTTTGTAAGATCAGGTTTAAAATAAGTGGCTTTGGTCCCCAAATTAATTTATTAGTGCTCTTTGTAATGCTTTTCATCCGTTGAAGAGATTTACAAAGGGAGGTTATTAAAAATAATATTGTAATTTAGTTAGAATATTTGTTTTTATGGGTTGCAATATGTTCAATCCATTAAATATTGCATCTTTTCAGTCCCTTACATATCTTCGGATGCTGTTGAGAAAGTGGGTTAGATGTTAATTCTATATTCAGTAGCATGTCATATGTCTGTACACCATTTAATTCTATATTGGTTGTAAGATTTTGCCGTGTCATGGTTAATTTAGTGTTTTCGGCTTGGGTGCAGTTACGTTTTGAATTTGACAATCACAAGCAGACTTTATTTTAAATAAAATTTGCGTAGGTTTGGTGATAGACCCATATAATCGAGCTAATATTGCATTTTATAGTCTGTTTTTCCAATCCTGATGCTTGATATGTCTCACTATCTGATATAGTTTACCAATGATTTGATCGTTAAGGCAAATATAAAGGGCATGGTGGACCTAACCTGTCTGTGTCCATTAGTTATGGGAATTGGCTCTGAACAGTAAACACCAATTTTGTACTGATCCAGAATGGTTGTATACATGCCTCTTACCCAATAATTAAATGTGATATCAAAGTTCAAAACGTTGAGGATTTAAAATATAAGGAAATAATCTATCCTGCCAAACGTCTTTTTGGCATTTAAGTTTCAAAATAGAGTTGGATATGGGAACTGGATTGTAGTTATTAATCTACCTAGTATTATCTAGGCTTTTGTCTGTTGGGTATAAACCAACTGGTCAGGATGTTATTTAGGTAAGGTATATTTTAGACGCTTGCTGGTATAGAGTTTAATATCTGTGTTAACCAAAGATAGTAGGCAATAACTGGCACAATCGTTGATATCTTTCCCTTCTGATGTATTACTACAATGGTGACTTTAGTCATAGATGGTGGGCACTCCTACTCCCATAAATTAATAATAATTTAAGAAGAAGTAAGACCGATTGCAACAAACCTTTTGTAATACCTCCCGAGGAGGTCATTTGGACATGGGGATGATGTAACAACTTTAAGGTTTTAAAGACTTGGGAGATTTCTCTGGTGGTTATTGAATTTAAGTTTCCAGGGCTTGTTAGTTTTTCTACTTTTATTGAAATTATATTGCCCAAGTATTCCTATTTTTTTTATCTTTTGGGGTTTGTGGCCTGATTTAATTATAGAGAGCGCTATAAATTCTTTGAAATTTCTACAAATAATTGAGCTATAGTGGGGAGCAAGAGAACTAAGAGGGAAAACTGGCACAAAAGGGGAGGAGAGATACAGCCTCTTCTGACATTCAATTTAAATAAATGGTACTTCCAAGTTAGATAAGAAAGTCTTCCTTGGAATATACGTTGTTTCGCGGAGATGGATTGGGAGTTGGAGGGCTCTATGATCCACTTACGGTATGAGTTTAGAAACTGCCAAAATCAAGAGTTTTTCAGGTGAGGTTTTAGATTAATACAAAACAGATGGATTCAAATCCCACTGAGACCACATGGATTGTACTCATGAAACAAGAATAAAAACCGAATTAAATTAGAAAGTGCTCTAGTGTTTACCCGGTAAAGCAGCTAGGAAGTCTATCCCAGTTTTGGAACCAACACTAAGGGACACGAGTCTAGTGAGGTATGGATGTCTAGGGTCTGGGACACATATGAGTGGAGGAAAATGACACACATTATCCACGATTCTCCTGAGTTATACATGTGAAAATACAGTATAAAGGAATAATGGAAAACTTACCGTCAATCACTAAGTAATGGCAAAGTTAATGCTAAATAGAGGGATACCTGGATAGATAACTCATCATTGACACTCGGATGGGTACTCTAGCAAATAAAGACATAAGAAGAACACATAGCACAGGTCAAATTAAAAATAGGGTAAAACGCTTAGTAGTAAAATATAAAACGCCACATTAACAGAGGCGCATGGCTGACATGGTGAGGGAATAGCTGCCTAATTAGTAGCTCTACCCCCGCCAAGGAAGATTCAAAACAAAAGCAATTCAAACGCACAGTGCATATTGAAACTTACTGCCTACCGGTCGGAACCCACAGAGAGGGCCCCCGGCCATCACAAAAAAAGAAGATACGGGAGATCTACAGGTGATATTTAAGCCGATCCAATCCAGAGAGGAGATGAGAGCTAAGTGGAAGAGAGCAGAAATGGCGCCGGAGCGTCAGCACCAGGATCGGCGGTTCGAGACCGAGCGGGACAGAGCGCACCCAACCCCCAGTGAGCAGACGCAGAAAAGCGGCCCGTTAGCGCGCTGATGTGATTGACCGGCGATTTATAACGACATGAAGTCGTGTATGTAGAGCCGAAATAAATCGGATCCGGCTAGGAGGTACAGGGCTGGTAGCGAAGAAACTGGGCCTTGGAGGGAACAATACTGGTGGCGGTTCCTCTCGGCGGGTCCAAAAAATCCGAGAAAAAACGTTCCTCCCACCTGCAAAGCCAAATTTAAGAACTGGCCGAGACGCCAGTGAGGAGCAGAGGAACCGGGACGAGGCAAGTGAGAGTACTTAGTAGTAAACATCGTTATGTCCGCGCAATACCCGAGGACATAGGGACATAAAGAGTTGCCTCACAAGGGATTGGCGACGCATGCTCCTGACACCCCAGTGGCAGAATTAAGCGTGGGATAGATGCCATAGAGTCTTAAGGATAAGCTGCTGGCGAAATGCACAACAAGGGATGTGATGTCCCGGTTGGATATACTTACGCACCAGACAGGCAATCTTCACAAAAGCCGTGGGGAAGAAGCCTGTAAGTTTGAGGGCGGTCTGGTCTTATACAACTCGTTCAAGAGATCTGTCCTACCCTCATGTACCCTATCCCGTTCAGAGACAGCATCGATCGGTGGATTGTGGAGAGCATCAAGGAACACCCAATTGAAAAACTGCGGGATAATTCCGCAGGCTGGGTGCGCTGGGGCAGGAGCCCACAAAGAGCGACGGAAATGTGGAACAGATCTAAGCCCGATACATGGCAGAGAAATGATAAGTCTGCCCAATAATAAAAAGTACTTGCTTGTTTCAAAGTGCAGGTTGGTAAAGGCTGACACTGGGAACACTTATTAGCTGCTAGTCACATCAGGTATACCGGTGAATGGTTGTGACTTTCTCCAGTGAAAGATTACCTTTCCGGAGGGATGAGCCTTATCATTGGGACTGAAGCCTGAATTCCCTTGCGCACTGGGGTACGGGTGCGCTAACAATCCTTAGTATTACCAGAGCCTCACGTCCGTGAGCAGACCCGGACTGGTGCCGCCAGGCCTACTTTCTGGCGGACCCAGTACCATCGCAAGGGAGTTCGATCGGTGAAAGGATGGCAAAAAATAATGTCCCTATTATTCTTTGTTTCCAACTATGCACGGTTCTAACAAGCCGCGACCACTGGACCTGTTTCAGCGGTAGTACATGGTTAGTCATTTGTACCTTTGGTTTGACGTATCTCCCGCTCAAGGGGTTCTCTGCCCATGACCTATCATCTCGGGCTATCTTTCTAGCCTGCCAGCGGTTCACTTCGTAAGCATTTGCCTGCTTGGCTGAAATACGACATTGACACTCTATGACTTCTCCTCATTCATCTGATGTGTACTTGCAGTCTCTGGTTACGCTTGAGTCGCTTGCACCGTCTCTATTAAGGCCCGGTGCCATCCGCTCCCGCTTCTCATGCTGCACCCCGCACGTACCCCCATCAGTCCAGCGACCTCAGGCGTGAGCGCAAATGCACGCTTCGAGGTCGAGGAGCGCAATCGCACTGCCTTACACCGGTATTGCTCGGAATATGCGTGGCAAGGCCCGAGCCGCAGGACTCTCTCCCAGCACTCTTAACCGTATCAAGGTGGACACTCCACACGCACCCAATTTATTCAGTCACACCTGAAAAACGAAGAGACCTACCTGCACACTCCTGTGATTCTGGCTGCCCACCGGGAGGACGTGGCACGCAACCCCGAGATTGCGGTCGTAACCCGATCTGCACGGCGGAACGATAGTATCGAGCCCAGCGCGGGAAGAGAGTCGCACCATCGTTCATTCGGTAGCTGCACAGACCAAGCCCCCGCCAGACCAGCGTGACCACGCGCCCTAGCCGCGCGGGGCCACTGAGGGCCCGTGAAGACGCCCCGTTTCCGTAGCGCCCCCACCTGACCGGCTGACAAGGCCCCCCCTTCGGGTGGAAGCCTCCCTACCCGGTCTCATCGTCTAGTTCCCCTAACGCCCACGACCAAGTTCACTCCGGCGGCAACGCTCCACACACTAGTATGTTAGTAGGGAGAGTGTAAGCGACCGACAGGCTACGGCACACCAACCGTGTCACCACATGTACTACAAAGTTTGGCCAGATATGAGATAGCGATCCAAGCAATGAATGACACACTACTCTAGATGAATGTAGTCCAGCAACGGGACCATTTAGCTAGATTAGTCAACAGCAGGCGAGGGCGGGGGGTACACAACCCCCCAGGCCCATGAAGTTAACACAGACATAGAGACGATCTCTACAGAGGCAGGTAAAAAACGAGAGTGAGGACCATAAGAAATAGGAAGGAGTGCCCCCACCACAGATAAGTTACACTCACACACAAAAGCTGCCTGCTGTCCCTGGGAACGCTGAGAATAGGTACGCATGTGGCTACGAAGGTTGCCATAAACTATGTTTAAAAACGGTGACGGGGGGTCGTGAGTGTTTCACCCGTGCCGTCGGAGATGAGTCTCCTATGGATACTTGGGGGTTAGACCCACAGGGGACCATGAAAGACCCCGGGGGCCGGTGTGTGAATGAAAACGGGTCAAGCTCAGCCTGGACATGGTCAAGAGGTGGGCCACCCGACCGGAACCCACAAGGGGCTGTTCAGGCGTCCAGGGCGGCATGATGCCGGTTTCCAGGTTATGTGTTTCCCCCAAGTCATCCAGGCGCTGGTGGGGGGGTGTGGCCGAAGGTGACCCAGGTACTTTCGGTGGTGCCATCACGCTGTGGCACCAGAGGGGGGACTCCGGTACGGATCGAGCAATATCGAAGCAGTTGCACTGAGCACCACAGTGAGCACAAACAGACACCGGATAGAAAGACGGGGGTACGCCAGCATTCCATACTGAAAACACCAATGGGTAAGGATTTCACTATCTTATCGCACAAACATAAAAGTTTTAATAGCCCCCTAAAAAGGAGGAAACATAGCATTTCCTGACTACCGACGACAGGACCCCGACAAATACTACTCCAAAGAGACATTCTCAAAGAGCAGTTCCCTAAGTTCTGGATACCAGGTAAGAACATGGTCTTGCATCACCAATATAAAAAACGGAGAGGGTAAGAACATTGTTACACATTACCGCCTGGCGTTTAAACAACTATAACATAACAAAAGACAAAGAAACGGCGCGCTTCTTAATAATAGGTAGGCAGAGGTGGGTGGAACAACCCTCACAATAGCAAATCGTCTACGGCTCCCAACGAAGGGGCTCAGATACTTCTTTACAAAATTCTTACAACTCTACATGAGGTGGACGCGGGCAGGGCTGTAAATACTAGTGTGTGGGATTTAAACTCATTTAGCATCTCGAAACCGACAGGTGTACGCCAAGAATACCAAACACACACACCAAAGCAGAGCAAAAAACCGGGACCCAGGTCTAGGACAAAACAGACTGGAGATATCTGGACGGGAAACAACCCGAGGGAGAGGAGGAGTCACAGTTCTATTCCATCCACATGACAGATACAACGCAGGTTAGACTACCTCTTTGTGTCTCCAATTAGAATGTTCCGCAGAGCTCCCATACGGGCATCCATGAATTTTCTGGTCAGCATCATGACACCATCGAGTGCGGTGCACAGATTCAGATAGACGCCAGGAGCGACCATGAAGCTTAACGAATCTACTGCTAAAATCCCCGAAATAAGGTGATATACAGTTGGCAATAAAATAACGGGATAAAATCAGGGTCTATTTTGGGAGAATGTCGGGGGGTAGCGTTGCACTCATCCACCTATGGGGAGGACCCCATAAGGGACTCTCGCGGAAGAAGCGCCTAGGGATAGCAAAGTAGTGCGGAAAAAAAAGCAAGGCGAACAGAAAATCTAAGATCTCCAATCAGAGTGTTTAACGCCCTTTCGCTGCCTACACAAAACTAACAAGAACAAGCGCAGACCTTAAGGCGTGGCGCGACACTTAAAACAAACTAAAATTGTTGATTGTCCTCCCGAGGGAGAGGAGCTGAATGGTCTAGGCGACCGATACTATGAGAAAGGAACCAAGCCAGATACCCCACTTGCCAATAAACTCAAAAATTGGATAACCGTAATTTCCATTTCAAGCCATGAACCAAGAAAGGTGACATTTACTCTGATCCCAAACAAATTGTGAGAGGCATTTAAAATTACTATGAGACCCTGTATGATGGGGCGAAGGTCTCCCATTGTGGGCATATCATAGGCAGTGAAGACATTTCTAACTGAGGAAAACTACCACAGCCTGAGCAGATTGGAAAGAGGGCATTACAGGAAAGACTTCAGTGAGGAAATATCAGAGGTAAATAAAAGCACTAAAAGCCGTTCCAAAGCCCCAGGGCCAGGATGGCTTCTCTAACCGTACTATAAAAAATTCAGAAAAACACTAGTGCCTACCTGGTCCGATTATTTAACTCATTCTTAGATGGTGCCCCTATCCCGGGCCAAAGCTCCAAGCGTCTATAACAGTGATCCCCAAACAGGAAAGGACCAGCGGATTGCAAAGCTACCGGCCAATATCTCTCATCAATGCAGACACCCAAATCTTCTCCAAATGCTAGCAACCGTCTGAATTTAGTCATGCCGAAGCTGGTCCCACCCGATCAAGTAGGGTTCATATGCGGGATGGCAAGCTACAGACAATACCAGCGGATAATAGATTTAATGATTTGGCACATAGAAAAAACATCCCGTCATGGCATTGAGTTTGGACTGATGAAAAGGCCTTTCGACCGCATCGATTGGCCCTATCTACAAGAGACGCTGAGAGTGTTCGGCATAGGGGGGGAATGTTTGGAGCTATTCTGGCTCTTACAGGGAACCGATGGCGAAGGTCAGAACCAGGGCTTCCGTCGGATGATTTCCCATAAAGAGCGGCACCACGACAGGGATGCCCCCTGTCCCCACCATTTTGCATTATGTAAGAACCCCTAGCGGCACACATCCGCAACTCCCCCGATATAAACAGGTATACAGATTAATGATCAGTCACACAAAGTGGCCCGTATGCAAGATGACATTATACAATGTTATCCAAACCCCTTACCTCTCTGCCAAATGTCTTCAGTTTGCTAGACAATTTTAATAGATTTCGGATTCAAATAAATCAGACAAATCAGAAGCACTAAATATCAACCTGCCAAAGGTCACAGAAAAATTGATTTGAAATGATTTTAATTTCAAATGGCAAAGCTCCTCCATTAAATATTTAGGTATCTATATAACCAAAAACTACGACGCCCTCTCAAAGGGCCAAAATACCCCAGGCTCAATTCGGACTCTGAAGGAGGATCTACGGATCTGGTCAGGCCACACAATTTCGTGGATCGGCAGGATCCAGTGCCTTAAGATGAATCTCCTCCCCCGAATCTTGTATCTGTTTCAGACCCTTCCGATACAAGTGATCAGAGACGACATCCTCCGTTTACAGTCCTCTATGGTGAAATTCGTCTGGGGTAATAAAAACCACGTATAAAAAATAGCATCCTCACAAGGCCAACAGTTAGAGGAGGTTTGGGGGTACCTTGCTTGATATCGTACTTCAAAGCGGCACAATTAACCCAAATTATTCAGTGGCACATGCAGCCTAGCCTGCGAAGGTGGGTTGAGTTGGAAAAGGCTTGCTGTGACCCCGTAGAGATACAGGATCTAATTTGGCTACCCAAAAAAATACATCAGACCTTAAGTGAACCGCTGGCCGCAGTGAAGTGCTCGTTGGCTACTTGGGAGAACACCAAACACAAGTGTGCCCTGACAACCCAGCACACACTTATGACCCCGATTACGGGGAACCCTGATTTCGCTCCGGGTATGTTACGCAGGAACCTAGCGGTCTGGAAAGCAAAAGGTATTACTAGGCTACTACACCTGGAGAGACACCAAGCCATCAAAACATTTGAACAAATTCGATCAGAAACAGAGATGCCCAATTCCGAATTTTTTAGATACCTCCAGGTGCGAGCACTTTATATGAAAATCCCCAAACGCCCCAAGCGCACAAATTTTGAGCAGCTGTGTTCCAGAGGCACGGACACATCGGGACTCACTTCTCGGATATACAGAGAGGTGGTCTGCCCTGGACAGGACGTTGACACTAAACTTAACTATAGAATTAAATGGGAAACAGACTTAGGGGAGACGCTAGAAGACAAAGACTGGTCCACAATAGTACTGGCAGCAGCGAAAAGCTCTATATGCACCACCTTGAAGGAGAATGCATATAAAGTCCTAATGAGGTGGTATCTCACCCCAACACGATTAGCAAAGTTCGTCAAAGGTTACCCACCATTGTGCCCAAAACAATGTGGGGAACAGGCAGACTTGCTTCACATGCTGTGGAGTTGCCCAAAAGTGGCTCCTCTATGGGAGGAAATCCAGGATTGGCTAACGAGTATTCTCGGACGACCGGTCCCCCTGGACCCTTGGCTGTTCCTGCTGGGCAGGCGCACTCGGGGAATAGGCAGACCGGCGCAAAACCTGATTGCACACTTTGCAACAGCCATGAGGTGCGAACTCGCAGCTTTGTGGAAGCTCCCAGACTTACCCACAATTACAAAAATTCGGAACAGAATCTGGTATATCTGCCGGATGGAACAGTTGACGAGTCTGGTCAACGACACCGGCACAAATTTCTTTAAAATTTGGACCAAGTGGCTAGACCACTCGGACATCCCGGGGGTGAATACCACCACCATCATGCCATAATATAACTAGATGCATTCTCCTATGAGGAACCAGTACAGACAGCGCGTAAAAGGGGAACAGGTAGGGCAGACGATAAGTAGAACATCCACGGGTACAAGCTGCTCCTTTGAGAATAGACGAGTAGATTCGGTGAACACAGAGAAGACAATGAGCTCTCCCCCCCCCCTCCCCCCCCCCCTTTTTTTCTGTGTCCGTCTGGTTTGTTAGGTCCGTGAGTGAGTCTACCCGGTATGTCTGTGTCAAAACGGAGGACGGTGGAAAAGAGAAAAATTGGGTTATGGTACAATAAAGAAAGATAGCGGGTTGGTAGACACTGTATGCAATGTACTGTAATCCAATAATAAAAACCTTTTTGTGGAAAAAAAAAAAACGCACTTACAATAGTGCCAATAAAATAGGCATATATCACTAAATAGTGAACCGCAGAATCGACCACGATGCCTCTCACTGCCTCCCGTAATGTGTGGGCTCACCCACATGGGTTGTGAATGTCCCCCATCCTTTGCGCTCTCAGTCGGCACTTTCAATCAGCTGGGGAGTTCTCTGTACAGGTTGTGTCTTCCCTCCGTCTCAGCACAGCCAAAGCCAGGCCGGTCGCAGTTCTGACGTCACACTGCAAGCAGTTCTGGATACGGATCGTATGGGTGGCCAAAATTCCTCCACTCAACGCGTTTCGCCCAGTAAGCACTGTTAGCGGCTTCGTCAGGAGTGTGGAATAATCCCTGATGTGATATATTCTATAGCCCTTCTAATTAGTGTAATCGTTAAACTTTTGTATTAAATATGAGCAAAAGAAAGGTGTGTATCGGCGGTATTCAAACATTACAATCATTAGGGAAATACTAAGAGCACCAGCTAGTGTTCTCTTTACATATTTCATCTGTTCTTCTAAATGCATCTAATTGAGAGATATATCCATCAGTATAGAATTACTTTATTACGCTTATCAGTAGAGTATTAGCCCTTAATCCAGGAGCAGAGCAAAGGTTGATAGCTCAATATAATCAATACATCACAATGATGAAAGGTGATCTTGGTGCTTAACAGAAGGTTCTGTGAGGTACTGTATATAGTCTACAATATATCATATTTAAAGGGGAAATGTTTTCAATGGGTCCCAACGGGGAAAGAGTGTATATTATAAACCTAAAGAAAATGAACAGAGGAGGGGTTAATTATAACCATTCCCTTAACTGGGATGTATAACTGGAAACCACTATGTACACTCTGAAACAGTGTATGTTGCTAGATTAATGCAGGGGAAGAGTTAAATTATCATAAGCTATTAGAAAATGATATTGATATATTAAACAATTTGTGTTATAAAAGACATTAAAAATTATATATTTTGACAGACATTAAAAAATGTGTAAAGAGAAGGATGGGTGATCTTTCACATAAGATCATATGGTTATCACAAAGTTGGAAAACATACACAAATTTATTCAAGACATATTAAAAATCATATATCAGAACCATGGACACGGTCAATTCTAAGTATCAACCCATAATAGGGATATTAGGTGTATCAACAGCAGAAAAGACCAATATATTCCAATTTGTATATCAATCACTTAAATTCTAAACAGAACCCAGAAAGAGGAAGTTGATGATACAGATAGATATAGCATACAACTATAGTCGGCGTACTGAAGGAAAGAAGAAGGGGAACAAAGGGAGAGATGGTTAGAATAATCATCCAATGAAATAATTCATTTAGAAATCATTTTAAAAAATATGTCATTTAAAAAAAGGTGTTAAATCGATTTCTAGATTCAATCCCCTTGGAGTGTGAGTTTTTAAATGGTGGATCCAAAATGCCTCTCGCTTTCGAAGTTCTAAACCCCTATCTCCTCCTCTCCAGTGGTTTTGGACGTGCTCGATTGTAATGAACTGTAGGCCTGTTGAATCCCAATTGTGAACCTCCAGAAAATGGTTAGGTATGCTGTGGTTGGAAATTTTAATTTTAATACCACTAAGATGTTCGATAATTCTGGTTCTAACCGGCCGAATTGTTTTTCCTACATATTGTAACCTGCAGGTACTTTCCAACAGATAAATCACGTGGTCTGTCCTGCAGGTAATACAGGTTTCCACATTAAAGGTTTAGAACAAAAATTAGGGGATTTAAATTGACAAGCCCTGCAGTCCCTGCAACCGAAAAAGCCTCTACCACTGTTCAGCCAGCTGGTGTCTTTCAATCTGGTATTCTTCAACGCACTGGGAGCAAACTTGTTTTTAAGATTACAGGCTTTCCTAAAAATCAGATTGGGTCTGTCCGGAATGTCCTGACCCAAAACTGGATAATTCTTAAGGATGTCCCAGTGTTTCATGAGAATACCTCTAATCTTCCCTGCCTCTGTTGTATCCTGTTAAGAATGCAAAATCGAATTTTTTATTAATGATATTACTTTTTTGTTTTGGTTTCAGGAGTTCACTTCTCTCTGTTTTATCTAGCCTGTCTATGGCCACGGTTATCACTTTTTCCTTATGTAATGGATTTTCTGGCCTAGCCTGACCCACCCAATCTCACATTGGCCCCTGTGGTCTAACCAGTCCCCATTACATGGTCGTGTCTGGTGGTGCACCTGTTGGCAACAGGACTCCTGAGTCTCCCGCATGATGTTGTGTGGGGATTGCCAACCCAGACAGGCAGCTGAGGTAGTGTGCGTGAGTCCTACCTATATCCAGTGCAGCGCCTCCACCTCATCAGGATCCCTGCGTCCGCATGGGGATGATTCTGATGAGGAACTCCTCTGTGGTGCCATCCTCGGTAGAGTAATCCCAAACTCACACACAAAGATATGTTTGAACAAGGTCATTCTTTATTGCTTGATGTGGGCTAGCTGCCCCTCGCAGTAGTCACTTAGCCGCACATTTTGCCGTGTACTCCCTTCAAAGGTACACCCTCCCAATGGAGTGGGATCCCCTCTCCCCTCAGGGAGATCACCCCTGTGCCAGGTCCCTGGACACAGTATGGCGTATACAGCTTGATGCTGAATGAAATATATTAAGGCCACTAGTTACAGCACTAGTGGGCCTCCTGCTCCCAGGTCTCAACGCAGACCTGCTCCTCACTCCAACCACACACTCTAACCCTAACTTTGAACAGTGCTGTGCCTTATATCTCCAGGGGGCAGGCACATCTCTGATGTCACTAACTGTGGACTCAGAGTATGTAGCTCCTCCCATCCACACATAGGGCACCTCACCAGGGTGTGAGGGCAAACCTCCATGATTACTGCTGGCATCCCTGTAACTTACCAGGCCTTACTGCCAGCAGGAGAGATGACTGCAGTCCATTTTATAGCATGGCTACATTCTCCCCCTGGTGGATCCCAACGCCCCGTCTGGGACCTAAATTTAGGTACCTTCTCCGGGAAGCACTGTAAAATGGAACACATTATTGTTAACATATTATTAACTTCACAGTAAGGGCATAAATGGTATCACATAAGCATTCCCCGTCCGGCAGGGCACTACTCTAGCAATAGCTGTCCTGCACCCCCCTAATAATAGTGACGTGGGTCGGGCTTCTTAACCTCCCGTCCCCCCATATCCAGGACCATGACGTGGTACTCCCGAGGTAGCCCATTTTCTGGTCTGTACACTACCTTATGTTTGTAAATGTTCTGCCCTATGCTCCACACCCGCATAAGATGTGCGATCCTCTCCTCAGCCTTGCGCCCAGTGATTGCGCCACCCTTGTTAACCATGTACAACTCTATGGTTTCGCGCAACCACCTATCCCTGTTGTCCTCAATTTCCTGCATGAGTGGCTCAGGGACATACGGATACTCCAGGCCATGAGAGTTTTTATACTTCGTGATTATGGCCCGCTCCGCCCTACTTACACGAGTTACATTTGCATTGCCTGCCTTTCCAGGCAACACCCATGATAGGGGCTCTTCCGGTTCTACCGGATCTGTTAACCGACTGGGACCCATGGGTTCTATGTTATGGTGGCGAATCTGATACCACCGCTCCTGCATCTCTTTTTTTCGCTCCTCCGCAGTAAACTCCCCACGAGCCCACCAGTAGTCGACCACATCCTCTCTCTCTAGTATGAACCGAGTACGGTCCATCCAGCCTACATAACCCTCGAATAAGGGGGCCCATCACCGGGTCTCCCTAAACTCTTCAGGGGCAGATTCTATGGAGTCCCCTTCCTCTTGCTCGCCCCAGGAGGACACCCCAGATGTCCCGGTAGATCGTGAATTAGGCCGCCCCACACGCTTGGGCCTATTCTCTAACGTTACGCTTACCACACTAGGGCACCCACTAGAAATGGACACTTCCCGTGAATAACCCCCACCCAACGACCCGTCATCCGACGTGAACCCCCCAGTCTTTCTCCAGTCCATTCTTTGGAGGTGCCTTGGGACCCTCCGGACAGTCCCAAATTTGACGAGGTCCCCCGGGAAAAGGTGACCGGGACTGGGGCTTTAGCTAAGGCGTGGGGTTGTGCATAGGGGCGGACTATGGGTATCTGGTGGTTCCGACCCGCTCACTCCCACTACAGTGTCCAGAGATACCGCAAGGGTTCTCTGCTGCTCGGGTCTCACCGCTCTCCTTTCTCGCCGCTTGCCAGCTCCTCTTGGGACCAGGCGATCGGGAAGCACTGCCCGATCCACGATATGTAGTCGACTCTCCAGCCGGTCTGCCACGCCCGCCGGAAGTGATGTCATCTATGAGGCTGGACGCTCCGCCATCTTGGGATGGGTCCCCAAGCGGGACCTCTTCCTCCACCACGACATCCGTAAGTTCTGCTTGGTTCTGCCGCCCCGCCTGGGCCTGGTAACGCCTTTCCTCCACCGAGGTCGCCGTCAGCGTCAGGTAAGAACAAGGGCTGCTCTTACCGCTTCCTGGTGTGGGGGTGGATCGACCCTCACCACCAGACCCGCCGGTCCCTGGAATCGAAGGACTCCGTCTCTCGGTCTTTCGCGGTACAGGTGACACCCGGCTCCGCTCATCGACAACTCCGGTAAGTGGCGCCTTTCTCCCGTTACCACCACAGGAGGTTGATGGTTGGCGAACCACCACACCGGACGACACCAGGGGTTCCTCGTCCGAGGAATCCACTTTCACCGGGCTTGAGGTCACCGGTCGGGGTGACCGTCGCTTAGTCTCTTGGCCGATACACTGACCGCTAACTTCTCTCTCCGCGGGCTCGGTTTTGGCAACCGGCCCCGATCCCCAATCTCCAGGATCCGCACCTTCCCTCCACAGCGCACCGGTAAGCTCGTCTGACAGCGTAGCCGCGTCTCTCACTGCTTCGACGGCCTGGTAGGGCATGAAAGTAGGCATGGGCCACATGTATTGGAGGCCACAGTGCGGGCAGCGTGCCGCTGTACCCACGGGGCCACCGGGTAGTCGACACTATAAACAGAGGCACGCCACAGTCTCGGTGCCCGCCACCCGAATCACCAGGAAGCCTCCTGGTGCCGAATAGGGTTGGGTGGATACCATGGTATTTTCCTCCGGCTTACAGGCCATAGTCACGATAGGAGGTACTCGCAGCAATGGTCTGTTCAGCGTACTGGCTCCTCGTGACTGACGAGCAGGGGTTGGATTGCCAACCACTCCCTTCACTAGCTCCACCCTCATCTGGCAAAGCTGGAAACCACCCCCATTTGTGGAGATTATGGGAGGGTCCCACAGTCTTATAGGATGTCCCTGAATTAGGGCGGTACTTTTTACAGTCCTGGGGGGCGCGGCTTCAGGTTTCACGCCACTACCCCCTGAACGCAACTCCTTATTTGGCGCCAATCCCGGCCAATTTCTTGCAGCCTTTTGGTTTGCAAAGTCCTCGTCCTCTTTTTCCCGGGCAGCACGGCTTACAGGAACTACTTTCTGTAAGGATGCGGCCGGCTCACCAGCTCCTCGCTCGGCAGGATCCGTTCCCACTGGGCACAGTTGGAAACCACCCCCCCTGGTTGAGATTAGGGGGAGGTCCCACAGATTGATCGGTTGACTCAGCACTGGGGCTGAGTTAGTCATTGTCCAGGAGGGCGCGGCTTCAGCTTTTGCGCCATACCCCCCATCAGGGCGGGGTTGTTCTGTTGGCGCCACTCCTGGCCAACTCTCTGCAAGTCCAGCATTTGCAGAATTTTCTGCAATTCGTCCACGCGGTCTCCCAGGGAAGCGGGAGCCGCCATTTTGGGTTGCACTGTGAGTCTCTTTAATGATTGAGGTAGCGTTCATCTGTTTGTATGCCGACTGACAGTCACTCTCATAATGTTCTCCACAAATCACGGTAATGTCCTCCTCAGTGTCCTCAGGGGTAGTACCCCTAGGTCCCAGGCAGGATCAAAACGGTGCGGCCACAGCTTTCGCGCCACTCCACAACAGGCTTGTCAAAGTCACATCAGTAACTGCTTGCTCTTCACTAGCACACGCACCATGTGCGCTCCCTCCATCTGCCTCCGTCCGCCATTTTGGACTTTCCGCACCGCACGGATTCTCCATTCTTGCGGTCGCCATTTCATCGCTGTTTTTACTGTAATTGTACATGGAGCTCCTCTCTGCGGGGCAGCTACCACACTGGTACAATAAAGATTGCCTTGATGCACCACCTTGTGTACCTAATGTAGATCTGACTCGTGTTGCACTACCTCAGGCTAGGCTCACTCTTCCTGTGTCTGCTGTATCTCCTTCCTCCCAGTCTGTGCTCCCTTCGGTAAGTGATCTGGAATGGGCTAGAGTACTCTGGCTCTTCCATGCAGTACTTGGGCGTCTACCTACTGTTGGCTAGCCTAGCGCAGACCCTTTCCAGAATTCCTGACCACGTTAACAGGCTATCCCTCCAGGCATCCTACCAACTAGCACTGCCTCAAGGTGACTAGGTCAGCTATAGCCCGGCTCCAAACCTCCAACTCCTCTCAGGCCCCTAGGTCATCCCTGCGAGCTGACTAAACTCCATCAGCCCCCTGACTACCCCTAGGCTCCGTCCCAACACAGCACAAAGTGGCAGCATACACTCTCCCTGTTTCCCAGTGTGCCTAGCAAAAACCTGTCCTGTTGACAGGTATCTCAGCAGCGGCTCCAAATGTAACGGATTTTCTGGCCTAGCCTGACCCACCCAATCTCACATTGGCCCCTGTGGTCTAACCAGTCCCCATTACATGGTCGTGTCTGGTGGTGCACCTGTTGGCAACAGGACTCCTGAGTCTCCCGCATGATGTTGTATGGGGATTGCCAACCCAGACAGGCAGCTGAGGTAGTGTGCGTGAGTCCTACCTATATCCAGTGCAGCGCCTCCACCTCATCAGGATCCCTGCGTCCGCATGGGGATGATTCAGATGAGGAACTCCTCTGTGGTGCCATCCTCGGTAGAGTAATCCCAAACTCACACACAAAGATATGTTTGAACAAGGTCATTCTTTATTGCTTGATGTGGGCTAGCTGCCCCTCGCAGTAGTCACTTAGCCGCACATTTTGCCGTGTACTCCCTTCAAAGGTACACCCTCCCAATGGAGTGGGATCCCCTCGCCCCTCAGGGAGATCACCCCTGTGCCAGGTCCCTGGACACAGTATGGCGTATACAGCTTGATTCTGAATGAAATATATTAAGGCCACTAGTTACAGCACTAGTGGACCTCCTGCTCCCAGGTCTCAACGCAGACCTGCTCCTCACTCCAACCACACACTCTAACCCCTAACTTTGAACAGTTCTGTGCCTTATATCTCCAGGGGGCAGGCACATCTCTGATGTCACTAACTGTGGACTCAGAGTATGTAGCTCCTCCCATCCACACATAGGGCACCTCACCAGGGTGTGAGGGCAAACCTCCATGATTACTGCTGGCATCCTTGTAACTTACCAGGCCTTACTGCCAGCAGGAGAGATGACTGCAGTCCATTTTACAGCATGGCTACACTTATATTTCTTCCCAAGGAATCTATGTTTTATCTTTTCTGCCTGGATGTGAAACTGCTCGTTATCTGTGCAGTTCCTCTTAACCCTGGTGAGTTGGCTCGATGGAACATTATCCATCCAGCTGGATAGGTGGCAGCTGTCCCTGAGAGAAAAATTATTTTTGTCAATAACCTTAAAGTATGTCTTGGTTTTTATTAAATTATTTTACACATAACTTGTCAGATCCAAAAACTTGATCTGTTTGTAATCCCACTTTGTGGTGAACTGTAGATCATGTGAGTTGTTACTCATGATGTTTAAAAAGCACATCAAACTCTCCTCTCCTCCTCTCCAAATAAAAAATATATCATCAATGAAACGACTATAGAGGACGAGACCCGCGCCAAGCTCACCACTTGACCACACATGGTCATTCTCCCAATCTGCCATGTATTGGTTCGCATAGCCTGGCGCGAATCTCGTCCCCATCGCCGTTCCACACTTTTGCAAATAAAATGAATCGTTAAACCAAAAAAAGTTGTGACTTAATATAAATAAAATACTCTCAATTATAAATTGAACCTGTAGTTCGAGTATTACTCTATCACCCTGCAAAATCTTCTTTATTGCTTCACATCCTTTATTGTGTTGGATAACAGTATAGAGTGGCGTGACATCACACGTCACTAATATATCTTCTTCCTCCCATTTAGTATTCAATCGAATATTGAGTATATCTGAAGTGTCCCTTAGACAAGCTTTTTGTTGAATAACATATTTCTGCAGGAATATGTCGATCTACATATAAAGATTCGCTGTAAGAGATTGGGCATCTTTTTAGAAGGGAAAGGTATACAGGAATGTGTTGGGGAAAAAAAGAACAGAAAAAACATAGGAATTGCATAGTTCCAAGGAGCAATCTGTCTGCCATTTACTGGAGCCTGCAAGGATTAAAAGCCATATTTGGCAAATTCTCCAATTGCTTATTATTTTATAGCACTTCCTCTGGATCAGTACAGTATATCCATAAATATAGGATGAATATCTCACCCAGTTAAAATTTATGAAAAGGTTGGACTGAAATCTACACTACTTTGCTACTAAGTGACCATGTTATCTAGTCTGTGCTTCCCATTGAGATTACTTTAAATGTTGGTCATTTTAACAGGGGGCAGGAGATTGCAACTTTTCTCCATTAGGGAATAAAGTCACTGCTCGCTTTTATGTGCCAAATAAATGAAACAAAAGTATAAAAACAGGTTTAGTTTATTTTGACAACTCCTTTCCTCTGATGTTTTACACTGTTGTAAATACAGCTGCCCAATGAAAATGTGGATCTAAGAATGAATGCCTTCTTCCTTTTTTTCTTCTTTCGCTCCTCTTTCTGTTTCATCTTTAGGGAAACACCAAAGCCAGGAGAAAGGCATGTCCTGGCTTTCCTCTTTCTAAATCCAAAAGATGGGATGAATAGCAAGGAAGCATACTAAAGATGTCACAGCCCCACAGTCTACCCCCACACTGGTTGTTATGCTTTTATCTCTGTTTATTTGTATGAAACTGCGATTTTCAACTCTAGGTATTTCCTTAATATTCACCAGACTGGTAACTTCTTCTTCTTTCAATATTGCTACTTGTTGCTGTTCATTCATCTCAGGAATCTCAGGAATCAATGGCTTCCCCTCCATGGCAGTTACTTCTTTCATCCAAGTGATGTAGCGTGCAGTCCTGGCAAATATAATTGTGTCCTCACAAGTTGAGACTGCCATGCTGACTACTCCACACAGCGTCCAAGCATTGTTTCCCCAGTACTGGCACACAAGGGAGTCTCCGCTGTCTACCTAACAGAATTGGAAAACACTGAGTCCATCATACAGGCTGCATTCTGTACATGTTGCATGAACTTCATGTCGCCCTGGCCAGCCATAACCAGGTTGCTTGCCAAAGAGTGATGCAATGCATTGCTGACCCCTCTGGGAACATAGGGGCTAATACGCGATTTCTGTAATATGAACTGGGGTGACCCTGGGGCAGAAACCAATGATTTTCAGTGGTAATTTATGGTAGAATGGAAAATCACACTGACCACAATGGAACCAATCAATTGGGGGAATGATGTGAAGACATATAGCATTCCTCTACCTGATTGGCTGTGGTGACCAGACACCCCCTTTTTGCAGTGGAACTACCCAAAAAAATAATACATTTGGGGGCATTACAGCTTTTTGCTGATGGCCATGGATACCTTTTGAAGCCATGGTTGCTCAGATGCTCATCAGTGAGAGGAAAAAATTATATTTAATTGTATTGTATTGTATGTCTTTATTTATATAGCGCCAAAAGTGTACTCAGCGCTTCACAAAGAATACAGTACAGGGAATTATAATTATACAATAAGTGCAGCAAAATCAGACAATAGGAAAGGAAATCCCTGCCCCGAAGAGCTTACAATCTAAGAGGTTAATCCTCTAGAGCAGGGGAGCAGAAGCTTTTGGAGCTGCGCCCCCTGCCTTGCCTCCCCTGGTGCTCGTGCCCAGCCCCCTTACCTTGGTGCGGCCTCAAATGACTCCGTGGGGTCATGTGATGTCACGTCACATGACCTTGTGGTGTCATTTGACACCATGTTGCCATGGAGACGAGTCCTGAAGCCGGCAGATGCAAGGTAAGTTGAGGTTGCAGAGGCCTCACACGATCCCCAAGGCATTTAAATTAAATGTCTTGGGCGAAGAGCACGGGACCTCTGCAATCGCCGCACCCCCCCCCCCCAGAAAAATCTTGCGCCCCCCAATTTGCATACCCCTGCTCTAGAGCATTGTTTATCAATCTTTTTCTCCCCATAAGGAACCTTTATAATTATCCAACTGTTTAAATACCAGTGTTTGCCCTAATAGTAAACCTGTACAGTACTTATAAACTTTAGCATTGATTGAGTACTTATCAAACTGGTTAGGAGCTGAAAGTGAACACCTAATTATTACACATTTTTACTTTTACAATGCAGTTATCTTTTTTTTTTTTTTACTCAATTTTAATTAAGAGCAAGCCTAAATCAAAGTTTTACAACATATTGTAAGTGTATAATGGTGGTATGTACATTTTGTTTTTCATTTTTCAACAGAACAAGAAAAATCATACTAAAAACCATATTAATAGCAACTGAATAACTGTATAGAATATATATTTTAAAAACTAGGACCTGTGATTTATATTTATATATATCTTTTCGCTCAGTGAATTAGAATTCAAGGATTCATTCATTCAGATTTGTTTGAGCAGCATTTCTGTCTGGGCTAAAGTATTGAAGACATGGGGATCTATGTATCAAGACAAGCTTAGCACAAAACCAGGACATACTCATCCTGCTCCTACCTACCAAAGTATTTGCTCCACATCTGCTTGCGACTTGGGGAGTACAGTAGTAAGAGTTGGGGAGCAGTTACATGGCACAGATTTTATTAAAAAAAATCCCTTTCATTTGTTCCCCCAAAATCCGCCATATATGAAGTGGCGTAAGGCTTAAATTCAGCATCAGATGTAAAAATCATTTTACATATGCCGCAGTGCATCTAAACACACTTTTCTGTACGTTGATACATATATCCCATGGTGTCAAGGCTTTGTAGAACTCATGTAGTGAATTGTTGAGATAAGCTGTTAGCGTTACCATTAGCATGACTTCCCAATTGTCATTGAGGGGGCAGTTCTGCTTATATTTGTTTATACCAGGGATTGGTCTTCCCAAGAGTACTATCCATGGATCTTTTGGAACATCAGCTTCAGCTACTTGGTGGATCTAAAAAATGCTTTGTGTAATGTACCAATAGAAGCATGTTTCATAAGCATTTTCTTAACTGTAGTGCAAAATGAGGAGTGAGATGCTGCTTCCCAAATATCCAACCAGTCCTCCGGGTCAAGTGTCTGTTCTAAGGCCTCGGTCCCGCTGCGCTCGTTGGCGCGGGCGGCCACACGCGAGTTCCCCACCAGCAGGGGAATCCTGCGGAGCCGGTCCCGGTCCCCCCTGGCTGCACAGCTTACTACACGCTGTGGCGCGTCAGCCGCTATGGGACACAAGAAAATGGTGTTCCCTAGCGTTGACGCGTCACGTGGTGTGGCTGTGAGCCAATGGGGAGGGGAGGCTTCGGGAGGAGGAGAGGCTTCAGCAGCTCCAGCCCGAGCCGTGGAGGGAGGGAGGGGGCAGGGAGTAGCGGGTCCCTCCGCTCAAGCCACGCCCCCCCTGTCAAACCTCCCACTCCCGCCCACCTCCCGCTCCGGCTCCCGCTCCCTACAGACCGCATATCGCGGTCTGTGTATGTCAGCGCCCCGCCTGTCTGCAGTGCGGGCGCGCTGACTCTGGGAGCGGGGCCTTAGCCTAACTCTCTTTCCACTGCATTGTGTACTTATCTTTATCATCAGTATAAACCAATGCTAATCGCTGATAAACTGTAGAGGTAATATTAGTGATGTTGTGTGCAGAACACGAGTACTCAAATGAGGAGTTAGATCTATTAAGCATTTTACACATTTTACACATTATACACATTATAAAGTGCTGTAACTGTAAATAGCTTTTAAATTCGGAGTTGGGCACCTTATACTGATCCCAGAAAGTCATTATCGTCTGAAAGAAATCTGAATATTTATTTATTCCAGCTCTTTTACATATTTTGAAACTACCAGGTTTGGTACCTGGGTTAAAGTCAGGATTATTATAGGTGACAGGAATTTAGACAATCCATAAATTGACCTATTCAGGTCCGATGGTTGACAGACATAATTAATAATGGGGTTAATTGGGGACTTTTTAGAACCAGCACTCTTTAGAAACAAGAAAATATCTTGTAGTCTACAATATTTATGCCATAATGCAATGCCTCAATGTGCCCAGTCCTTTTCGTGTTTGGCTTTAGATGCCAGTAAATGAGCTGTCTTAGTTGAGCAGCTTTTTAATATTTAACAATATTCGGGACTGCAAATCCTCCACCAACAATAGACCTTTGTAAGATCAGGTTTAAAATAAGTGGCCTTTGTGTCCCCAAATTAATTTAAGTGCTCTTTGTAATGCTTTTGGATCCGTTGAAGAGATTCTAAAAGGGAGGTTATTAAAATAATATTGTAATTTAGCTAGAATATTTGTTTTAATGGTTGCAATACGTTCAATCCATTAAATATTGCAATCTTTTCAGTCCCTACTCCAGTCTCTACTATCTGATATAATTTACCAATGATTTGATCGTTAGGGCAAATATAAGTGGGCATAGTGGACATACCTGTCTTGATCCATTAGTTATGGGAATTGGCTCTGAACAGTAAACACCAATTTTTACTAATCCAGAACGATTTGTATATATGCCTCTTACCCAATAATAAATGTGATATCAAAGTTCAAAACGTTGAGGGTTTAAAATATAAGGAAATAATCTATTCTATCAAACGTCTTTTTGGCATTTAAGTTTCAAAATAGAGTTGGCATTTGGGAACAGGATTGTAGTTTTTAATCTCCTAGTATTATCTCATGCTTGACTGTTATATAAACCCAACCTGGTCATTATGTATATTTAGGTAAGGTACTAATTTAAACTGTTTGCTGGTATCTTGGCATAGAGTTTTGATATCTGTATTAACCAAAGATAGTAGGCAATAACTTGCACGATTCGTTGATCTTTCCCTTCTTTATGTATTACTACAATGGTTAGTCATAGATGGTGGGCACTCTACTCTCCCATAAATTAATAAATAATTTAAGAAGCAGTAAGACCAGATTTGCAACAAACCTTTTGTAATACCTCCCGAGGAGGTTATTTGGACCTGGGGATGTAACAATCTTTAAGGTTTTAAAGACTTGTGAGATTTCCTCTGTGGTTATTGAATTTGAATTTTCCAAGGCTTGTTTAGTTTCTTCCTTACTTTTATTGAAATTATATTTGGCCAAGTATTTCATTTTTTTTTTTTTTTTTATCTTTTTGGGGTTGTGGCCTGATTTAAATTATAGAGAGAGCTCTAATATTCTTTGAAATTTCTACTAATAATTTGCTATAGTGTGGGAGAAAGAACTTAATGAGGAATTTCCAATAGAAAACTGGCACAAAATGTGGGAGATCACAGCCTCTTCAGACATGCAATTTTAAATAAATGGTACTATACCCCAGTTAGATTAAGAAATGTCTTCCTTGGTACTACTGATGTTTTCCGGAGAGGATGAGGTGGAAGGGGCTCTATGCTCCACATACTGTATGGTGAAACTGCTCAATAATCAAGTCTTTCTGCGTGAGGTTTTAGATTTAATACAAAACATGCCTGGATTCAATGTCCCACGAGACCCATGGATTTTACTCCTGAACAGAGATAAAATACTGAATTGTAAATATAAAAACTCTCTAGTGTTACACCTGTTAAACGCAGCTGGAAGCTCCATCCCAATGTTTTGGAAACAAACTAAGACACCAGCTCTGGAGATATAGATGTATAGGGTCTGGGACACATATGAGATGGAGAAAATGACACACATTATCCACGATTCTCCTAGTAAATGTGAAATGATATAGACATAATGTAAAACCTTCCACTCAATCACTAAGTAACTGACAAAGTTAATCCTAAATTAGAGAATACCTGGATAGATAACTCATTAACACTCACATATAGAATTAAAATATAGACATCGTATTTATGATCTGTGATACTGATGACTTTGTTACTGTTCCATACAGTCCCCCTATCCCCCTCCGATATCCCCTTTTTTTCTGATTTCTGTATCCTCTCCCCAATTTCCCCTTACTGTCCCTTTTTGATGTTCTTATGCTATGTTAATATATAATCCTAATTGGATTGCCTTGTATTATTATTGTACTATGGTATATATTTTCTGTGATACAACATGCCATCCTGATAAAGGATGTAAAAAAAACACAAACAAATATACAAAATACAAATACATATTTGCATTTACACTAATATTGCTTGTGTTATCTATAGTACTATAAGCTTTTCTATGTAAAATGTTCTGTTATCAAGTGTAGTATGGAGGTGAATGTATTTGATTAAGGCGGTGGATAAAGAACAGGGAAAATGTGGTGTAATAGGGTTGGACGGGGGGCAAACTGATACCTTACCTAGGGCCAAATATGCTCTGTACATCATACTGTATGTAGTTTCATACAAACAAAACCAGTTGTGATGCAATGTAGTGCCAGACTATTTTTCCTTATGCAGCATTTGTGTATTTCTGTTCACCTCAGTGAACTTAACGTCCGTCATTGATTTAGGTGACATGACATGAGCTCCAAGTTAACGAAGCTTTCAGTAGAAAAACACTGCAATTCGTGATGGGAAAAAAAAACATTGTGAGTTGATTAAACCAATGCTCAGCCTCTTACCGTACAATCTGAACTTCCGGGTACTTCTCCAACGTTTGCACACATTACATCTGGCATGTTCTTCACGTAACAAGGGACTATAGGTACAATTGACAGCTTTTGTAATACAGTTTCAATATTAGAGGAGTCTGCTGAAGAAAAATAAGCAATAAACAGACAAATTTCTACAGCTGCATAAAAAGGAAATAAATGAACTGGCTTAGTTTTCTTTCCCATCATATATATTTTATTCACTAAAAGTTATTTTTTTTCTATCTTCTAGGTTTGCAGATGGGTAACAAATCGTTCAATAACCCCCCCCCCCCCCCCCCTATTTTCATGGACATCTATCTGATCAATCTGTTGGACCAAACAACAGGGAATGAAGGGGAAAGGGAGTATCAGTATCTCTAAGGGTGGTTTAAGACACAGTCATTATTGTCATAGATAGAAAACCGTGTGCTCGCCAAGCTTCAGTACTTTTTCAATACATGCTTATGTACTGTATCAAGCATCATCTATTTCTAAAAGGTAATGATGGCTAATAGAGATATAAGTAGACTACTCTTCACAGTTGTAATGCCTCAGCGAGGTGTTGCTACTTGTCAAATGACACATTATTTCTGTATGTTACGCCATTGAAGCCAGCCAAAGCAAACAATCCTTCAATAGTATTTATTCCTACCTTGAGTTTGAGATGAGCTCCTATAGCAAAATGTGCTTCTGCATAACCAACTATTATACTCAGATTGTGAACTAAGGGCATGGGGGTGCGAGCCAGGAAAATGCCCCAGGGGCAGCATCTATGAGGGCGCAGGTGGGGCGGGAGGAGGATGGCGGTGGCGGTAGAGGACTTGGAAGTCACTCACAACTTCTGGTGGCTGATCACCAGAATAGTGCCCCACCACCCTGCTCCACAGGTAGGGACTTTTAACTGAGAGGGTGGGTACAAGGAATGGGGGAAGGAGATACAGAGAATGAGGGAGGGGAAGAGGGATGGAGGGGTAAATAGAAGGGAGAGAGATAATGGGTGAGGGACAGAGGATGGGGGGAGGGACAAAGGATGGGGGAGGGTGGGAGTTAAAAGGGGGAGGGTGGGAGTTAGAAGGGTGCTGGAAGAGAGAATGGGGGAGAGAGAAAATTAGGAGAGGGAGAGAAAATGGGAGCGAGGAGGAAGTCTGGGTGTGAGAAAATTAGGGGCGGGAGGGGCGGGAGGGGGCGGGAGGGGGCCGAGATAGAGAAAAGGGGGGAGAGAAATAACGTACAAAAGATTTACAAATACAGTTACAAATTACAGGATTGTTTGCATTGGTTCTATACATTTGGGGGTGGGGGGGCACAATTGGTGCAACTTACCACGGGCGCAAATATCCTAGTTCCTCCTCTGACTAGAACAATGAGGGACTATTAATTACCTTTCTTTTTTTTTCTCCAACCAGTTACCCTGCAGTTCTTCAACTCATCAAAATCTAGGAGATGGTCTTCTGGGAAACAGGCAGGCTGGACCAGGTCATTAAATGTGATACGGTCTGTGGTTTTCAGTAGGGCAATGTTATTGTCTGATGTTTCTGTATTGTACTCTGTGTGCGGTACCACTTTGCTTATTGAATAAACCCTTCCTGAGATGGAAAGATTAATGACTCCTACTTCCATAATTAGTGTCGTGTTTCTAAAATGAAAAAGTAAAAAAATAAGGCAGTTTTTACACACTCGCTCTCCCTAGGTGACTAGCGACTTAAGTTCCAAACGCTAAGTGGGTCATTTTATATACAGTATGCCGACAGCAGTTTTAGCCACTTCCGGTAAAAAAAACAAAAAAAAAAAAAACATTGACGTCTATTGGCATGTAGAGAAGAAAACAGCATTAACTGCTTACTGAAGTATATAGCATAATATATGAGATGAGATCGTACTTTTACATTTGAGGCATTGACGCTAAATATGAGTGAGAATAGAGTGACTCTTGACACAGCTACAATAAGGTAAGTATTACTTCCATCATGCTCATTTATGTTTGTGTCATATCATTTATGGCAAGTCAACCAATGGTGAGAGTATTAGTATAATGCAGTGTTTCCCAACTCCAGTCCTCAAGTATCCAGAACAGTCTAGGAATTATGAATATCCTCACATTAGCACAGGTGGCTCAATCGTTTTTACCGGACCACCTGTGCTCAAGCAGGATATCCTTAAAACCTCGACTGTTACCACTCGGGTCTCTACTATGGCTTCCAGCTCACTCACTGAAAATATGGGAGATAAATAAATTCAAACACAAACTTACACTAAAATGCTCAAATCTGACCCCAACTTTTTGGAAATCCAGATTTGAAACCTGGAAACTTGGGCGGAACTTCCAGTGGTGGGAGACATCGGGCAAAACCAGGCTAGGAGATTTCTTGTTGGACACCAAGATGAAATCATTTAACACGTTTAAAGAGTTATGGAGCACCAGAAGGGGAACTTTTCAGATACCATCAGTTAAGACAACTTTGTTAGCTCACAAAGCCCAGGTGTATCTTCATTCAATGGCACAATTTTTGAGTCTGTTTGTAGGGCCAATCCACTGAACACAGGCTTGATATCCCTACTGTATCAGCACATAATCCCAAGTAGCGCAGACGCAAAAACCCAATTTATGAGACAATAGGAGGCGGACATAGGCGAGGTTCTGGAGATGGGGGAATGGGAAAAGATTTGGGATGAACTGGCTGCTACCTCGATTAACACTATTACCAAAGAAAATGGTTACAAAGTTGTGTACAGGTGGTACCTTTGCCCCTCACGGTTACACAAAATATATAAAACACCATCCACACTGTCCTTTAGAGGCTGCGGGGGGGTTGGGTACAATGTACCACATATGCTGGAAGTGCCCTGAGGTGGAGTCTCTCTAGAAAAAGGCCAATGACATCATACATGACTTGTTGGGCCTTAGAATCGCTCTCGGTCCTTGGCAGGCCCTCCTTAATAAACCCCAAGAAGATATCCCTAAACAAGCCCTTAAGCTAACACATTCTTACAGCAACTAGATGCTGTATTGCGGCCTCCTGGTGACTAAAATGTCTGACTATGTTAGATGTTAAAAAAAAAGACTATGGCGTACCCTCCTGATGGAGACACTAACAGCCCTTAACGATAAAGTGGCTAAGTTTGAGGTGGTCTGGGGACCTTGGATGGCCAGGAGGGATCCCCGTGGCTCTAATATACAATTAGTTACACTACAAGTATCTGCAAAGCCCTCGCAGGAGAGGATCCCCAAATAAAGCCAGAGCTTAAAATAAAAACATCTCACCAGACCACGTCCCCAAGAAAAACATACCAAACTGTCGCTCACTTGTGTTCAAGATGAGTGTAGCCGTGACAACGCAAAGTACCAACCTTCCAATTAATTAGTGCAAAAAAACTAACAATAGCGCTCTAACACACCCTAAATGTGACAATATACAATTCAACCACATATGTGTAAATAATAAAGCAATGTGATAATAATAACAATCAAGTGATCTAAAGAAAAAATTAAGAAACTTAGAAACAAACTGCAACCCTTGATAAAGACTGTTCCACTCGTCTTGCACCAGGTGATCCTCCAACAAATCAGGGGAGCTCGTCTCGTAGTTATGAAATAAAGAAACACTACATAGTGTAATACTGTTGTGAATAAATTTGTGCAAAGCTCAAAAATGACTACTCACAATAAAGCAGTCAAATTCAGGCAGTCATCCAACTTAAGGGGTGGATGTTCCCTGTGTATACAGCAGCCACCAGCCCCCAACCTCCAAGGAGAAAAAAAGAAGAAAAGAGACCATATAGTGCAGATGGTATTTAGTATTAAAGGGGATTCAAAAAATGCAGGCTTACACTTCATATGATCAAGGTAGGCAGTATGATATTATAGGTAGTGGGTGCTCATCTGGTCGCGATCCTTTTGAGTTCCTCAGTATCCTCTGCTCCACTGCAATACTCTCGCGTCCACTCGAGGCACTCCCTTTACGTCACTTCCGGTTGTTAAGTGAACTTCCGGATCTGATGGCAGGGGTGGACCTCAGTTGTTCTTCCTCTTCGGTATGGGCTGAAACACTCTACCTGTTTCGCCGTTGTTACGGCTTCGTCAGGAGTGTCTGTTGGCTGCTAAACTGGGTTTTAAATACTCTAAGGCCCTCCCTCTCTGTAACATTCTATTGGCCAAACACATGGCCAATGGTATACACAGCCATATACATGGCCATGGCCAATGGTATACACAGGGAACATCCACCCCTTAAGTTGGATGACTGCCTGAATTTGACTGCTTTATTGTGAGTACTCATTTTTGAGCTTTGTTTGCACAAATTTATTCACAACAGTATTACACTATGTAGTGTTTCTTTATTTCATAACTACGAGACGAGCTCCCCTGATTTGTTGGAGGATCAATTAATTAGTGCACCTGAAATGTACCTAACCCGCCATGGTTTTAAGTTTTTGTCATTCGGTATCTTCATTGTGATATGTATTATTGTCTTTAAATGCCCCCCCCCCCCCTCCTTTTAAAATCTTATTAAAAATAGTTATATTTAAAAAAAAAACCTGGACTGTTAGGGGATCTTGAGGACGGGAGTTGGGAAACACTGGTATAATGCATAGAATTCTCTTTACTGATTGGCTGAGTCCGTGTGTTATCACACCGGTCAATTATAACAGGACCTTCAGAGGCAGATAGCCAGGAAACAAGGCGTCTCCATGAAGAAAGGCAGGGAGGCAAGAATTGTGCTCTGAGAGATCCCTGGGATCAAGCAGTGGTGGCACCAAGGTGTACAAAGTCCCATTACTTTTTGTATTTTCTCACCTTGAGTATCACTTCTTTTAATTTCAAATAAAAAGGATTTATAGTACAAAGGCTCTCTCCTTCCTATTTTTACATAATCAATGTTTCTGAAATACAGCCCAGAAAGCTTTTTTATACACCAGTGTTTAATAAATGTAGATTCTTTTTTTAAATTAGGCATAGGATCACTAACTTTTTTTAGGCCACTTCAACCACTGGAATAAGATATGCTTTGTGACATCACAAAATATACTACTGTATGTACTGTAAATAGAATATTAATCAGACAGCATTTGGGTTATAAGCAAGTTAATGAATGTTGGATAGGTCTTATTTCAGTGGCAGGTTAATTATCAAGAATTAGATTGGCATTTCAGACTTCTCATCCAAAATGACCAAAGTGTATTGATCTAAAGACTACATATCAAAGAATAAGATTCAGCCAAGGAGCAGAATTTTCATTAAGTGTAAGTGCACAGCTGAAACGAGATGTAAATTAATAAGAAGTCAGACCCCGTAAACAAGAACAAAAAATACAAACATTTGTACTTATAAATCTGGCTTTGATCTCTCAGGACTAAATTCATAAAGCTCTATTAAATCAGGGCTTATACCATGAGGCTACCCACATCAGGAAAGGACGTTACAGTATGTTCCATGAGGTTTACACGTACCTTCAAAGCTAATTATATGCACAAACAACAGATGATCTACATATCATTAGCATAATGTTGCACTGTGTTCCAGTAACATGATGTTAGCGTTCATCTGATCCGGACCCTGAAATAAGTCTTAACCTCAACTTGCGAAGGAGAGGAAACAGAAATAGTGCTGGGAAATAACCCAATGTTAGTTTAATTATACCTAACTATGGCGTTACACCAATCCAGACTCTGCAAAAGGCCTATTTCAGGGTCTGGGTGCGAGTAACTTCAAGTATGGGTATGACCTAACAAACACAGCGTGAAGTCCCTGCATTAACCATAAGGCTAAGGACACAGGTAAAGAGATGTAATGAGAAAAAGACAGATTTGCTGAGGAGAGTCTTTCTTTATGCCTCTTCTGGTGACTGCTCTGCCCACGGGCCTTGAGGACTATCGTCAACCGGCCCCCCGAGCCAAGTCGCCTGGTCCCCCTCTCCCCGTCAGCGCTACGCAAGCGCGAAATGGGCCTCCGGCAGCCGTGTGGCGTCGGTAAGGGGTCCCGCTAGGCCCCTTACGCGCCCCGGGTCCTACCGTCGGCCCCAGATCCTCCCGAGCCTTGGGGTTAGCTCTGGGGCCAACCCCCCCGGGGTCTCCAGGGCATTCATACGTTGCGATGCGGTAGGCCGTGGGTCCAGGCTCACCCGAACTCACCGATGTTTGTTTCTTTTCATGTTTCCGGGATCTCTTGGACCGAGCGCCCACCAGCGGCACCTGCGGCCGTTGCGCGAGGGTAGGGGTGTGAATGACTCGCCCTCAGCCTGCGTTCGTAGAGGGCCGCCGGTGCTACCTTAGTGACCTCCCTGGCCTTAAGGGCCTCACACGGGGGGGGCGAGGCTCTTTCACAATTACCGGGGGGGGTGACCGCCGGGGGAAGGGGCGAGGGTAGGCGGGCGAGGGACCGAACTAGGGGTTACGGACGAAGCGGGGGAGTTGGGAGGGGGGGGGGCGCAAGCGGTGAGGGGGGAGGAAGGGGAGGGGGGGGGGGTGGGCGGGAGAGGGGAAAAGGGCGGGGGTCGGGGGTGGGGGGGGGGGGGCAGGGGGGGGAACCGAGCGTGGCGGGGTATGGGGCGGGACCGGGGCGGGGCGAGTGGCCGCTTCCTGTGGGGGCGTGCCGCCGCCAATTGACTGTTTGGCCCGGGTGGGCGTGGAACGGAGGGGGTGGGGGGGAGGCCGCGTCGAGGAGCGTGGGTGGGGTTGAAGGGGGTCGAGGGGGGGGGGGGGGGGAAGGGGGGGGGGGGGAGGGGAGGAGGGAGGGGGGGTGGGGGGGAGGGGGGGGGCGGAGGGGGGGAGCGAGCGGGGGCGGGGTTCGTGAGGGGGGGGGTTTTGGTTTTTTTTTTTTTTGTTTTATTTGTTTTTTGTTTTTTTATTTTTTTTTTTTTTTTTTTTTTTTTTTTGTTACGGGTTGTTTTTTTTTTTTTTTCTTTTTTTTTTTTTTGTTTGTTTTTTTTTTTCTACGGAAGATTCCCCGGTCTGCAGCTCACTGCAGGAGCAGAGACCGGGGGGGGCGTGGCGGAGGAGTGACGGGGGCGCGGCCATGACGTCACCCGGCAGGTTCGCCCTCATTGGCTGAACCGCCGGGGGGCGTGCCTAGCCGCTCGACGCGAGTTCCTGCTCTCAATTCTATTGAGAGCAGGAGTAGCTCTCGCGCGAGCGCTGCGGCCCCCCCTCGCAGCAGGCCCGGCGCCATTGCGGGGAGGGCTCTCGTGAGCGCAGCGTCCGCCACAGCGGACGCTGTAGCAGGCAGCGGGGGCAAGGCCTTACACACTTTAGGGGATATGTGGAGCTATGATAATGGCTCATTTGCATGTCATTTTCACTAACTGCAGTTATAGTTAACAATGTGCTCTTTACAAGAGAAAGCATGACTTCAGGTTATATTATTGTCCTTTGAAGATACACCAATAGTCTTAGGTGACTTAAAGCAGCAATACTACATTCTACATACAGAGTTAGCTCTTGGCCCAGTAACATTGTACCATTTCAATGTACTGTCTGTAATAAAAGCATTTTTTGTGTTTTTCCCTTTCCGGGCATGTAATCAAGCAGGGATTGCTAGAGTAGGAGTTTCAAGGGGGGTTTTGCGGGGGAACCATTGACAGAATGTGCCTAGGATGTTGGGCTCCGGTGTTGTCGTTTCCCCTATAAATGTACCCGGGAATCATTCCTGTATCTCGGATACATGTAGGCACATTGTCCCGGCAATACCTCCTCTTGAAAACGCAAGCGCGACTCACCACAAGGGTACCCTGCTTCAGCACAGCCCAGAAAGAAGAATGAGGCACAGGGATAAACATGTATTCCTGTAGCTGAGGAAATCCCTAGGTTAAGGGGGGTATCCTAGCTAGTGCCAAGGTGACCCACATCCAGTATAGGGTTCGTGGGTGCTCCAACCGTACACAAGGTTGGGGGGGACTCAGAGTCCAAACTGAGTCCCAGGTAAAGTGTGTGATGAATAAGGCAGATAGAAATAAAACGACAACATTATTCCCTTTTCTGTTCCCTGTCCCCCAAGACTCAGAAGTGCATTGAAAGATACGTTAATGGAATGTAATATGCTTTTTACATTCGGAACCAATGTCCAAACAGGCAGCCCGTGCAAACCCATAGGCGCTGGTAGGTCTGTTGGACATCGGAGTTCAAAGCAGCCAGAGGATGCCCAGAGGTGTGAGTAGCATTTGGTCAGCGGGGAAAGGCGAAGTACCAGGTCCGGAGATCAATGGCAGTCTTCCGGGATGCCACTTGTTCTGCCAGACCTGGTGGAGCCTGCCCAGCGGGTGGCATTGAGATAGCCAGGGAGAGAGGTGGCAGACTTGCGCATGTCTCATGGCTATTTCGGATTTCCCGCTGACCCGGCTTATCTAGCTGGCTTGGCTCTGATTGGCTGCTTGGGAAAGTTCCCACCTGTTGATTGGCTGCTCAGTTTTGTGAATGAAACTGAAAATACTATAAGAACCTGTGAGCCAATCAGATTTAGAGTCCCCGGTAGTAAGAGCCTGGGCGGGCTTTTCAAAGTTGCTTCTGTGTGAATAGCAGAGCAACCGGCTTCGATTTTGAGCCTGAAAAGCTTGCCCGCCAGAGACTAAGTCCAGCTTTTTGGGACCAAGTTCTCAGAAACGAACGTAGCAGACGCGGCTGGGATTTTATGCCGATTTGAGTTCCAGGAGATTTGGACTAACTCGCGGTCAGGAGGGACCAACTTCTCAGAAGAGAACGTAGCGGTGGCGTATGGAATTTTATGCCGATTTGGGTTCCAGGAGATTCTGGGCAGGGTAAAACTCTCCCATAGAGTTCCCTGCACCTAGGAAAGTCTAGTTTTCGACCCCAGTCCCAAAGTAAGTGTGTCTTTTTGTCTGTATTTTGTGTTCCATTGTGTGTAAGCGAATTTATGCCGAATAAATTACAATTTATTTCATTACCTTGTTTTGCTCAAAGAATGATCCTGGTAAAAAGGTTTAAATAACCTGGTCTCCTGTGACATGTGCCTAACGAAATGGCCACCTTCTAACTTTATGCTGCAGGCTGTGAAATGCTGCAGCTGATAATGTACCATTATATAACTAAGTGTAACACATTATTCTTATAGCTTTCAGAGTAATAGACAGTCTGCTGTTTGGAACAGCAAGAGATCTGTTTGTGATACTTTTTATGTGAAAGGGCAGAGATCTGTGTCAGAGCATGTTTCAAAAGAGGAAATGCATATGACTTTCTAAATGCTTGCTGTAGCAACCAACAAATAATCAGTACATTAAAAAAAAAAATCATATAAAAATAGCAGGATTTAAAAAAAAAAATATGCAGACAGTATTATCTAATAGTACAGTACTGATTTATTTAAAACAAACATATAGGACTAACTTTTCACGTTTTACTGCTTTAATGGTGCTTTGTGAATCTGGGCCTAAGGCTAAGGTCCCGCTCCCTCAGTCAGCGCGCCCGCACTGCAGACAGGCGGCGCGCTGACAGGCAGACCGCGATATGCGGTCTGTAGGTAGCCGGGAGTGGGAGGGGGGGCGTGGTTTGAGCGGAGGGACCTGCTACTCCCCCCCCTCCCTCCACGGGCTCGGTCTCGGTCTCCCGGGCTGCAGGAGGGAGCTGCTGCGGGCTGCTGGAAGGTAAGCAGCTCCCGCTCCCTCCCCCTTCCCCCACAAATGCCCTCCTCACACACGCTGACACACACACACACACACCACCCCCTCCCTACCTTGTGGAGGAAGCTGTCTGACAGCTCCTGCTCCCGCCCCCGCCGCTGATAGGCTCATCAGCGTACCACGTGACGCGTCACCGCTCGGGATCACAATTGTCTTGCATCCCCTGCCGGCTGACGCGTCACAGCACGTGGTGAGCTGTGCAGCGAGGGGGGACTGGGACCGGCTAGGAAAGGATACCCCTGCTGGTGAGGAACGCGTACGCGGCCGCGCGCGCCGCCGGACACAGCGCGACCAAAGCCTTCGTGTTTTAATTTTCTAAGTAGTTTCTAAGCTCTTCACGTTTCATGCATGTTTGATGAATACATAGATGTGCAGTAGATTGTGGCACTTTTCATGAACCAATACGAGGGTTTTTCACAGTGAAATTAGAGTGTGCAAAGCTGTTGGAAACATACAGGTCCACTAAGAGAAATCATAACCTACTACAAATGTGTACTTCTCCGTGTTTAATACGTCTATAAGAACTTTGAATTTAGAATAAGGGATATACTTACTTGCTAGATAAGCATTGTGCTGAACTCATCACCCAGAAATCACTCACTATGGTGCCTGAACAGAAATGATTTGGGCCTAATTTCAGAGATACCTGCCATGGGAATTCTCCCAATGCCACATCATTTCCCATTAGAAGAACTATCGTATCTTTCCGAAGGCCGCAACCTGAAAGAATGGATAGAACCAATTATTCACCCAATGGATCCCACTCTAATCATTTCCTTTCCCCAAAAAATGTTCAAACAATTTTGAAGCCGTGAACATATTAATCAAGCGTATGAGCTGTTGGGGTTCCTTACAATGCAACTGATCTCAGACGCTCTAATAGAGAGGATTGGGGTTGAAAACGAGTCATTATAAACATTCAGAGTTACATTTTAGCGGTGAACCTTGTTTTTGGTAATCATATTTTTGTGTGTGTGTGTGTGTGTGTGTGGTGTGTGTGTGTGTGTGTGTGTGTGTGTGTGGGTGTGTGTGTGGTGTGTGTGTGTGTGTGTGTGTGTGTGTGTGTGTGTGTGTGTGTGTGTGGCATTTAAGTCATATCTCTGCATTCTTGTATATTTTTACATCATTTTCTTATACAATTTCCCAACTTTGGTTTATTTTTCAACAACTCAACCACTATGTTGATAGATTGGTATGGAAATGTATATTTTTGAGATTGGACACACTATAAATATTACAAAAGTATGTTTTACCTAAAGCAAGCATATCGTCACATAAAAATATATATATACTTGCATTAGATAATGAAGCAGAATGCTTACTGCTTTATTGCCCTCCAATAGCATAAGTCAAAAGTATATGGTATACTTACTGCCAGAAGTGTTCCTAACAATAGTCCACATTAATACCAGGGAATAACAACATGTAATCCATCTCATCTTGTTGGAAATGAATTCATTTCAGTTGCTGTCGTACATAGGATTTACTTCATAAATCTTTCTGACATTGGAGGCATGAGCCAGATGGAGCTTAAATCAAGCAAGAGTGTGTGGGAGCTCAACTGTTATAAACAAAAACAATTGATGTATATTGTATTGTTAGCTAGTATGTAGCATAGCCAATATAAAGACCATACCCCATGCAGGCCTCATAGAACATTGCGATATCTGCTTTCTCCTGCAGATCGTATAGGACAGTTACGTCACTGCCTTGATTACATCATTGTTGTTAGACTATTTGTTACAATCGTAATATGCATCCCGAAGGACCCTCTGTAGCTCATATAAAACCCTTTGCTGCTGAATGTTCCTGGGATGCAATGCTTGCCAATGGGAAAGAGGTCATATGAGTAAATCACATTGTGAGCTCACTATCATTGTGACAGCATCATTTCTTATTAGGTGCACTTACTTGCTGGGATTGAGACAACTTAATTACATAGCAATGTCAGTGAGATGGGCTTTTAATGCATTGAAGTGAATGGGTTAAACGTGCAGGATATATTTTTCAGGCCAATAAAGCGAACACTAGATTTTCCATTTGCTTTTTGGCAACTGGGGTATTTTAATATAAGCGTGTGAAATATCATGCGACTATAACAGGCTTTAGTATTTGAGTCACTTACAGTAATGACCCAGCAGAAGTGACAATTACAGTATCAGAAGCATTTAACACTTCCTCGTTTCATTACTTCTGAGCTCAGCAGTAGAGATTGGCACATTTTGAGGGGTGGATTTGGATCCGCAGCGGATCGGCCGGTTCCTTTGGTCCGCGAATTTCCAAGGATCATTCTCAAAAAGGGCGATTCGCATTTTGAAGATTTTTTTTTATTAATACCAATACACTTCGCGGATTCGGCAACCCGTTGACGGATTTGCAGAATCCAATCCGCGGATTCAGCAATCCGTTGGTGGATTCTTAAGAATCTGCCAACGGATTGCTGAATCCGCGGATTGGATTCTACAAATCCGTCAAGGGATAGTATCCAATGGCAGAATTGACACTACGAAACGGATTTTGAGGGGGAAATGCAAGAAAATCCAGGAAACGGATTTGGGCGTATTCACGCACCTCTACTCAGCAGATGACTTGCACCTTTTACTAAGTTGGGCTTTTTTTGCTGATAGAACCATGAGGTGTGACCTTCAACATTATCCAGAGCTGTCCAACCAATCACTTATCACCTACCCACCGGGATGAACCCATGGGGAGAGGCTGGGACAGATCAAGAGTTCCTTGAGTACGGCCCCAGATATAGTACAGGCACCCGTGAAGGAGCGCATGGCGTCATGTGCGCCTGTATGAGAAGCAATCCGTAGCCTGTAGGATTGCGGGACAGGGAGGCATGGCCGTGATGTCACATCAGCGGTTCGCCCTAAAGGCTGAACCGCACCTTCGACCCGGCCGTCGTGAGATAAAATCACAACATTTTGTTTCACGAAAAATCGGCCACTTCATCGCTCTCGTGCACGGGCGCTCTATGGCCAACCTCATCGAGGTTCCTTCCTCATCGACGGCCTTTTATTTGCGGTGCAAGCGACTTCGCACGGACTATGGACGCGGGATAAGAGGAGACATAGAGTAATAATCACACCATTTTGTAAGAAATTAATAACATGAATACAAGTTACGATTCAAGAACAAAAGCAGATTAAATCGATTCAATCAAGAAAATATTCTCCAATGTTCATTCCCATCCAACTAATGTTTTATGTGAATGTGATTTGTGTCACTGCTGGAACCGGATCCATTGTCTTTCCTACTAGCACTGTCGGGTCATGTAATGTTCTGCGTACGACTGTGCACCTAATGTCAGCTGAAGTGTCGCTCCCTGCTGTCCTGGGGGCGTGTATGGGGTACTGACAATCCTTCAACACACCCCTCCCACGCAACCAGCGGGGTAGGGTGGCTCATCGGTAGCACGACAGCATCTCATCCCTCCCATCCCACCAAGTTGTGCTGGGATGGAACCTCGCAGCTGCACGAACTCCCAGCATGCTTCACTGCATGCCGAACTCCCAGCATGCTTCACTGCATGCCGAACTCCCAGCATGCTTCACTGCATGCCGAACTCCTCATCCCCCTCCTCCAGTAGGCTCAAGACAAGTACTTCCAAAGAGGGGGTGGAGGCGGAAACAAAAGGTTAGGGCATTACATCAATAGACAAACTTGTTGGGAACTTGATTATTTATCCATCTGATAATTCCCTGCAGCCAATATGTATTTGCGAGCGAAAGGAATCTCCCGTTATAGGGGACCTCAAATAGGACAACATATAACCATGCATACTGGCCTGCCTGCTTTGGCTCAAACTAAAATTAGTTGTACGCATATGTATTGCAGAAATCCTCTACAAATCCCAATTTAATTTTTCTTACAAAGAGAAAAGTTCTCTTTGGACAAAAACTGAGCAATAATAGATTCAATAAAGATTTTTTTTCTGGAGTGCAAAACAAATCAAAATAGAAATAGCACAATTTAGAAAGAAAAGCCTAAAACACGTTGCTCTATAATAAATTGTGATGGGAATAAATTAGATTAAAGACTATCCATTTTAACCACTGTATTGTCTTCAAACTCAGTCACTCAGGAAAGGGGTTGAGAGAGTCTCAGGTTTTTTTTTGCCTACCACTTTTTAAGAGTTCAAGAGAGCATTAGAAACAAAAATTACATTATCGTTTTGTTTTTGAAGTCTCTGCAGGACACCTGTGGGGTTTGGCCCCTCTGGAATTAGGACACATGATAACTGCACTTGCAGTATGGGAGGTACAGTACCGTATATGTTGGCACTACCTCTGACCGGTCTGGTCTTTTGAAGCAGTCAACAAAAAAGAGATAGGGCAGAAAAATATCATGCCAACACAATCACCCCGCCCCAAACACTCCACCGTAACTACCCTGCTAAAAGTTTGCAATGAAATCCAGTGTGGAACGGAACGGGGACAACTCAGTGGTGCAGTATTCCTAGATTTTGCAAAGGCTTTTGATACTGTTGATCATGCTATCCTGCTTAACAAACTCCAGAGCTCTGGAATAGGGAAGCATGCTTTAAACTGGTTTCAGTCCTACCTATCAGGTAGATCCCAACTTGTGTCCATCTCAGGCTCTAACTCCAACCCCCTGGATATAACCTGTGGTGTCCCGCAAGGCACTGTTCTGGGGCCCCTACT
Source organism: Ascaphus truei (assembly GCA_036426205.1). Taxonomy (NCBI): domain Eukaryota; kingdom Metazoa; phylum Chordata; class Amphibia; order Anura; family Ascaphidae; genus Ascaphus; species Ascaphus truei. The sequence goes on from CM071570.1 coordinate 76,801,684, forward strand.
CTTCTCTGTGTTCATCAATGATCTTCCCACAGCTTGTAAGGAAGCCTCAACACACATGTATGCAGATGACACAATCCTATATGCACACAGCCATAGCCTCTCTGACCTTCAACACATACTTCAGTCTGACTTTTTGAGACTCGAAAACTGGATTTCCCACAACAAACTGTTTTTAAACACTGACAAGACTGTAACAATGGTATTTGGGACCAAGACTAAATTTTTAAAGCTTCCAGCGACTGAGCTCCAGATTAGAACCAACATTAACACCACCCTAACCCCTGTAACTAGTTTTAAATACCTGGGCATATGGTTTGACTCCCACTTAACATTCGGGATGCACACTGATACCCTGACAACCAAGACCTATGCCAAACTAGGGGTACTTTGCAGGAACAAATCCTCCCTAAGTCTCCTGGTCAGACAGCGTTGTCGCACAGCAGATGCTAATGCCATTTATTGACTATGGAGACATAGTATATGGCTCGGCACCTCAAACCCACCTTAGCAAACTTGACACCCTCTACAACTCAATTTGTCGTTTTGTTCTCCAATGTAACTACAACACACATCACTGCGAAGTGCTCAATGAATTAGATTGGTCATCACTCGAGTCTAGGCGCAAAGTTCACCTTTCCTGTCTTGCCTTTAAATTCTTTATGGGCAAGCTACCCAGCTATCTGAATAAGCTCCTCGCCCCTACCACATGCAGCACTTATCATCTCAGATCTGACTCCAAAAGACTGTTCATGGTCCCATGGCTCAACAAAGTATCCGGCCGCTCCTCCTTCTCTTACCGTGCACCCCAAAACTGGAACAACCACCACCAGTTTAAGTTCTTTCAAATCTAAGGCTGTCTCACATTTTAATCTGGTCTGTAACTGTTTCATACGCCCATAATATATATTTTCTTTAACTGTGCATGCAATGTCTTGCATATAATGTATACCCTGTTCATTTATGTAACTGTATTTGTAATCATGTATTATTTGTCTTAACTCTGTGCCCAGGACATACTTGTAAACGAGAGGTAACTCTCAATGTATTACTTCCTGGTAAAATATTTTATAAATAAATAAATGTATTTGAATCAGCTTTCCTTGAAGAGTAAGTAGTGTGATGTTGTGCAAGAATAATGTAATTCAAAGTATTCACAATTATTTTACTAGCAAATGTGTTCTACTTCCAAAGACTGTAGGAGCTGTTGCTTTAGCTATAGTGGATACTGGAAGTAACAAACCCAAGTTGCAGCTCATATCAAAAGCCTGATTATTCCTCCATGTGGCTTCTTGTAGATCCCCAAAGATAACCCTGTACCAATCACATATAGTAACATATAACTGGTTTATTAAAATGCTGTGACTTACAGAAGTTATCGGGTACCACTCAGTTATCTTTCAGTGTTCGCTTTTCAAGCCAATGCTTGCACAGCTAAAATACCTGCTTAAGGTATAAAAATGACCATCCGTCATCATCAAGGATTACGAATTCCAACTAGCAAGTTATGCTTACTGCGAGTTCTTGTGGATCACAGTATGGACCAGATACAGTATACTCTTCGAAGCGTGATCAGCCAAAAAATGCCACTTGGGAGAATATTGAAATCATGCCCAGTATTAAATAAACATCGGTATGACCTCAGAGGGGTCAAGAGGGTCCCATAAAATGCACTCATTTAGGAATAAAGGGATCAGGACCATACAAGTCAAAGAGATGTCAATATCTCATTCACTAGGTATGTAAAATACATCATGAGGGTAGGTACCTGGCTCAAAACAAACCGTCCAGAGGAAATCCACATGGGATCATAAAATGAAAATAATACAACTTTAATCACATCTGTAAATATAACAATAAAAGTGGACTATGTACACAGTGAAAGAATGTTAAAATTCTCCATGGGGTGGCAATCCAAAACTAAACTAGGATCCAACGTTCCAGTTACAATGTCTCAAACAGTGCAGATCGTTACCTCTCCACTTAGTACAAATATTCCAACGGAATGGGTGTATAATACATATATAAATATACCTCACATAGGAGAGGACACACTGTCACTAAACACCTCTGTGTGTTTCTCATATGTATATTAATGCTATCTCAATGGATATAGGTAAACACCAAAAGAGGGATCTCCTCCAAGGGAAAGGGAGGAATACCTAAGAGCACTCTCCTACTGTAGGATTTTAGGTAGATGAAAGGCATAGTAAGCCACACAGTAACTGGAAACATAAAAACACATTGCCAATAATATATCAAGAACACATATCAGGCTTAGTAGAAAAAAATATGTCGCCTGTAATCGCGTGAATGAAATAACTCACTAGCAGACCAGATACTCTCTATTGTATAGAGAGGGTATCATCAGTGCAGGCTATCATAATGAGAGCTGGATGGATGCATAGAGAATATATGGACGCCAAGCATCCGACTGAACCGCAATACTGGCGTGTAATATGGTGAGGATCCAAGATGGCGTCACAACACCGTCATGACATCATCAAATCTACCCCCAGCCTGTATTTACATACCTAGTGGATGAGATATTGACATCTCTTGGACTCATATGGTCCTGATCCTTTTATTCCTCAGTGAGTGTATTTAATAGGACCTTTTTGACCCCTCTGGAGGTCATACCTGAGTTTATGTAGATTGCATTCCTATTTGCACCCCGATTATTAGAATATACTTACACTTCTGAGTATTGGGTTGAGCAGTTTGGTCCCCACAAATGTGCCAGTATTAAATTCCTTAGAACCAAAGGTCCAGATTTAATAAGAAGTCTGCCATAAGACCCCTTGCAGCCCACTGAATTCAATTGGCTGTAATAGGTCTTTCAGTACTAGAAAATGTATTTTATTGAAGAGGACTGCTTAATAAATAGGTCCTATAAGGCTTACAGCTCTGATGCTCCCTTCAGTTAAATACCATAACCATAAGAAACAGAGTGACCTCAACACAAACCACTGACATTATGGTGCAGAAGACTATATCTACTATATATTTCTGAAAGCATTGTATGTATGTATGTATGTTTCACTGTGTTCCCTGTCCCTAGCGGCAATCTCATTGGTCCCTTGGCCCGCCCGCCCCCGCACACCTCTTATTAGCCTCACACACTCACACCACCCCCTTGGCCCGCCCCCCACACCTCTCATTGGCCTGAGGCGGAGTGACGGGCCAAAGGTCCAAAAAACACACACACCTTCTCTCTCTGTCCTCTCCCCCCCATCACACTCACCTCCCCCCTCCCCAGTGCTCCACTCACCTCCCCGCCGCTCCACTCACCTCCCTCCCGCTCCACTCACCTCCCTCCCGCTGCACTCCCTCTCCACTCACCTCCCTCCCGCTGCACTCACCTCCCTCCCGCTCCACTCACCTCCCTCCACGGCGCGGGGACAGGCAGTGGGCAGGGCAGCCTGCCGCTGCCACGCGGCACCTAAGATGGCGGCGGAAGGACCCCCTTCCTCCCTCGCGGACTAAGTAACATGGCGGCGGCCGGAAGGAGAGGTGACGCGTGTGTGTGTCACTGTGTGTGTGTGACACATTGTGTGTGTGTGACACCGTGTATGACACTTTGTGTCTGTGTGTTACACTGTGTGTGTATGTGTGTGCCCCCCCTCCTGTCCACTGTCACCCCCCCCCTCCCGTCCTCTACCCCCCCCTCCCGTCCTCTACCCCCCCCTTCCGTCCTCTCCACCAATATATACCCCCCCCCCTCCCTTCTCTACCCCCTACCCCCCCCCCCCCCTCCCGTCCTCTCCCCCCCCCCTCCTGTCCTCTCCCACCCCCCCTCCTGTCCAACTACTACCCCACCCCCCCTCCTGTCCACTACCACCCTCCCCCCCTCCTGCCTGTCCACTGTCCCTGTCCCCCCCTGTCCCACTGTCCCTCCCCCCACCTTTTCCTAGCCGCAAATTTAACTCACGGGCAACGCCGGGTCTCTCAGCTAGTAGCCAATATTAAACAAATGGTTAGGTCTTTGTTTAACATTGGCTATAGCCTTCTGTACCATAAGTCCCAGTAGTTTCCTTTTACTAGGCTTTGAATTTCAGCTTGGAAAAAAGTGCAAGCCCTCGTAGCTGACCAAAAAAAACCATTTAATAAAGTATTTAACAATCTCATTGTGAAGATATCACCAATTATGTTTGGCTTGCATCCATTTCAGTAAAGACAGAATTGGGGAGAGACCAGCGCTAAACAAGAACATATTATTAAATGGGTGTATAAAAGACTAAGCGCAGGCACAACTTATTTTTAATGCATGTTAACAAGAAACAAGACACTTGGCAAGAAGCACATCTACAAAAGTCGAGTTCTTCATAGAAAAGACGAACACCATTCTTTTAAACAGGAAGCACACAGGTCTGCCTGGCGCACGTTTGCCCCGCAGGAATTCTTCAGCCAGTCTGTGAAGAGGCCGTCTGCATTCTTCTTCAGAAGAAGAAACTGCCCCAGCATCGTATATGCCTATAAAAAGATATACAGGGTGTTAGACTACACAGACAAGTTCACAAGAGAAATGGGTTGCCATTTTAGTCTTGGCACAGTAAAATGTTGCTGTGGGAGTTTGTGTTGGTTCAGCATTGATGGAACCTTTGCTTTTAACTCATTCAAAGTTCTAGCAGCAGTGTAGTTAACTATATACAGAGACCTGCAAGATTTTCATCTTTGAAGATTTTGTTTTAATAATTTAGAAGGTTTCACAATCACTCAATTCTGTCGTTTCAGAAAAATTAATAATTAACAAGCAATGTCCAAAGTTCATGTTTCCTAATGATTGTGCCTTACATTCCATTAGTATAAACGGAATAATGGGGAATCGTTCTCATTAATTTATTTTCCTCTAGTTCCTCCATGCCAGTACACAGATCGTGATCAAACTGCACCAAGATGGGCATAGGACATTCAACAAGTCAGGTTCAATAAGTTGGTATATGGCTCCCAGCTCTCCTCCATCTAGTTGAGCAATGAAAGAATAAAGAACAGATTGACAAAACAAAAAAGTCAGAAAGAACAATTCAACTAGGGAGAGAGCTGTAATGGGATGGAGGGACTAGAAGCGGAGAATGAATAGGAATAATTCCCCTTCTCTCTACATCCTTCCTAGGCCAGTACAAAAGGAGTGGCTACATAAAGCAGTATCTTTCTGAGAGGAAAAACAACCTCCATAGAAAATATTCCTGTAGCCATAGTCAAGCTACACAAGGACCTGATGCTCTAAGCCAGTGATGGGCAACAGTATACATAGACATCAAGGGCCGCAAGTGCATTCTTTCAGTCCCTAAAAGTGTGCAGTTTTTTGCCATATAACCACAAGCTATAATTCATCCAATTACCCCATATAAATAGCTTTGTTTAACATCTCTCCCCTCACCTGTCATTCCTGCTCCTCTTGCTTATGCGACAGGCTGAAAGTTAGAAGGGACCGGTCAGAGAGGAGGCTGGGGTTTCAGGGGAAGTCCTAGAGGACCGCCTGTTGCCCTCCAGAGCTTTAAGAAGCCATAGTTCAGGTAGTAGCTGAGATCAAGTCCACCGCAGCTTGGAGCAGAGATCAAAGCAGACCACAATATGCTACTAGCAAAAAAATGCTATATCTAGATCTATATCTATCTATATATCTTGGAGTGATAGTTCGGAGGAAAACCAAGCCATTTGGCTTCACACAGCGGCAATGCAATTACAGACTAGCTGAGAACACAATGTGGAGGCCCAATTAGTTACATGAAATTAACAGCCTACACAAAGGAGAGTCTCATGGTGGGGGCCACACCAAAGTTCAGAACAAGAGCCCAAGCCAGAAAAAGTAACCAAAAATGTACCCATAAAACCTAAAAAAAGGGTAAACAAAAAGGCATTCGCCTGTTTCTGAAGCACACACCTGAGGAGCCTTAGCCTACTAGAGAGCCCAAGCAGGGCCTGTTTCCATAACTGTGGCCCTCACTCCAGACTGGCCAAGCTTCAAAAGTAGAGCTGTAACATACACGTCGCGCAAACAGAAGGGCGTAGCTTGCCCTTCAATACCGGGCACCTTCATGTGCAGCACAATGGCAAGCCCCACAGGTAAGCCAACGCCCACTTGCTAAACAAACATATCAAGGCATTAGGGGACTTCACACAAATACTTCTCGGTAATCAGGAAGTTGGCCTATATCAAAAAGGTACTAGAAAAATAAACCGGTGAGACGAGAACCCAACCATTTGATGCGAGTGGAGCAGCGAGCCTTATAGGGGCTAATGGAACACAATTTGTTGAAGGGGCTAAATCCCCATTCATTTGTACTGGAGGGGGAAAATACCTTGTAATCACAACTAAAAATCAAAGTCAAATGCTACAGTTGATAAAAAGGTAGACTTATCTTTTTACAAGGAAAAATCATAAACACCTTCTTACCACATGAGAATTTAAGAAAATCAGTATTTAGAGCAACGAAGTTTTAATGACGACTAACCCTTCGTCAGACTTAACATGTCTCCCTGGGTTCCATTTGTTACCTTATCAAAGCCTAGTTCTTCTAATTTGCCTCCAAGTACGTCTCCAATGCCAGCTAGTGCTGTAACTGGTTTGTCGCCCATAGGCTCAGACACGAAGTCTCTGTGCTTCTGTGAAGTGAGAGACATTTTACCTGCAGACATGGCGGCAAGAGGCAAAATTTAGTCATTGATTTCTCTGTTATATACAATATGTACTTATAACAGTTACATTGAACACAATGTACAGTACATAGTCACCAGCCATTACCAGGATAAGCATCTTGTGGTCATTTAAACATTAACAACCTTTTTAAAGTGTGTCGTCCATGCTTCCATTTCAGGAAGGGCACCATAGACATCCCTATAGTCCCAGCGATGTTCTAAGATCTTCGTGTGACTTTGGCCTATACGCGTTATCCTGCATGCCATAGCTCTTTAAAGTTGCAAGTGTGAGATTATGAGAAGGGTGTTCCCCCTTCCATTTGGATCAGGGTGGGAGAAATCTAGGAGCATGCAATTTGTACCAGATCCCATGAACCCGCAAATCTGGAGACAGGATCTGGGGCAAAGTTAACAAGTGGCAGCAATTCAATAGTTTGAACACCGATAAACAAAATCATTTTATTTGAACAAATATCTATCCATACACCGATTCATTTAAAAAAAAAAAAAAAAAAAAAAAATTTAGTGTGTGAACACACGGAATAAGCGCTTCAGATATGACAGTAACTATAGGAAAGTGAGTCCCTGCACTAAAGAGCTTACAATCTAATATGTATGTTTTAGTTTATACTAGCTGAGAGACCCGGCATTGCCCGGGATGTGAACCGTGGTCACACCGACACACACTGCTCATTGTTCACACTGCACACTGCACACACTGCACACTGCACACTGCACACACACTGCTCATTGGTCGCACTGACGCACACTGCGCACACAGTTCATAGTGACACACACTGCACACTGCACACACACTGGTCACACTGACACACACTGCACACACACACATACACAGCTCATTGCTCACACTGACACACTGCACACTGCACAATGGTCACACTGCACACACACTGCTCAGACTGACACACTGCTCATTGGTCACACTGCACACACTGACCACACTGCACATTGCACACACACTGCTCACACTGCACACACAGTGGTCATTGCTCACACTGCACAGTGCACCACACACACACACAGTTACAGACAATCACAGACAGTTACACACACACACACACACACACTCAGACACACACACACACACTCAGACACACACACACACACTCAGACACACTCAGACACACTCAGACACACTCAGACACACTCAGACACTTACAGTTTCAGACACTTACACACACTCTCTCACACTCTCACACTCTCACACTCTCACACTCTCACACTCTCACACTCTCACACTCTCACACTCTCACACTCTCACACTCTCACACTCTCACACTCTCACACTCTCACACTCTCACACTCTCACACTGTGAAACACTTACACACTGTCACACACAGTCACACACAGTCACAGACACTCACACACAGTCTCACACAATTACACACACCAGCACCAACACCCGCCCCCCCCCCCCTCCTCCTGCGCAGGCAGCGGGGACAACGTGGGGAGGTGAAGGCGGGGTATCGGAGGGTCATCCCCCCTCCCATCTCACGTCCCGCGGCGACAGGGGGGAGCCGGGACCGGAGGGGCATCCCCCCTCCCATCTCACGTCCCGCGGCCTGTCACGCGGTGACAGGGGGGAGCCGGGAGCGGAGGGGCATCCCCCTCCCATCTCACGTCCCGCGGCCTGTCAAGAGGGCAAGAGCAGCACGTAGCATGTGGAGGGGGGGGGGAGCTCACCCGTCCTGCCGCTGCCTCACTCATCCTGCTGCTGCCTCACTGATCCGGCCGCTGCCTCACTCATCCGGCCGCTCCCACGTGGATGTGAGGCGGGAGGCCGCGTGTTGTGGCCGCTCCCCCGCGTGTGTCCCGGGCGCTCGCTCCGCTCCCCCGCTGACTGTAGCGGCGCCGGGGTGTGAGCTTGGGGGGGGATAGCTTGGGGGGGGTTGAGGTGTGTGTGAGCTTGGGGGGGTGGGAATGTTGTGTGTGTGTGTTGTGTACACGGGACTCCGGTAAGTTCGGGCAGAGGAGGGTGGGGGGGGGGTGGAAGTTGAGGTGCGGTCCAGCTGACGGGGGAGAGTGAGGGGCACCGGGAGGGGATTGTGTGTGTGTGTGTGTGTGTGTGTGTCCCCGTCCGTGTGTCCGTGTGTGTGTGTCCCTGTGTGTCCTTTGGCCCGTCACTCCGCCTCAGGCCAATGAGAGGTGTGACGTCGGCGCCGTGATGTTGACGTCAGTGCGTCGCGGGCGATTGGCCCAGCGACGTCACTGCCCCGCCTCCCTCAGTCTCCCCCCACCTCCGATCGCGGACGCTGGCTCGCCTGTATGTGCATGGAATCGCACAGCTTCTGCAGGCGAGCCTCAGCGTTATAAATGTATTGATAAAGTTGTGGTATTCTGGAGGTGAGAATGAAAGATTAGCTCCACTCTGTGAATCCTAGTACCCTCACACCTTCAACCACAGGAAAGTGGGCTGTCTTCCACAGTGCTTTACTGAGAAAGCATTTTTTTTGCTAAAGTTACCTAATTATTGTTAAAGTGCTATTTAAGGAGTAACTACAGATATCTGTTTGTGACATACCTTTTGGAGACCACAAAATGGCCACTCCCCACTTAGGGCTGTAATATAGTGCGCGCGCCAATGATAATTGGCTGTGTAAGCCAGACGTTTGTATACTTGGGGCATGCGCGCACGGCCGTGAGCGGTGGCGCGGCAGACCAGAGAAAATACAAGAAAATTGTATTTTCACGCTGTTGCCACGTCACTGTGAACCAATCACAGTGCGGCCTAACGCTGTGATGTCATAACCACGCCCCCTAGACACGCACATCACAGCTTGCCCTGTACAAAACGCCCGCGCCACGTGCCTGCGCAACGCTGGGCACGCACCAGCGCCTACTATATAACAAGCTAGGGAGTAAGTAGAGCAGGGGATGCCAACTCCAGCCCTCGAGGACCAACAGGTCAGGTTTTCAGGATATTCCTGCTTCAGCACAGGTGAGCCACGCTTCAGTCATTGATTCGGCCACCTGTGCTGAAGCAGGGATATCCTGAAAACCTGACCTGTTGGTGGCCCTTGATGACTGGGGTTGGCCACCCCTGGAGTAGAGTTTGATCCATGCAAATGTACATTAAAAAAAAAAAAAGTTTATATTTTAGTCCAAATTAAATTAAAACAGTAGCCTTAAGAGAGATATTGGGTAAATAAGGCAAATGGCCCAGCCTGATTTACCTAGCAGCCAGATAAATATGACTTGTTTAGCCTAACCTTAGTCCTTACCCTAATATGCCATTGTAACTCTTACCCAACTATTCCAGTGTAACCATCAGAGTCCTAAATAATCCGGGTGAAAGTCATGCTCTGGAGAGGCTTCAAAATCCCACTCTTATCAAAATGGCACTGAAGGTTTCTAAATGAAAAGCAGCGGTCCTCCATACACCTGCTCAGGGCGGTCACACGGCATTTCCAGCTGCAATTCACCCGCAAAATCCTATTTATCCCACTGACGTTTCACCTGTGTATTGTGTTACAGGCACTCTGTCACCATGGTAGTCACGTGTTTAGGCAGCTGCCATTTTAAGCTCCCGGAAAGGCTCATTTTCACCAATAACATCCATCTGCTGAACTAAATAAAATCTAAACTAAAACAGCCGCAAAAGGACTTCATGGCAATGAATATAAAGTAGAGCAGATTGCTATGTTGAGGTTGTTTTTCTATATGTATTTGGGGACTATGGGAAGCTGGGAGAAGTTGAGCACTATTGAGGAGTCATGAGAATCAGACTCCATCACAAGAGCCCGCCTGACAGTGCATCAGGTGCGGCCGGTAACACCCCACTAATACCCGGAGTTCCTGTGAAAGATTCGGTTTGTCAAATCATTTTTCACTTGATGACGGGCCGAGGGGAGTTCAGTGCACAGATCAATACCCGATCCCATGCAACTCCAACACAGAGAGCGCTGGCTTTGTATCAGCAGTGGGAGCTACAGAAACACATTCGTGCCGGTGCAGTGCTGCGCACGCATACCTGCCTGTGCGCACCGCCTCCACTAGGGATCGCACTGCAAGAAGGCGCGCCAACTATATACAGCGCTTATTTGAGGACGGGCGTTGTGACGTCACAATCGCGAAGACCAATAAGGAGGGGGGAAAGGCTGGAGTGCGCGTGAGTTCGAAGTCTGCCTAGCAACGTGTTAAGGGAAGAGCAGGGACCATCTATAATGCAAAGATAGATTTGGCTTCACCCTCTCTTATCTGCGCCATACCGGTTAGAGAAAAGTGGGACCAATCTCTTATATACAAATGTGTTGTCCAGAGCTTTACCTGAATATTCATTACAATATCAAATTCTACATGATACATTTTATTTAATATTAGGGATAGCAAAAATAAAGAATCATAATGACCTAAATCCAAGCACGTTTACTGTCAAATTGCTACTGCTTTATGTCACACATTAAATTCAATATAAACACAGACTGAATTGATGAGATATATACTGTATAGCTGTGGATAATCTAAAAATATAAATTAAAAAAAAACGATTTTTTTTTTAACACAATCAGGTTGTTTTGCCGTAAAATAAGTAAATCGCAGTAGAGTTAATTGCAAGCAGACAACATCTGTCCAAATTAAATACATATTCCATGTTTTAAATAATGCTGAATTCTGATTGATGAAAGTGTCAAAATTACACATCTGAATTTTAAGAACCCGGGCATAATTTACAGATTTTTTTTTGTGTTACCAGACCCAGTTAAAATCAATGACACATGTAATTCTAGAGGATCTAGACATAATTCACATAAGCAATGTTCCTACAGATTCAGATAAACACACTCATATGTATAGAAAAAGACACAGCGCACAACTCTCATAGTGTAAAACAGTAATTATATTGTTACAAACAAGTGAGGTAATATATGCACGTACAAGATAACTGAGTTATAAAAGCAGGGCATGTTTAGGGTACATGTTACCACTCGTGTACTCGCTCCGTGGATAGCCTCCGCAGTCATCAGTCTCCGGTCCGGAAGCACCAGTCCAGAGGATCCTCCACTGGTCACGGGTCCACTCGAGCGTCCCACGGTCCTGGTACACAACTAGACCAAGTGTTCCCCTTAGTAGTGGCTCTAGATATCACGGGAGACCAGGTTTATCAACACATTTATACTGGGATCATATGATTGAGCAAAACAAGGAGGTAAAATAAATTGTGGCTCCTATGGCTTCAGAAAAGTTAGAGGGCATGTGCGCAGATCACCATATTGCTCACTTACTATTCTAAGCCCCCCCATAGGCTCAATGCCCGAAAGTCTGGGGCAGGTGACAACTGGCCAGGACAGCTTGCCTTCATCCCAGGATGCTAGCATTTAACTTAGATATCCTGCCCATCTGGCTGCTCACACCTATGGCACAAGTGTTACTTTGATCTATGGGACTTCCAGGAGACGACCTGGCACCAAAACCTGGGGTGGCCAGGAGTTCTTCTTTGATCCCGAGATGAAAAGAGCCTGCCTTATGTTACATGTATAAAGTAAAACATATTTTCTTAAAACACTGCTGCTTAATAAAATATACTTCTATTCACGCTTCTGTTAAAATATGTTACAGCCTTTTGGTGTATTGAGATAGAGCGTAAGATAACCTGCTTCCTTTACACTAGCCAGTATCCCTTACACACTGCAAGGCAACATATGCGCAATACACAGGTCCAAGAGCTAACACTCTAAGACCCTGTCAGGAAGCAGGGCTCACGCAACATCTCCTTACTGTCACGGTTGTGCTCGCCACAAACCTGGACCGGACCACGGCGCTGAGGTGGGGTTGTATAATCACCGACTTGAGACCACGTAGTCGGATCCGGATTGCGCAGTTCGTAGTCGTACATAGCAGGGTCGGGACTGGAGAGAGCAGCGTAGTCAGTGGACGAGCCAGGGTCAGGATAGGAGACATCAGGGTAAACGTTATCCAACCAGTGTTTCGGTAACAGGTAGTCAACTAGGTCGCGCTTCAGCGTAGTAGCTGCAGAACGGGAGCGGGTTCTGCGTGTGCGGCGACCATGGCCCATGGTACCGGTCTCCGGAGGGGATAGGCAGACCGGAGTGGGCACACCGCCAGGCAGCACTGAAAAACCAATAATTCAGCGCAGGAGTCCAGAACGAGCCTGTGCAAAGAGAGAGAGCTACAGACCTAAGGTCTAGTAGACCGGCCTCTGCTAAGGGAAGGGCAGCAGACCTCAGGAAACAGGGAGCTGAAGTAAACGCTGGAGATCATCCGCTTCAGCACAGGAACCAGGACACGGCCTCTGCAATGGAGAGGGAGCAGCAGGCCCCAGGAACCAGTAGACAGGCCTCTGCTATGGAAAGGGCAGCAGGCCTCAGGGAGCAGGGAGCTGAAGTAAACGCTGGAGATCCTCCGCTTCAGCACAGCAACCAGGACACAGCCTCTGCAATGGAGAGAGCAGCAGGCCCCAGGAACTAGGAACACGAACTAGGAACAAGGAACATGAACATGGAAACAGCAACAAGGCGGCCAAACAGGTGGCTGGGCAAACACAGTAAACATCAAAGAAGGATTATGCTCGGCAGAGAGGGATTCTGGGAATGCAGTATCTAAAGGCCAGCGGGCCAATCCCCAGAGGAGGGTGTGAGGGCAATGCGCCAATGACTAAGTGCAAGGCTAGGTTGCAGTGATAGCCCACACAGCTGCTGTTGATTGCAAAGAGGGAATTAGAGAGAACAACAGCACCCTGCAAGGCTACGAGGAAAGCCAGGAGTGAATTCCTGACACTTACCTGCCTCGGAGGTCGTTGCTGCCGCTCCTCGCTCCCCGCTGGCGTGTCCTTGGCGTGGGACTCAGCGATCTCACCCGGCGCTGGCTCTTGTGGCCGCCATCTTGTCGGGGTGCGCGCAGGAAGATCAAGTGTTCAAGTGTTTATTAAAGACTTTATATCCGGTATCTCCGTGCCTGTGGTCCTTACTAAAGACTCATGGCCTGGCAACAAATCTACCACACTCCGGACACGCCCCTCTGCTGCGGGTGCGTGATATTATACTTTCCACCTCAGTCTTGGGATGGGTCTGGTGTGCGGGCAGCACTACCGTGACATTATGCAGAGCCCAACCGACGCAGACCAGATTGAGACTGATGAACCTGCCTTAGACCAAATTCTCTCGGCCCTGGTGGTACAGAACCAAACCATGTTTACCCAGATCTCTGACCTAGCTCAACGGCTAACCAACCTTTCTCTCCAGGGTGCACCACCTAGCGTTTCCTCCCCGTCTCAGCCCGGATCTCTTGGCGCAGCCGTACCAGAGACCAAGATACCCGCACCGAAACCCTTCGTTGGTGATCCGCAGGCCTGCCGCGGATTCCTAAACCAGTGTGATGTCCAATTCGAGATGGCGCCTCTTCAGTTTACCACGGAACGTAAGAAAGTGGCGTATGTGTACTCCCTCTTGACTGGTGGCGCCCTGGCGTGGGCTTCTCCGATTTGGGAATTACGGCCAGAGATAACCCAAGACTATGCTCTCTTTCGTCAGGAGTTTCAGCAGGTGTTTGGCACTCCCGCACGCCGGGATACGGCCTCTTCTTCCCTTCTTCTTTTGTCACAGGGGCACCGTTCTGTGGCCAGATATGCTCTGGAATTCTGGACCCTAGCATCTGAGACCCGTTGGAACCAGGAGGCACTCATCGCCGTCTTATGGCAGGGGTTATCGGATACAGTAAAGGACGAACTCGCCGCTCATCCCAGGCCAGGAGTGTGACGAGAGGGAGGATTTGGCCCGGGATTAAAGGGGTTACAACCCCATTTGGCCACCCTCTACTCTCCTCAGGGGAGCAAGGGGTTAACTGGACTGAGGTCCAGTAATGTGTTTTGCCTTGCTTCAATATCCAAATGTTTATTCCCCTGTATAAATGTATCGTGTTATGCCAGTGTCTGCCCCACACACACACACTGGGGCTTAAGGGGTTAATGAGCTACAGTTTAAGAAAATACAAATGTGGTGTGTCTTTTCAGAAAAATCTGGGCTTCAAAAGGCTTGATTGAAGTTTGGGTGTGAAAAGGTACAGAGGGGGTTTGGTGTATGTTAACATATATTGCTGGGAGACAGCTAGGACAGGAGGTCTGGGGCATTGGGTGTGAAATCTAACACCAGGTGACAAATGTCCACTACCCAGGGGTCCCTGCTTCAAAGGGTGTATTGATGGGGGCCAGGGGTGCGGTTACGCAAGCAGATATCAGAATGAGTGACCTTATTAAATATAAGAATATTATGAGATGTCCTCGGCTGAACGTGCTAAAAGCTACATACTGTATGTGTATTCGTGGGACTGATTCGCACATAACGATTACAAACACATGATGTGTAGCAGGTCCTAAGCGACAGATATTAATATCTCTCTTAATTTTAGTATTACACGGTGTAGACGGACGTTCACAGAGGTACACAATTGGAGTCGTTATAATGTGAAATTATAATAGGCTTTATTGTGCCTTTTCCTTTTCATCAGGAAATTATTCAAACACAGGGGGGAACAAAGCTTCCATTCACTTGGGAGTATTTCTGGTGAAATCCTTGCAATTAGTTCACATCTCCATTAGTTAAGCATTTCTCCCATCCCAAACACATAGCATGAAAATAAGCAGATATAAGCAGTCTCTTAATAAGGAAAGTCTTATCTGTTTATCAGCTGTAGAGTAAGCTTCTCTGCTCTCTTGGAACCGCACACGTGCGTGCACAGAAAAATATCAGCATCCAGGTTTAGAAGTCTTATTGGGTGTCTTGCAATCAGCTCTGCTGTGTGGCTGGCAGAACTCAAGACATTGTGGTGTCTCCAAAGGTCAGCTCTCCGTCAGAGCTAAGGAGTTACTTCCTGTCTGAACAGACAGACTTTTGTAAGCCATCTCAATCAGGCAGGTGGTGTTTAGTAATTAACTACCACACTGCTAGATTAAAGGCACATTACTGAACAGGGATAAGTCCCCTGTTACATACCTCCCCTGTTTGTGGGAAGCTCGGGCTTACCACGGCCAAAGCCCATCCTTCCACTCTCATTCGAGATCTTTCTGTGACTTGAATGAGAGTGGATGGAGGAAGAGAACCTTCTGAGCCCTTACTCCAGTTTATTTTTGTCTCCTCCCGAAGGTGCTTGCGATCAGCACTCCTCAGTCGCTCGAGGAGGACTTAAAGTCTTTTTATCGCATGCGCAGTCTTGAGATTTCTGTTGCATCGGGCACTCCTCTTTTTGTAGACAAAGTGTATGGCAACAGTTGTAGAGCAGTTAGGACTAGCCCTTAGAGTTTTCTGCTCTTGAAGTGGTCTTTCTGCAGCTTCTCCACACCACGGAGTCGCCAGTTCAGCTTCTTCAGCTAAGGATTCTTCTGGCTTTGATTCTGCATTCCTACCTCTGTTTGTTGCCTGTTGGACAGCTGTAGGTTTGGCTAGTGCTTTCTTTGGTGGCTAAAACTTCGTAATTTTGTTTTGAAGTTGCATGGAGTCCCCAACTCTCACTGTACCCTTGTTCTTACGGGCATTAGTTACTGTGGGATACTGGTGCTTGGGCAGAGCCAATACCCTTTTCCGTATTGGAGGTATCTGTATCAGAGTCTCCTTCATATTCTGGAGCTCTGTAATTTTTGTCGTCAAGGTTGCCGCTGCGTCTGTTTTCTCCTTGGTGTACTGACTCAAGGGAATGGAACAGTCTCTCTGTCTCTCCAGCTCTTGCTCCAGTTTCTGAGCCTTCTCACGCTCCCTCTCATACAGAGTCACCTGGCATCGAAGCTCCGCTTCCAACGATGCTCTGAAGACATGCAGCGTGGCCTTTAGCTCCTCATACTGCTCTGTGGGGACGTACTGGGTATTCAGACGTTCCTGCAGTGCTTGTACCTCTTTATCAGTCTGCAGTTTTTCTTCCTGTAGCGTTTGCTGCTTCTCCTCAGCATACTGGAGGTGTGTACGCAGACCTTGCAGTTGGTTCTGCAGTCGGTGCTCTGCGTCAAACTTTCCTCTTTAAAAAGTTTATTTATTTCTTTAAGAGCCTGCAGCTCTTCATTCTTTCCCTTGACGTATTCTGTCAACTCAGAATTTTCTTTTTT
>CM071570.1:76818490-76853441 GCA_036426205.1 Ascaphus truei
CCAGTTCAGCTTCTTCAGCTAAGGATTCTTCTGGCTTTGATTCTGCATTCCTACCTCTGTTTGTTGCCTGTTGGACAGCTGTAGGTTTGGCTAGTGCTTTCTTTGGTGGCTAAAACTTCGTAATTTTGTTTTGAAGTTGCATGGAGTCCCCAACTCTCACTGTACCCTTGTTCTTACGGGCATTAGTTACTGTGGGATACTGGTGCTTGGGCAGAGCCAATACCCTTTTCCGTATTGGAGGTATCTGTATCAGAGTCTCCTTCATATTCTGGAGCTCTGTAATTTTTGTCGTCAAGGTTGCCGCTGCGTCTGTTTTCTCCTTGGTGTACTGACTCAAGGGAATGGAACAGTCTCTCTGTCTCTCCAGCTCTTGCTCCAGTTTCTGAGCCTTCTCACGCTCCCTCTCATACAGAGTCACCTGGTATCGAAGCTCCGCTTCCAACGATGCTCTGAAGACATGCAGCGTGGCCTTTAGCTCCTCATACTGCTCTGTGGGGACGTACTGGGTATTCAGACGTTCCTGCAGTGCTTGTACCTCTTTAGCAGCCTGCAGTTTTTCTTCCTGTAGCGTTTGCTGCTTCTCCTCAGCATACTGGAGGTGTGTATGCAGACCTTGCAGTTGGTTCTGCAGTCGGTGCTCTGCGTCAAACTTTTCCTTGACTTTTTCTGTTAACTGAAAATTTTCTTCTTTCAGTTTTAAGTTTTCTCTTTTTAATCTTGAACTTTCTCCTTTTTCAGTCTCTGTATTCTTCAGGGCTTCTTTGCAGTCCTCCTTCCATTTACGCACATCTGCTTTGAGAATGACAATCTCCTGGCGTGAGACTTCCTTCTCTAGGTTGAGGGTCTGAAGCTCCTTCTGAGAGACTTTGAGAACTGTACCAAGATTACCAATAGTTTCTTTAGCAATGTCCAGCTCCTCAGTGAGAATGTGTAGTTCCTTTCTGGAAACTTCCAGGTCTGTGCGGCAGCTGTTGGTTTCATGATGTGAGGCATCAAGCTCTATACGAAGAGTGTGAACCTCTTGCTGGAAGACTGTCATCTGCTTCAGTGCCTCCTCATACTTCCGCTTTAGCGTAGCCACCATTTTAACAGATTGGCTCTGCTTTTCATCCATGGTGGAGATAGTAGCCTTTGCAGTATCTAGCTCAGTCTTGAGATCCTCCAATTCGGTCTTGGCCGCAGAATAAATTGCGAGCACAGTCTTTTGTAGCTTAGCATTATTTTTTCTCTCTCTCTTCCTAATTCTTCACAGAGCAGGTCACAGTCATGCCTGGCAATTTTCAGGGCGTCTTCAGGGCTGGTCAAGGGATCGTCACTCACTGGTTCCGACTCCGCTTCCCTGGGATGACTAGTTGAGGGTTCCTCACTGTTGGCACCGGACAGACACTTCTTTGGGTTACACGACTTCTGCCTTGGGCCCTCTGGATATTCGGTTAACCGTGGGACGAATTCTCAATTTTCTCTAGGCTACAGGGCAACTCGGTCCCCCTTTGCCTCCACAGGATCTGCGGACGTGTCTGTTCCTTCCACGGTAAGTGAAGAACTGCTTTTCTTTTTCTTCCTTTTTGATTTGGATGACACCGTCCCTTCAGGGATATTGGGGTCTCCATCTTCATTTGAAGTTTTAGCAGCTTCATTATATATACGCCAGGCTTTTCTTGCAGCTGCTTTAGCTGACAGAAATATTCGGTGATCCACTGCTCCCGCTCTGTCTCCTGCTGATCATATTCGTCATCAAAGGGAGTGGTCTTTTCTGTTCGTGCCGAGTTCAGGCACCCCCACCATTCTTGGGGTGTTTTGTGGGTGTGACTTGGTTCGGGTTCCCCGTAAGAGATGTCTTCCTCTTTATTGGTCTGGAAGGGCCACTCTTCCGTGGGGTAGGGTTCATTACAGGAACGCTGCATCTTGTCCTTCATTTTTAGGCTATCAGGTGTAATTTTCTTCCTGACCTCAGGAGGCGCTATTGCAGCTGTTGCCACTGTATTTGCTAGAACCCCCAATTGTGATAGTCCTACAGATGGGCATATTTTGCTTGTAGATGTCGTAGCTCTCACAGGCATCTCTGTAGACTTTTCTTTCTTGGGTAATTTTTTTTTTTTTTTTCAATATCAGCATGCATTTTCTTTTATCAGGTATACAAGATGTGCAGTTGCTAGGTAAAAAAAAGTCTATTTGCTTTACACCATTTACTTGCTGGGTGCAATCCCTCCGCTTCAGCAACAGAATTTGGTTTTCTGCCTGAGTTCAGTAATTTTCAGTCTCATCTTTGGGTATTATGGCATTCACACTTCACTCTTTGGGTCTCTGTTTTGCTCCCAAGATAATAGGCATACTTTTTTACTTGCAGAAAAAAAAACCATTCTTTGCAGTGGACTATTTCTTTCATTCCCGGCAGGGTGACTCAACACTCAGCAATTGGCTTTGAAAAACCTTTTTCCTTTATAGGGCAATTTTACACTCAGCATTTGTTTGCTAAAAATTCTCCTGCTTCAGCACAGTCTTTGTATCAATTTTCACACTTTTCTGCATATACTCAATTCACAGCTGGTAGCCCTATGCGGTGTGGCAACCTTTATTTGCAAAATCAGTACCCCTCATGGGTCACCATCTGTATTCACTGCTTCAGCGAATCTTTTGAAAACAACAAACACCTATCCCTTTTTAAGGGCTGACTCACTTCTTGAACCCTGACTATGGCTGGAAGGCAAAACCCCTATTTCAATGACCGTATTACACTTTGTGATAGGCAATTAAAGGTTTACCTGCTTCAGCAGTCTCTTGGGATTGGGGAAAAGAGTCCATCCGTGGTTTTTGTAAGTCTCAGTGCAGTGTAAGTTTCAGTGGTGTGTACCCCTTTAACTCTGCCTCTGCTGCATGAGAGGTTTTTTTTTTTTCAAGTTGTTTAGACTGTTTGTAGGCAAAAAGCATAACAAAAAATTTCACATAAAAATCTCCGGTCCTTTTTAACTACAAAGACACCTCTTATCCCACTACTGACACCAAATGTAGACGGACGTTCACAGAGGTACACAATTGGAGTCGTTATAATGTGAAATTATAATAGGCTTTATTGTGCCTTTTCCTTTTCATCAGGAAATTATCCAAACACAGGGGGGAACAAAGCTTCCATTCACTTGGGAGTATTTCTAGTGAAATCCTTGCAATTAGTTCACATCTCCATTAGTTAAGCATTTCTCCCATCCCAAACACATAGCACGAAAATAAGCAGATATAAGCAGTCTCTTAATAAGGAAAGTCTTATCTGTTTATCAGCTGTAGAGTAAGCTTCTCTGCTCTCCTGGAACCGCACCCGTGCGTGCACAGAAAAATATCAGCATCCAGGTTTAGAAGTCTTATTGGGTGTCTTGCAATCAGCTCTGCTGTGTGGCTGGCAGAACTCAAGACATTGTGGTGTCTCCAAAGGTCAGCTCTCTGTCAGAGCTAAGGAGTTACTTCCTGTCTGAACAGACAGACTTTTATAAGCCATCTCAATCAGGCAAGTGGTGTTTAGTAATTAACTACCACACTGCTAGATTAAAGGCACATTACTGAACAGGGATAAGTCCCCTGTTACACACGGTAATATTTCGTCTCATTGGGAGCGGCATGCGTGCCGGAATGTATTAATATGTCTCGCGTGCCAGTAAGTATTACTGAAATGAAGTTATTTAGATAGGAAAAACAGTTTTTAAACGTCCTTGGGTGGGAGGAGTTTTACTCTGAGGAAAACTGTCAACCTCACCACTGATTTATGAGAGGGGCTGGGTTTAGGTTGTGTTCAATGGGAAATAATGGTATAAGAACCAGGCTCAGCCTATGGCTATTGTCTTTCATGCTTTTCGTGTCTTGATGATTATGAAGATTGCTGTATGAACTGCCAGTCCAGATATGACTGTTTCATCATTTCCATCTTAAGTAAGTGTCCATATTTTGCCTGTTATTTGTATAATCTGTTGTGTTCACCTTTATCAAGGAATAAATTATATTTTATCATATCTAAGTCTCGTACCAGTTCAACCCAGTTATTTGGTGTAAATTGCAGCCTGTCATAAGTCACCGTGACAAGGAGCGTTGGAGGAACTGATTGCTCAGGCTATTCGGATGGATCAGTGACTCCAGGTGCGACGCTCCGACCGTCAACGTCCTCGTTTTGTGCCTTTGGTCGCCCCCTTTCCTAGGTTTCTTCCGGTTCCAAGACCTCAGTCGAACCGGTTCCCAGCCCTGGAATCCCCGGAGCCCATGCAACTGGGTACTCAACAGACCCGACCACCAATACAACAACTTCGAAGGGACCGTGGGCTGTGCTTCTATTGCGGATCTCCTGAACACCTGATTCGGAATTGTCCCCTGCGTCCGGGAAACGACTCCACCCAGTGAGTATAAAGGGGCTCTCCCTGTGTGCCATTTCTCCTTGACCCCTTTCCAAAGACGAGCTCCCCAAGAAGCTTTTGATTCCGGTCACTCTTTCGGGCCCCTCATTCCGCGCCTCTGTGGGCGCCTTTGTTGATTCCGGGGCAGGTGGGAACTTTGTGGATCAGGAATTCACAAATCTTAATAATATTCCACTCATTAGGAAGAGAGTACCCATCGGACTAGAAGGGATCGACGGTCGACCCTTGAACCTGGCCTCCATTTCTCTTGAGACGATTTCTCTCACCTTATCTTCCACCGATGGTCACACTGAAACCCTTACGTTGGATATGATTCATTCCCCCGGGACCCAGGTAACCCTTGGCCTACCCTGGCTTCTGCAGCACAATCCCCGTATTGACTGGAGGGCGCGCACTCCTATACAATGGGACTCAAGACCGAAGGCGTTACTTATCTCTAGCACCATTCCTCCCATGCAACACACGGGGATTACAGTTCCGTCGACTCCTAAGATCGACCTACCAGAGGCCTACTCCGATTTCCTGGACGTCTTTTGCAAAACTACAGCTGACGTTTTCCCTACCCACAGGTCTTACGACTGTCCTATCGACCTGATTCCTGGTGCTACACTTCCTAGATCCAAGTCCTATCCTCTCTCCGTTCCAGAGACCAAGGCCATGGACGAATACATCCGTAAAAACCTCGAGAAGGGCTTCATACGCCATTCATCCTCCCCCGCCGGTGCGGTTTTTTTTCCGTTAAAAAGAAGGATAACTCTCTTCGACCTTGCATCGACTATCGGGGCCTCAACCGGATCATGGTCAAAAACCGGTACCCCCACCCCCTCATATCCGAACTGTTTGATAGACTCCAGGGGGCTAAGATCTTCACGAAATTGGACCTCCGTGGGGCGTACAACCTTATTCGTATTCGGGAGGGTGACGAATGGAAGACCGCCTTCAATACACGTAGCGGTCACTACGAGTACCTGGTGATCCCCTTCGGGCTCTGTAACACCCCTGCAGTCTTTCAGGACTTCATAAACGAAATTTTTCTAGACGTACTCAATTTCTTTATTATCGTATACCTAGACGATATTCTCATCTTTTCCAACAATCTCCAGGATCATATTCGACACACCAGGCTCGTCCTTTACCGCCTCCGTTCAAATTACTTGTACGCCAAAATGGAGAAATGCCTCTTTCATCTGTCCTCTACGCCCTTCCTTGGATACATCATCTCCGGCAAAGGTTTCTCTATGAACCCCGAGAAACTTCAATTGGCCACAACCCAATTCCCTCAAGGCTATTCAATGTTTTTTAGGCTTTTCGAATTACTATCGAAGGTTTATTCGGAATTTTCCACCATAATTGCACCCATCATCGCTCTCACGAAAAAAGGGGTCGACCCCTCAGCTTGGTCTCCTGAGGCAGCCTCAGCCTTCGAAACTTTAAAACGTAAATTCGTTTCCGCCCCTATTCTTCGACATCCTGACACGAGTCTGCCCTTTATCCTGGAGGTTGATGCATCGGATTGCGGTGCAGGAGCCGTGCTCTCTCAAAGATCTTCCCCGCAAGACCACTTCCACCCCTGCGGTTTTTCCTCAAAATGTTTTTCCTCTGCGGAGAAGAACTACGATGTGGGCAATAGGAACTGCTGGCTATTAAGATGGCTCTTCTGGAGTGGAGACACCTTCTGGAGGGGTCTAGAGAGCCAATTTCTATTCTTACTGACCATAAGAACCTTCTTTATATTGAGACTGCACGTCGCCTGGGCTCCCGCCAGGCTCGCTTGTCATTCTTCTTCTCCAGATTTAATTACACCTTATTATACATCCCGGGCACCAAGAACGTAAAGGCGGACGCTTTATCCAGACAGTTCTCCCCGGAGGAGAGACCCGAAGAAGTTCCCGAGACTATTCTGCCCAAGGGACTTATAACTTCTGCGGCCTCATTCAACATTCTGGACAAGATCCTTAGGGCTCCAAGGAACGTTCCGTGTCGTCTAGAGGTACCAGAAGGGAGGCTGTATGCTGCTCATGAATTTCGTCCCAAGATCTTAGAGTGGGTTCATTCTGCCCGCTCTGCAGGACATCCCGGCTTCAGGAAAACCCTGGATCTTATCCAACGCACCTTTTGGTGGCCTAAAATGGCTAGTACCATCTGGGAATTCACCTGCGCCTGCCCCACTTGCGCTCAAAGCAAAACCCTCCGGCTTACTTTTGCCTTTACCCATTCCGGAACGCCCCTGGTCCCATATCTCTATGGACTTTATTGTTGAATTACCCAGATCTAAAGGGATTAACACCATCTTAGTAGTAATAGATCGTTTTTCTAAACAGGTACACGTTATACCCCCCAAGGGCCTGATCACAGACATTTTTTCCAAGGAGCTTTTTCGGATTCATGGGATTCCCACTTCTATAATTTTGGACAGGGGCTCCCAATTCGTATCCAGGTTCTGGCGAGTTTTCTCCAAAAGACTCGGAATTTCACTATCTTTTTCCTCAAGATATCATCCTCAAACAAATGGACAAACGGAGAGAGTCAACCAGACTTTAGAGCAATATCTGCGTTGTTTTGTGTCCGAGACCCAAGATAACTTGTCGGAACTGCTGCCTTGGGCAGAGTTTGCTATTAATTCCATGAAGAACGAATCTACCCGCGAATCCCCATTTTTTATAAATGACGGATTCCATCCTGCTCGTCTTCCCATCTCCAATACTCCCTCAGGAGTGCCAGCTGCCGACGAACGGATCTCCTTACTTCAGGACTCTTGAACTAAGGTTTAGTCATCTCTCCAGGAGGCTGCAGGAAAGTTCAAACTTCAGGCTGATCGACATCGCCAAGCTTCTCCCAGATACAAGCCAGGGTATAAGGTCTGGCTTTCGGTAAAAAATATTTGACTAAAAACTCCTACCCCAAAATTGGCACCTAAATTTATGGGACCCTTTTCCATACTGGAACAAATTAACCCTGTCTCCTCCGTCTACAACTTCCACCAGCAATGAGGATACCCAGCGTTTTTCATACCTCGTTATTGAAGCCTTTTGTACAGAGAACTCTCTTTCCAGATTATACCCGTAGACCCGACCCTGTGATACTTCAAGGACACGAGGAGTATGAAATACAGTCTATAGTGGGCTCACGTCTCTCCAGGGGGAAGGTCCATTTCCAATAAGGGTTTCCATTTACTCAGGAACTTATCTGTTCTTTTCATGTCACCACATGTGTCAAATTTTTCCCTCGTCATTATTGCGAACAGAAAAGATCCTAATTGTCCAGTTGTTGGAGAGTATGGTTTTAGCCAGTTGACCAGATTCAGCTTGCATGCTGGGAGGAGAATCATTCCCGCCAGCTGTGGCAAACTGACGGTCAAAGTATTCCAGCCTTCCATATATCCGAATAACATTGATTTAAAGTTGTGAGGAAGCTTTGTTTTTAGCAGCTTGTCTAAAAACCTTATGGTTTTATACCAGAATTTCTTTGTCCTTCTGCAGTACCACCAAGGAGATATTGGCACTTTTACTGACGCACTTTTTACACCCTATCAGAGAATTGTGTTGTTATTTGTTTAGTTGTGCTGGGGTGAGGAGTGCCTGGTTCAATATCTTAATCTGAAGTTCCCTCAAATTGGCACCCTCTGATGGAACGGACACTCCCATAGCCTCTGACCAGGTCTTCTTGATCTGTCAGATCAGGGAAGTCTGCCTGCCACTTGACCAATAAGGTGTTCCAGAGACCCACAGTACGAGTTTCCACAAGGGCGGTATTGATAAGTTTAGAGGTGAAACCCGTTTGAGTGGACATCCCAAGATCTGACTCCAAGGCATTATGTTCTAGTAAGGATGGATGTTCCCTCGTCAAGGAAGTCACATAATGTCTCAACTGTAAGTAGGCAAAGAAGTATTTATTTAGTAATTGATATCTTTCTTTGAGTTATTGGAAGGCTGGAAAAATCTGTTGTCCCAAATTAAAACAGTCAATGACATGAACAAGTCTTTTACTGAATCAAGTCCTAAAAACTATGTTTTCTTGTGCTACCCTTTGTGGTAGTTCGAAATATTTTCTAATTTTACGCCAAATATCACAGTATCTCCAAACATAGTGCCATTCAGAGTATTATTTGCGTTACCCACTACCCACTACCCAGGGTCGCCGACAGGGGGGGACAGAAGGTAGGTGTCCCGGGCCCAGTGGCGGCGGGGGGGCTGTTGGCTTGCAGCGCAACTTTGTCCCGACCTCTGGCCAGGCCTGGCTGTCGGTCTTCTCCTGGCCGGGCCCCGGCTCTCTCTCAGATGCCGACGGGACTCTGTCACGCCAGCACGCTGGAAGTAGGCTTGGCCCAGCTTCCGGCATAGAGTGAGACTCGGCGTGCGCCAGTTCGGAGTGGGACAGAGGGATAGAGTCCTGCTGTGAGTGAAAGCTGAGGCCCGGCCGCGAGAGGACCAGCAGCCGGGCCTGGCCAGAGGTCGGACAGGCCCCCCACAGACTATCCACAAGGTAAGTTTGTTTTTTAAAATATGTATTGGGGGAGCGGGGTCTTATTTATATGTATTGGGGGAGTGGGGGTCTTGTTTATATGTATTGGGGGAGTGGGGGTCTTGTTTATATGTATTGGTGGGTGGGGGGTCTTTTTAATATGTATTAGGGATGTGGCGTCTTTTTTATATGTATGGGAGAGTGGGAGCTTTTTTATATGTATGGGAGAGTGGGAGCTTTTTAAAATGTATTGGGGGAGTGGGGGCCTTTTAAAAATGTATTGGGGGAGTGGGGGGCTTTTAAAAATGTATTGGGGGAGTGGGGGCCTTTTAAAAATGTATTGGGGGAGTGGGGGGCTTTTTAAAATGTATTGGGGGAGTGATGGGCTTTTTAAAATGTATTGGGAGAGTGGGGGGCTTTTTAATATGTATTGGGTGAAGTGGGGTTATATGTATTGTTTTGGGGGGGTTGAGTGACAGGAGAGAGAGGGAGAGAGTGAGTGAGGAAAAGAGGGAGTAAGAATGAGACGCAGCGGAGAGAAATACATGCGAGGCGGGAGGGGGGTGATTGAGGAAGAGGGAGTGAGACAGAAGGGGAGAAATACATGGGAAGAGGGTGGGAAATAGACTCGTGAGGTGTGAAATGGGGGGGGCTCGCAATACCGCCGGGGAGGGGGGGCGCGGACGTAAGTCTACGCTGGGCCCCAGGAAATCTGTCTGTTGCCCTGCCGCTACACGATCCTGTAGGAAGGGCTGGAACATTAACGAGGAACAAATAGGAGTGAACTCCCTTCTTGTCTTACTGATCTCTACTGAGACGTCCTGGAAGAGGAGAATTTTATTTCCTAAAACTAGCTTTTCTATAGGCTCTCAGCAGGCCACCTTAGCATGAAAGTCCAGCATCTTAATCAGTACCAGCCTGGGTCTTGTAGTATTAGAGCAGTTGTCTCTTTCTGGGCCCAGCCTGTGTGCTCTCTCGATTTTTAGTGGGATGTGCTGGTCATCCATGTTTAGGAGTCTAGCGAGATCCTCTGAGGTGAAGCTGAGTAGATTCAGTGTTTTGACCTCTTCAGAGATTCCTACAATTTTTATGCTATTTCTCCTTGACCTGTTCTCCAGGTCATAGATTGTGTTTTTCAATTTGGAGTTTTGTCTCGTTAGCTCTCAGCCCCCTCCTCACAGCCACCCTACTCCTCCGCAGAGCCACCCTACTCCTCTTCACAGGCACCCTACTCCTCCTAACAGCCCCCCTCCTCCTCCTTCTCTTCACAGCCCCCTCTTCTTCCTCACAGCCCCCGGCCTTCCTCCATCTCTAAGCCTCTCCATCTCTCAGCCCCCCTCCTCCTCCTCACAGCCCCCCCTTTTCACAGTCCCCACTCCTCCTCATTCACAAAGCCCCTTCCACCTCACAGCCCTCCCTTCATCTCTCAGCCCTCCCCCCCCTTGCTGAAAGTGCACTGCACAGCACTTACCTATGGAATGGAGCCCGTTCTGGCAGCAGACAATTCAGGGATGAAGGTCCGGCCGGCAGCGACGGGAGGAGAAGGATGGCAGCGGTGCGGCGGCAGAAGGCGAGGGATCGTCGCTGCGCAGGAGGACCATGTCAGCAGCGGCAGAGGGCAGTAGTGGGTGGACAATACCGCTAGGGCGGTCTCCATCACTGCCCTTTGCTGCCATGGTCTTCCCGCAGCCGCCATTCCCCACCTTCTGCCACCGCCATGGTCCTCCTCCGTTGCCCATAAATACGGGACAATTATGCATCCCGACAGACCTTTCAGGGACAGTGTGACAATTCAGTACTAAATACAATTGGTGCACTGCTAGAGAGAGGGCAGGGCTCAAGAGCCAGATCCTGTTTCGGAATGGGATGTGAATTTGTAAGTGGTTTCTATAGAAACAAAAATGCTTGCTACATTAGAATACATTAAAAATGTCTTTAAAAATTGTTGCTACAAGTATTTTCTTATAGTACATGTAGCCAGGACTGGTTTCTGGCTACCAGTCTGCCCTCACTGGCAGTAAGCCCTGGTAAGAGCAGGCCTGCCAGTAATAATGGGTTTTCCCCACTCCCTGCAGTAACCTTGAGTGACAGGGGGAGGAGGTGGAACTAGGCCTGAGTATATCCAATCCTGGATCAGACCTGGTGCCCTCCTCCTGGTTGTACTTAAGGGTGATTGCCGCCCAAATTTAGGAGTGCCTCTCCCCACTTGAGAGAGACAGGTCACACAGCACAGTGCCTGAGCATTGGGCCTTCTCTGTTCCTCTTCCCCTCGGGGGAGAGTGAGTGTGAACCTTTCCTTTGCCTCTGCTAGAGGGGTTGGGAAGAGCAAGGACAGCTGCAGGGGCCCTTGAACCATAGTGGTTGTCCAGGGACCATCCTACAGCTGGGTAGCTTACTCAGACTGTGTTGGGCCACTGCCGTGCTTGTGAGTGCTAAGCCAATAAAACCATTCCTGTTTCATGTACCTCCTGCCTGGTGTGTGATCTTACTGGGAGGAGAGGGAGTATTTCTATCATAGGAGATCGCCTGCATACAGCTGGAGCCTACGGGAGATGGAGGCGCTGCACTCCTAGAGAACCATGTGGAGTATGTACCCGGTTCTGTGTCCCCACAACCATCGGCGGACGACTCAGCCCTCCTGCTTACCAACAGGTAGCATGCACCACACACACTGCAATGGCAAAATCTTCCATCATTTGGGGGAAACACCGTTACATACAGAACTGATTTATTTTTTTTAAACACATGTAGGTTATTGCTTGAACTGCAGCTTTAACCTGTTTGAAAAGCGGTTAAATTATTTAAAAATCCCATTCACCACATCAAACCACAGGAAGCATGAAAAGAACCAAAAACTGTCATTTACTACAAATAGATGCTAGAATGCCCAAACAAAAAGGATCCCTGTGAGCCTAAATGTGGTTTTACACTGAGGAAATCGTTACAAGAGTTTGAAATGTCAACATTACAAAACAATGATAACAGTCTAGTGCATAGCAGTGACCACCTGCACCCAGAAGTAACAGGACCACACCGGTTAAACATTTGGACACATTATAGCAAGTAATAATGTTGCCTGTTCATTACCAGAAAGGCTTCTGTTGTTTTGTAATGTGTTGTGCAAGCCCCGTTATTAATAGGAGCTAGTAAGTACAATGTTTGTCTTTGACAAGGACAACCAGAGCTGTAAAGTTCAAACAGTTCACCCTTCCCTCCGGACTGAAGACTGGTGGCCCAGTTTAGGCCAGATATTAATAAAGACATACAAATAAAGACATACAATACAGATATTGACATTGGGAATGGTTGATGGTTGAATAAATGTTGGCTTTTTGCTTACTTGATCCAGTTACTGCCTTAACCAGTAATGGGGCATTGACATTAGTCATGGTGAAAGGCAGGTAATGAAAAGCTTGTGTACCTAGAAGGTGAGGCCACGGTATTTAGCAAGCGGCCGGCCCACCATTCTACTCCCGCATCTCATACGTGGACAGGGTTAAAACTTACCGGTCTCGCGGGCGAGGGGGCGCACGTAGTGCCAGTTAGTCAATGCGCGGCTCGTTTTTCAGTTGTTTCTCTTCCCTGAAATATGTACATTTTATGCATTGTTTATTTGTTTATATTATATGTAGTTTGTTATTTTGATGTAATGAAAAAATAGCAACAGAAAACACACACACATATGTATATAGAAAAAATAACAAAAAACACATATATGTATACAGTATATATATATAGCAAATGGAAATATTACTGTGTGCTCATTTGCATGTCTTAGACAGGTCTGCAACCCCGCTTTTCACTATTATCACCCAGCACACAGCATTCCACTGCAGCAAGGGATTCTGGGAAATGACATGCAAATGAGCACACAGTGCCACCTTTTGCTTCAAAACCATTTAACAATGAAAGGCGGGGTTGCCGACCTGTCAAAAACATGCAAATGAGCATACAGTAATATTTCCATTTGCTATATGCTTTACTTTGGAGGGTTTTTGTTACTTTTTTACCCACCATAACTTTATTAAGTGAGTAATATATATATATATATATATATTATATATAATCTATATATTATATATATATATATATATATATATATTATTGATATATACTCTTTTTTTGTCTCAGCTGGCAGTGTAGATGGTTGGTGTGCGTAACCTTATACGTTTTAGTATACATTTGGTGGTTGTAAAATGAATGGGAATCATTTCCATGGATAGGCTGTGGGCTCTGGACATTTGTTACAGGCTAGCCTGGAATGAATCCTTACTTTTCTTTAATAAAGCTGAACATTGTTACATAGAAGATGAGTTTGAAAAATGACATGTCCATCAAGTTCAACCCATGTGAAATTTAAACGACAGATACTTTAGCCTATATTTGTATTTACAGTATTTCTTCAATAAAACTGTGGCCTTGTTTCACCAAATATATTTGTGTCCATGTTTTTTTTATGTTAAGTAAGAGTTATACTGGGGTGGAGAGTGTGCAATTAGCATAGAAGGAGGGAGAAATGTGTCAAACCCCATATCAGTTCCCTGTGACCTTGGTCACTTGACTTTGTCACAGTGTGCCTTATCTAGCAGACATTAGATTGTAGGCACGTTGAGACTTCATGGTGTCAATCAATTCTCCTATGTAAATGATTATATTGTCTGTGACTATGTATAAAAATGCATAGATAAACTACTATGTGAGGATACTATAAAAACTTTACGAGAATAATTCATTGGTATTATTATAATTGAGTCTTGTCGCGGGAGATGGAGACAAAGCAAATATAATTATTCTTAATAAATACAACTGTACAACAGATTTCGAAATCTCTAATGTCACTTCTTCAGTGGCCTTTGAAGAGAAGATGGTACAAGGGTCTAATATTGAGATACTCTGTGTCATAATACAGAGTCACAGGTTTATTTTCTTGAGGCAGTAAAAATAGTACTTGCATCCGATTGAAAGTGAAGCGCTCTTTTGCTGACTGATAGATTATGTACCAAGATAATACAGTTGTTAGTTTTAATCTTTTTAAAGATCTAAACATTTAAATGCACTATTTATTTAGGATTGCCATTATGTGTGACGTATACTGTATTCAACCGAGAAATCTTGCAGATTGTATGTTATTGAGGACATCCGTACAGTGCTTAGTTCATCAACTATAATAACGTAAACAAGTGACTGTGTTGGAACATTTCAGACCTTATCTATTTCTTAGATCACTACAAGTACTGTAGTGTTGTAGGGCAAAGACATTGCTGTCTTGCAAACCTGCTTCTCCCTTTCTCTCTGACCTGTGATACGGGTTATCACATTGCAATCCTGCATTAAATGCCATTCAAGTCAATGGCAGCTACCACAGGATTGCGGTGTGATAACCCGTATCAGAGGCTAGCAAATGTCAGCGTCTGTCTTTCTCTCCAGTGGTAGTGACATGTAAAAGGGGTTACATTTTGGTGACCGATACTTACACTTTATGTAAATCCAATTATACATGGAGGGACCTGAGCTGGACAGCACCTTTTAAAGATCAACTCACTCTTATTACAAACATATCTGCAAAATCACTTTTACAAGTTATTTCTTTGCATTTTACTAAATGAGTCCTCATGAAGGCAGGGTTTTCTCTCAGTCAAATGGACCATTTGTGTGTTTTTTTTTTTAACTTATTCTGTTTTAAAAACAAAGTGTTATGGTAATTCAGAAATCCTTACCGCTATTTCACTCAGTTTAAATGCTCATTTACTTATAATAGGCAGGAACAAGAGTGAGGCAGATGAAGGAGAGGAATATCACGAAGGCTGCTACTGTATCTTCAAAGTGTCCAGCACAAAATATAGTCTATATTTGGTGTGAATCAGAAAGGCTTTGGTACTGTTTACCTAATAGCAAAAAGTTTAACTACTATAGATATTTTATTTACATGTATTTAGAAAATATTTTGCCAGGAAACATACATTGACCTCTTGTTTTCAAGCATGTCCTGAGTACATTGGAGCAGGTAATGCATATAGCGCTGGGGAAAAAATAAATAAATAGTGCAAAATAGTATTTCAAAGTGGAAAAAAAGGTGGAAAACAGAGGAAATAGATCTGTAAGACTCACAAACCGATTTCTTTAGATAAGTTCTTGGTTAATATGAATGGATTACGTTCCTGGATTTCCTCATAAAGGCTGCGCTTATAGTGCCGGCTACAGCTACAGATGACGTCTCCCGTCTCCGTAGCCCAAGCGAAAGCTGTAATTTGAGTTCGGGAGACGTCTCTTGCTACAAGGGGAGTGACAGAATGCAGAGGGGCAGGGAAAAGAGCAAGGGGGAAGGCTGAAAAAGAGAGGACTTGTTATTTCTGTTTGTATGCTAAATTTACTTAACTTTTATTTTAAATTACGGGAGAATTTACTATTTTTAAAGTTGTTCATAAAGTGTGTTTCACTTGACAGACACACAAATACACACACACATACAATCAGGGCCGCCAACAGAAATCATGGAGCCCAGGACAAATGAAAGGAGCACCCCCCCCCCTCCTCCAACCCATAGCGCACCTACCACGGAAAAACAAATTTTAGCGCGCAACTTTTACTTAACCCCCCAATACATATAAAAATTCACCCCCAACCCCCCAATACATATACAAATATAACCCAACCCTCCCCCCCCCCCACCACCACCCAATACAGTGGTGCTGCGGGGCGGTGGCGGGGCCTGGCGGCTGGTGGTGCTGCAGGGGGGGGGGGGGGCGGTGGCTGGCGGTGGTGGGGAACCGGCGGCTGGCGGTGCTGGCGGGGGGGGGGGGGGGCTAGGTGGCTGAGCGGTGGGGGATTGTGCAGTGGCAGGGGGCTGACTGTGCTACAGCGGGAGGGGCGGTGGCCAGGTGGCTGGCGGGACTGCGGGGGGCCGGCGGCAGGTCACAGCAGTTGTTGCCGGCCTTGCCCCACTGCAGGCACCTGTCTGTCCCACGCTGGCTGCTCACGCGTGCGCCGGGCCTCCCTCTCACTCCAGCGCGCCAAAAGCTTAGCCCAGCTGACTTCCGGCGCTGCCATCAGAGAGACCAGGCACCGGTGCAGCTTTTTTTGTTTGTTTTTTTTAAATGAACTGGCCCGGCCGCGCAGGACACCAACACCGGCAGTCCCCCTCTGTTGGCGGCCCTGCACACAAATCACACACACAATCACACACACACACAATCACACAAACACTCACACACACACACACACTCACACTCACAATCCCACACAGGGCCGCCAACAGGGGGGTCTGTCGGTGTTGGCGTCCCTGGCCCCGTGGGACAGGGAGCCCGGCCGCGGCCAGTTAAAAATAAACAAATAAAACGCTGCACCCGGTGCCGGGTCTCTCAGCAGCACCGGAAGTCAGCTGGGCTAAGCTTCCGGCGCGCCGCGTGAGAGGGAGGCCCGGTGAGCACACAAGCAGCAATTGTGGGACTGACAGGTGCCTGCAGCGGGGCAGAGCTGGCAGCAACTTCTGTGAACTGCCGCCGGGCCCCCGCCACCACCAGCCACCCGCTGTCCCACCAGCCGCTGGGCCCCTGCCACCACCAGCCACCCGCTGTCCCGCCAGCCACCGGGCCCCTGCCACCACCAGCCACCCGCTGTCCCGCCAGCCGCCGGGCCCCTGCCACCACCAGCCACCCGCTGTCCCGCCAGCCACCGGGCCCCTGCCACCGCCACCCACCGGGGACCTAGCCTTAGACTGCTAATTAGACATCAACTAGCCTTTCATCATGATGTATGGACTGTGAACATATATATGTCTATCAGTGTGGTTTTGATTAAAAGTTCTCTCCCACTTACGTGCGACTTTATGTAGTCCTGTGTTATATAGGAATCTGTATTTCCACTGGTTCCATTGTGATATATTATATACCAAAGTACAATCTGTACTAAAGGGATTCATATAGGAGTGCACCCATCCAAAAGGATTTTATCTCTCTTTCGTCTTTTTATGTGTTGGCTCTGTTTAGCTTCCTAGGAAGAGACTATCCTTGGGTAGCACCCTCTCAGTATAGAGCGAGAGACCACTATTTGCTGTTTCTATTAGGAATAATTTAATCAATGTCTTTGGAACAGTTTCTTGCATACAGTAACTGAGGGGGGATCTCATTGAGGTGTAAAATGTAACTGAGGGAAGATGTCTCATTGAGTTGTTAATCGATCTCTTTGACACACAGTCTGTTTCTCGCATACAGTAACTGGGGGAGATATATCATTGAGGTGTAAATTATAATCACTGTTTGATTTTCACATGGCATCCTGCCATCTGTTCAGACAAAGGCATGTAAGGAACAGACATATATAAATATATATTCAATCATATACTGTATATCTTATACTATATTAGTGAAAGCACTGTAAGCCTGCCTGCCTGCCTGCCTGCCTGGATGTCCGTTGTCCCTAGGGGAAATCTCATTGGTCCCTTGGCCCGCCCGCCCCCGCACACCTCTCATTGGCCTGAGTCGGAGTGACGAGCCAAAGGACACACAGGGACACACACACACACAGGGAACACAGGGACACACACACACAACAGCACTCACAACCCACGCGCCACCCGCCGCCTCACACCCTAGCAGGACACACGACTCAGATTTTTACATCACTTATGCCACCAAAATATACATTGTACTGTGGTGTGGTTACAATAAACCATTTTTATACAACATCGTATTACATTTTCTTCCATCTTTCTTTTCAATATTATTATCCAACCTTTACAACAAACAGTCACCTATTGTTCCACGATTTATAAATAATTCTACCTATTACGCATTTACATCCCGGGCAACGCCGGGTCTCTCAGCTAGTACATATATATTTTCTAGGTCAGACAGTTTGCAATATCAAATCACAGTTTATGCTGAAATTACAAACTTCAATTCTTACAATTCCCCACCTAGAGGGCAAACGACGTATAAAGGAGAGAGCCTTCCCAATTACATTAATCTGTATGTATATCACCTAACTAGAACTTGATAACACGTATAAAACAACCTATTACTTGTTCTACACTTGATTATTTATCGCTAGGCTACCATGTAACCTTCATTTGCTTTTATTCAGATTTGAATTGTATTATGGTAAACTGGGACAGAATGATGTGATACCGATCGATCTAAAATTTGGGGTACTGTGAGGAATAATTTGGTGAAATCATAAAAGCACTCACAGTCACTTATATATTTTAGAAACCTTCAGCCACTTTGCAGAACTTTTACATCACCCACACAAGTAAGTCACGTCCGGCCTTCATTGCCTCTGAACTTCATCTCACTGCAGCTTGAGGCATTTGTGCCTTCAACGCTTTATCCTCCCCCCTGACCCATGTCTGGATCGGGTATCAGGCTGCAGGTGGCCTCCATCACACCTACACCTCATGGCATTTTCTTTGTTGTGTATGTGTGTAATGAGGTTGCCAATAACCAGGACCCCTCATTCTTTGCTGTGGTGATTTAAACACTTGTAGTAGGACATTTCCATCCAAGTTCTCAAGGCGCACACTTCAAACTGATTCCTTTATTCAAGATCTGGGGTGTGTAACACAAACAAGAAATAGTAGTGGCTTCAGGAAATTAGAAGATACACTACACAGAAAGCATGCAGTGTTATTTTAGCTCAATCATCAATGGTATACATTCTCATCCGTCTCATTATTCCCATATCACTTCCAAATCTGAGCTTTTGAAATGAAATAAAATAAAACACAAAAACAAATGTACATTACTACGCATTTGCAATGACAGTTATCTTTAATATGCTTCTATTTCCATTATTCTGACTTTCACACTACACATCTAACCATTCCTCAGACTATGCTAACCCATCCCTCTGACTCCTCATAGACATGAGATTAGGAAACACTAGATTACATGAACAAAAGGATTGAGATTCACAAATTAAATGTGAAGAGAAACAAAGTCATACAATTTACATACTAAGAAATGCATTGTTCAGCTCTAACAGCTCATACACAATGGCTCCAGAAATATTTACATACTGTATATCTCACTACTTCTGTAGCTACACAATTTGTTGGTTGTCACAGTGAGGTGATTATTATTATTATTATTATTATTATTATTTTGTAACCCCCCCCCCCTCCTTATTTTGTCATTAAAAGTCACTTTAAAAAAAACAGCCTTTAAATCACAGTGGATCCTGTAATCACACTGGGTTAGTGACCACTTAGAAAAATACATACAGAATGAATGCTGCCGTCACGCCCAAGACCCATGTCTGGTTTACTTTTCAGGTCTACGATAGCAGCATGCAATCCATGTAAACATGAAATAAACATTTGTTGCCTTTTCAAAATAAAATGAAAAAAAAATCTTATTGAATCTCTGAGTGGTGCCAGTTACTGCAGACTTTGATTAACAACAGTAGTAACTACACCTATAATATAATATCTGAGTCTCACAACAGGCAACATAATTCTGGACTCAACCTACATTAATTGCAAGTTAACAGTACAGGCATTTTGAAATAATAAAAAAAATATATATATTTTTTTTTCAGAATGTCTAATTGTTCTCTTTACCCGTCTCGTTCACTTTTGATTTTGTTATACGCTTCTTCTATCGTGTCTCTCTGACTCTTAAATTCCTGATAGGGATTCCAAGGCTTAGGCCGCGATTATAGTTGCCGTGACAGCACGTCCGTGTGCACGCGCATCACGAACAACACGACTCAATCCCGAGGCCACCCATAGTGTGCGCACGATGAGGCGCGACCGCGTTCTGGAAAGACAAAATATTTTGTCTTTCCAAGCGACGGCCGCGTGACGTCCGCGTCACGTGAAGCCGTTCAGCCAATGATGGTGAACCGCTCACGTGACATCACGGCCACGCCTCCCCATCACCCAAAGTCAGAGTTCACATTCGCGTGTGCGACAGGCGTGCGGCATGTGCACGTGCTCCATCGCACGCGCGCGGCGAGTATAATCTCAGCCTTAGGGCTGGGACATAGTGGTTGTATCCGGGCAGAGGCCGTGGGCGTGTCGGGGGCGGGTCTGGGGGCGGGCCAGTGACGTCACGGAGCTGGTTCGCCCTCATTGGGCGAACCGCTCACGTGACCGGCCCTGCGCTCTGGCAAGCGCCAAATCTGAAGACTCGGTGAGACACACGCTCCCGCAAGCTTGCGGAAGCGTGCGCGAGCCCCTGCTAAAGCCGCTCTCATTGCGGCTGCAGGGGCTCAGTGCCGAGCAGCAGCGCGCCTCAGCACGGGTCAGCGCATAAGCGCTGACCATGCCCGAGGCCTTCGAGTGATGTCTCTGGATTGTAACTCACTTCCCTCTGTGCCCCACATTCTTGAACCTTGTTCCCGAGCATGTTTTAAAAGACAATACCTTGCAATGTCCCCCCCCCCTGGCAACATGAGAAACATTTAACCTGTTCATCTTTCCTTACATTATTAGAAGGCTGGTGGTGGCCACAGTGTGTTAGAGGCAGAGATTACTGCACAGCAAACACTTTCCCTTTTGCTAATGCTTCCTTGTTCCTTTTACATGGATTCTGCCCTCTTTAGACACAGCAAAACCCTTACAAAATTATCATTTTGAGAACAAGACAGAAGGAGCCCCTATATACTAGCACTCATCTAATCTGGAGTGATGTTACAGTATTAAGACATAACCTTTAATGGTAAAAATATAATACAATTATGGATATGTCTACCCATCATTTTATTATATTTTTACCATTAAAAGTTATGTCTTATTCTCAATATATAAATCTGTCCCTAGCACCTCTACCACACATAGACTGCAGTACGAGTTATCCCCCCCCACTCCTGCCCCCCCCCCCCTTCCTGTTTTGACAAAATTATAATTTTACCATATACCAGGACTGCACCAGGACATTTTGGGGCTTTCACGGCGGGTGATGCAGCGACAGGGTCCGGCGGCTGGGTGCGGCAATCTCCGTCACTGTTTCCCCTGCAGGTCCTGAAAAAAATGGCCACAGCATTGCCATGTCAACAGGACGCTAAGTGACATCACACGACGACATGGCAACGCGGCGTCATTTGAAGCCGCGCAGCCATTTTTTTCAGGACCTGCAGGGGAAACAGTAGAATTTTCAGGGTAGAAGATGGAGATCGCCGCACCCCGCCATCGCGCCACACCGCCGGACCCCGCCGCCGATAAGAGTTGTGAGATGAGGGGGGGGGGGGGGGAAGGGGTGTGAGGGGGGGGGGAGGAGAGAGACGTGAGGGGTAATTTTTATTAAAGTGCAGCCAGAATCTGCTTTTCTTGGAGCAGTTTGGCCTGTTTCACTTTATAAGTTGTGCAGGGCTGGTGCAAAGTTTTAAAAGTGAGGAGGAGAATTGAGTGTGTGATACGGGATTTGATAGGAACCCAGGAGAGGAATTTCAGGAGGGGAGACGCTGAGACAGATCTAAGAAAGAGTAGAGTGATTCTGGCAGCAGCGTTTAGGATAGATTGTAGGGGAGACAGGTGAGAGGCAGGAAGGCCGGACAGCAGGAGGTTACAGTAGTCAAGACGGGAGAGAATGAGGGTCTGTGTCAGAGTTTTTGCAGTCGAGCAACAGAGTAAAGGGCGTATCTTTGTGATATTAAGTCGGCGGAGGCCATCCAGGATGATATAGCAGAGAGACATTCAGAAACTTTAGTCTGTACAGCAGGTGTAAGGTCAGGGGTAGATAAGTAAATTTGTGTGTCATCAGCACAGAGGTGATATTTGAACCCAAGAGATGTTATTAGGTCACCTAGAGAGAGTGTGTAAAGAGAAAAGAGAAGGGGTCCCAGGACATAGCCATGGGGTACCCCCACAGAGAGATCGATAGAGGAGGAGGAAGTGTTAGCAAAAGAGACACTGAAACGTACGATGGGAGAGGTAAGAGGAGATCCAGGATAGATCTGTTTGTTACGAATGCCAAGATAGGGAGAATGTGAAGGAGAAGAGGGTGGTCCACAGTATCAAATGCTGCATGCAGAGAGGTCGAGTAATATGAGCAGAGTAGTGAATGACCTCTGTCTTTGGCATCAGAGAGGTAATTAGTTATTGTAACGGTTTCCCCCCCACCCCCAATCTCACAGTGCCCGGTAGTCAACCGTCCCCATTATGTGTTCGTGTTCTGGTGGTGCACCTGAGGCAAACGGCTCCTGATTCTCCCGCTTGATGGTATTAGGGATGTCATCCAGACAGGCAGCTGAGGTAGTGTGTGCGAGTCCTACCTATATCCAGTGCAGCGCCTCCACCTCATCCGGATCTGTGCTTCCGCAGGGAGAATGGTCCTGGTGAGGAACTCCTTCTTGTGTGGTGCCATCCACTGCTGAGTAACTTCACACTCACCAGTGGAGGTATATTCGACAGGCCATCTTTATTGGCATGGTGATGTGGGCCAGCTGCCCCTCACAGATAACATCTCAGCCACTCATCTCTTTGTAGCACTCCCTTTGGAAGGTCCCTTCTCTAATAGAGCTACTTTCCACCTATCCTCTCCGAGAGATTCCCCAGCTTCTCTGTCTGCTGTAAGCTCCTCTCTCTACTTCTGCATCTCTCTCTTGAGCTGCTCTGTCTCTGTCAGCTCCTCTATCTCTGCTGCGTATGCTCACTGACTCACAGCTAGCATGAGACACTGCAACACTGTTGCAGACCTTCACGTGCCTCTCACTGAACAGAGGCAGCACAACAACAGGAAACTGAACTCCTAACTTTAGGCAGTGCTGTGTCTTATATCACCCCCCAGAGAACAAACATGCTCTGTACCACTAAGTGGGAACACACTGCATGCTGTCACTTCCTTTGGGGACATATGACACCTCACCAGGGTGTGAGGGCAAACCTCATGATTGTTGCTGGCAATCCTGCATACTTACCAGGTTTACTGCCAGCATGAGAAAGAGATATGTACACCAATCTTAGACATGGCTACAGTTATTTTACTGAGGACTGTTTCAGTGGATTGAGCAGTGCGGAAGCCAGATTGTAGAGGGTCTAGGAGAGAGTAGGTGTTGAGAAAATGGAGCAAGCGAGAGAATACAAGACGTTCAAGGAGTTTAGAGGCAAAAGGCAGGAGGGAGACAGGTCGATAGTTAAAAACAGGTAGAATCAAACTTGCTGTTTTTGAGTAATGGTATAACTGTTGCATGTTTGAATGAAGAGGGAAAGGTACCAGAGTAGAGGGAGGAGTTAAAAATGTGTGTGAGCGTATGGATTATAGTAGGATCAAGAGGTTTTAGGAGATGGGAGGGAATGGGATCAAGAGGGCAGGTGTTAGA
The DNA here is from genome assembly GCA_036426205.1 of Ascaphus truei. Classification (NCBI taxonomy): domain Eukaryota; kingdom Metazoa; phylum Chordata; class Amphibia; order Anura; family Ascaphidae; genus Ascaphus; species Ascaphus truei. Next base: position 76,841,602 of record CM071570.1, read on the forward strand.
GAGAGAAGAGGAGATCAGCAACGACACATCCTCCTCTGTGACAGCGGATAAAGAGTCAAAGAATGCAGGAGGAGAGTTAAGAAGAGGTGTAGGATGGGAGGAAGATACAGAGGGGATGGCCTGACATATGGATTCCACCTTTCTTTGAAATAGTCAGCAAAGTCCTGAGGTGAGATGGCGGAAGAAGAACAGGCAGCAGACGGTGGTCTGAGTAGGGAGTCAAAGACAGAGAAGAGTCGGCGTGGTTTCGACTTGTATGTGTTGATTAGTGAAGAAAAGTAGGTTTGTTTAGCTTGAGAGGGGGCAGAGTTGAAACAGGATAGCATAAATTTGTAGTGAAGGAAGTCTGCGAGAGTGTGAGATTTCCTCCAGAGGCATTCAGAGGAATGAGTGCAGGAATGCAGCATGCGCGTGTGAAAATTTAGCCAGGGTCTGGGGTTCAAAGAGCGAGAATGGCAGAGAGAAAGCGGGGCATGTAGATCAAGAGAGGAGGATAGGGCAGAGTTGTATTTCCTGACCAGGTTGTCAGGGTCTGGAGCAGAGCGAGAGGAGAGGGAGGCGCGTAAAGTGGACTCAAAAGCTGGTAGGTTAATAGAGCACAGGTCTCTGCAGAGACGAGGGTTAGATGGAGGTGAAGAAGGGGAGAAGTGAGAGAGAGAAAATGAGATGAGGTAATGGTCAGAGAGAGGAAAAGGGGAAATGGAGAAATTGGAGAGAGAAAAGTTTTTTGTGAAAACCAGGTCTAGGTAGTGGCCATCCTTGTGGGTGCTGGCTGCAGTCCACTGTTGAAGGCCAAAAGAAGAGGTTAGAGAGAGAAAGCAGGAAGCCGAAGGGAGAGAGGGGCCATCAATATGGCAGTTGAAATCCCCAAGGAGAAGAACAGAGGAGTTTGAGGAGAGAAAGAAAGAGAGCCTGGATTCAAAGTGAGAGAGACAGACAGAAGGGGGATGAGTAGAGGTAGGGGCGATAGATGACCTCCATGTGGACAGGGAGAGGAGAGAAAATCTTGACAGTGTGAGCCACAAAGGAGGGAAAAGCAAGAGAGGGAGGAATAGGAAGGGTATGGTTGCGGCAGATAGAGGCGAGCAGGAGCCCCACGCCTCCACCCCAGGGCGTGGGAGAAAGAAAGGTCACCATAAGAGAGGGCAGCTTCCAGAGCAGAGTCAGACTGAGTGAGCCAAGTCCCAGTTATAGCAAAGAGGAGCAGAGAGTGAGAGAGAAAGAAGTCATGCACAGAGAGAAACTTGTTAGAAATGGAGCGTGCATTCCAAAGGGCACAAGAGAAATGGAGATAGGAGGGAGGGTGACAGGGGATGGGTATGAGGTTAGAGGGGTCGACACCTGAAGGAGTAAAAGTTGTATGTGGAAGGCGAGGACGAGAACATACAGAAATAAAGCAGGGACCAGGTTTGGGAGAGATATCCCCAGAAGCAAGGAGGAGAAGCATGGATAGAAATAGAATGTGTTAGGCTGATTTGTAGGGGTGAGTTTTAGTGCAGGGGATATAGACGTGTAGTGTCAGAGGGCGCAGCTAAGAAAGGAGTTCATGTGAACTGAGAAGTGGCGAAGGAAGGAGAGATGGAGATATATGAATAGATTTAGAGACATAATGAGGCTGGTAGAAAGTGCGTATTTTGAAAAGATGTGAGGTCAAAGCAAATAAAAACAGTAGTGGCGGCATGGCCTGTTCTGTTCTGACTGACAGATTCAATCTGTCAGTGGTGATATTGGATACCGAGGCTTGAGCCTCATTACTCCAAGTTCTCTTGTTCAGTATATTGTCGCACATTTAGAAAGCTTTTTGATCTGTGTTACTTACCACAGTTGAGTTGGTTTCACAGGGTCAGCACTGTGATGGGTCGTGGGTAGCGGTCAAATGGGTTTGCAGAGATCGCAGCAAGCTTCTTGATCAGTGGATTTCTGGTCCAGTTCTTTGTAAAATTTCTTGTTGAGCTTCTTTAGATGTTCGTCCAGCATCTCGATGCCCAGTTCCCTGTGAAGGTCCGCTATTCTTGTAACAAGTGGCGCGTCGGACACAATCCGCTGCACCTAGTTCTGTACTTTTTGAAGAGATGATCTGTGCCGTTGGTGGCAACCGCTCCACACCGGAGAGGCGTGTGTCATGGTGGGTCTGATGATCGCCTTGATCACGTTGACTTTGCTCTGGGTGGGCATGGTCCTTGTCTTCAGCAGGGGGTACAGTGCTGCCAGCTTGGCTGTTGCCTTCTGTTGAGTCTTCTCAATGTGGTTTCTCCAGCTTAGCTTGCTATCTTAGGGTTACCCCTAGGTAAGAGCTGCTGGACTCCCATTTGATGGCCTCGGCATTGAGGCTGATTGGCGGGTACGCCTTGATCTTCTTTCTGGTAAACAGTGTAGCTGTGGTCTTGCTGGAGTTCAGTCCAACTTGCCAGTCGCTGTACCATGATGACAGCTTGTCCAGAGCTTTTTGGATATTCTTCGCTTGAGGAATTTCTTCACTTCATCCTTCAGGTCATCCCTCGGGAGCTGCTTTCTGAAACATCCTCTTCTGTTAGAAAAAGCTAACTAACTGCTGGTCTCACTGCTATCTGAGCTTTAATACCAGTTTGGGGCCTTAGGCTGCGCTTCTAGTGCTGGTGACAGCGACGTCACGGCAAAACAAATGTATTGATGCCGTCGCGTGCGCTTATAGTAGGTGCGACGCAATGGTGCGGCGGCTTGGTTGCGATCCCTGGAAGACACTTCAATTTGATTTTTCCAGCGACCGCAGCGTGACGTTAGCGCGCCGTCGCGTCGCTGTCGTCGGCACTATAAGCACAGCCTTCTTCTGAATTATTGATAAGGAAGATCTTAATTTATCGTTTTGAAACAGCTTCCCACATACAGTAACTGAGGGGAGATGTCTCATTGAGGTGTAAATTATAATCACTGTTTGAGTTTCACATGGTATCCTGTCATCTGTTCAGACAAAGGCAGGTAAGATACAGACACAGTGTTCGACAAACCTATACATTTGCACGCCCCGGGCGAGTGGATTTAACATCGTGGCGAGCTCCTATTGGCCCAAGCAGCACACGTGTGGTACTAGGTGGCGAGTAGATTTTTTTGTTCGGCGAGTAGATTTTTTGGTGATTTGTCGACCACTGCATATATAAATATATATTCAATCATATACTGTATATATATATGAGCGCTAAAGGCCATGTCTGTACATACTGTGCTATATGTATGCACACACAGCTGTCTCTCACACATACTAATACTCCTTCTTTTTCCATCCATATACACCAATAGGGACCACATAGTATCCACACACACTTTTAGTTGTGCTACAAACTCTCACATTTCCACACCCACCCACACCATTTATATCCCTCTCACTCCACACACACCTTGTGTAGAGCACTGTTTATACTGTGGGCTCTCCATTCATTTTTATTCACACTGATACACATACACACTCTTTCTTCACTTGCTTTCAGTTACCCTTTGACACCTCTAGCCATAAAACACATCCACACCGGGGGAAGGACAAGCACAGATAACATTCCAAGAGACACTGTTTTTAAGTTATCCTTGCTTCATTCATTGTAACATCGCCGGAAGAAGAGATCAGTGTATCTCGAAAGCTCGCACAAATAAAAGCATTTCGTTAGCCACAGAACGGTATCATCTATTTATTTTTTGATTATTGAAGCTCGGCTAACACGGTACTGATACCTCTACATGTATATATATATATATATATATATATATATATATATATATATATATATATTATCTAGGTCAGACAGTTTGCAATATCTAATCAGTTTATGCTGAAATTACAAACTTCAATTCTTACAACAGTACACAATCATATATATAATAATTACTACAAATCCACACAAACACACACACACACAGGAATTTGTGAATCTAGCTTCGGATTTAACATAGGCCCACTGCTAATCAAGGCTTGGGTGTCCAAAGCTAAGCCCATGGAATCAGGAGGGCTGGAGCCCAATAAGGGGTCATGTTATCTATTTAAATTCCAGAGGGGTCAAAGGATTCTCCCAAAACTTTACCGGACTATCTATTGATCCAGGGACCCCAAATTGTGTGGAAAGATTTGACTCTGTGTTTCAGGAAAGCTGTGAGCCTCTCCATTCCCATAACTTCATCAGCTCTCTGTACAACCACATTCCTTGAAGGGGTCAGGTGGTTTTTCCACATATCTGAAATCGAGCATCTTGTGGCAGTTAGGAGATGGGAGATGAATTTTTGCATTGGTTCGTTTTAATAGTGTATACCTTTGTTTAAATGTGATAATGGAATAGTGCTGAAACACCATGGATTTCTTATTCTAGTAATAAAAAGGCTATTACAGAACTGCCTGCATTTAATTTAGTATCTTTTATACTTCACATCCCAACTATTCTTAAAACACACATAACCATTTCAGGGGCGGGAAACTGCATGGATAATTGTACACCATTTCCAGGAAAAAAAGCGACCCCTTTCATTTCTCGTCCTATTTTATATATTTCTTGCTGAATTCCCATGAAAATGTGCACAATTGAAGAATAATCTTTCAGTCCTCTTTTTTTTAATATTCTTTATGCATTTGTTTCTAAATTCAGCCTACGTACTTTCTAGATGTTTGTCTACAGTTTTTGTGAAGTGTGGTTACATTTTTATTTTTTTTAAACCAATATTATTACGTAGCATTTTAGCAGAATATGTTTCGCTTGGTTGAGACCAAAATGTTTTGTCCATTCTAGCAGTTTCACACGCAACAAAGAACACTTTCCACACTGCTATTGGTGAGACTGGCTACATGGTGCTTTTCCTTACTAGTAACAAGCAGCGTTAGGCTGCGTTTATAGTACTGGTTACAGCAACGCGACCCGTGACATCACACGTCGCCGTCGCTGTAGCAAAAGTTGCACTCTGGTGTGCGATGTCGCTGGCGACAAGGGGCTATGTGATTGGCTGCTGCCAGTCACGTGGTGCGGCTGTCTGTATATCTCAAAATCTTTTGACTACAGCGAGTTTGGTCGCTGTGAAATCACACGTCGCCGCCACGCCCACTATGGGCGGTCGCTATGGACTACATTGAGTTGCTTTGCGGCTGCACGCCGTAGCCAGTACTATAAACGCAGCCTTAGAGAGCTGAACTCTTGCAATGCTCTACCATTGGAAGGTACTTTCGCAGGGTCACACAGGCATGGCGAATACACAATCTCAGTACATACAGTCACACAAATTGATTTCAGACTTGCTACTGGTCGAGAGAATTGGATCATTTCTGGCAGGTGCAGAAACGTATTATGACTATATGCTACACTCGGTGAGACCTTCATCAGGAGCCATCTCTGTGATTGAAATGACTAAAAACAGACATGCTAGTAATAATAATTAGTCAGCTCCCAGCTGAAATAAGTTGGTTTGTGAGCCGCTCCTGTCAAACAGAACTGTGAGCTGGCAATGTCACTTATTTCATTTCTCACCACAAAGGTGCTGGACGGCAGAGGGCAGATGACCGTAGGCTGGCTCTTTATTGCCAATAAAATCTTTCTTAAGGCACTGTACCTTTGTTCCCGCGACCATAGCAACGGCAATTTCCTATCGAAGCGGATTTTTCAGATAAATTGCACATTCATGTCTCTAGGGAGAAAATTATTAATTTTACTGAAACCTAAGTGTTGAAAAACAAAACGCGGTTTCCCTGAAGCTGTGGTTTCTTTGTACTGCAGACTGTTTGTCACAAAGGTGATCTCCGCCTAATTATTGCAGCCTCCTCCAGAGAATTGTACTGCGTGTGAAAACATAAGAAAACCATCATATTTAATAGGATGGAGCAGACAAGGTAGATAAGCCAAGTTGCTGTTTCTTGACATTTATCACAGCTAGAAATCTGTCAAGCAGATATTGGCCTCATGCTATTATCTGGACATTGTTATATCAGCATTACAACTTTACTCACTCTATTTGTGTATTAGTCTATCTCTATCAAAAATTGTGCACTGATTTTAATATCTTTTATTAGTGGCTGTGTATCAAATGTGTAAGTTTGAAGATGCAACCCCTCCACTTTAAAAACATATCTATTTTTCCTTTCCTTTTTGAAGGGATATCTCTCAGTCTAAAAATCACCTGATACTTTCTAGGTTGATGGAAGTCCCTCCAAAAACGACTGTTATGTTGGGTAGAGCAATAATGATCATTGTTGATCTCGTTCCCAGAGAGCCCAGCACCCGCAAGTACCATGTATATATTATAAATGAGTGCACTGATATCTGACTGTTACCTTGGTCGTGCAGGGTACTGGGTAGAGGAACGTAATTATAATAATAATAATAACTTTATTCCATATAGCAAAAACAAAGTCCCAATAATCAGTGCGTCAGAGTTATATACAAAACAGCATATGTATATGTCAGGCTGATTGTTTCAATTGGTTTGAAGACAGAGCATTTATACACCTGTGAGTTCTTGTGAGGTATTTATGAGATATAAGCTCAATAATGGGGGTATATATAATGCCTAGATATGGAGGGTAATGGAGAAGAGCTTACAATCTATGGATTTTAGAGAGATAAAGTGACTTGCCCAGGTTCACCAGGAGCTGACGCCGGGAACTGAACCAGGCTCCCCTGATTCAAAGTCAGAACACAGAACCAGTGTCTGTACTCACTGAGCCGCTACCACTCAGAATCAGATCAAACTTTAATTCAGTCTGCTGATGTTACTGCCCTAACCGGGGTGGAGGGACTGGGGGAGGAAGAGGGGTGAGAAGTGAGCCTATTAATTGTGAGGACAAAACAAAGGAGATTCTAAAAGTAATAGCCAAAAAAAACTCTTCAATATGCAGAAATGTCGCCTTCCCCTTCCAGGGGGAGAATTCAGATTCATATATTTGAAAGGATGATGATGAAATCTCCCAGAGCAAAACTATATTGAATAGAGACAATGAAGTCTACTTGATATAGTGGCAACCTATAAAACTGAAAATGTACAGTAGGTAATTTAATGGATTTTGGGATTTGTTAGGGAAAGAATGAGTAGTACATGTAATTACCCACTCATTCATATGACATGTTGATCTTGGATGAGAGAGCTAAATTCAAATGCCTTTATCAGAGCTGAAATGCCCGCAGCGTTGTCTCTTTTAGGCTGAGATTATAGAGCGCGCGATGGCGCTCACTTACACACTTGCGCGCCAACCTCAAATTGCCTAATGCCTATGAGGCCGATCCGTGTGTATGCCCGTGCCCGCACGACGAAGCGCAATGGCGCGACCCCGATTTGAAGAGACATTATTTGTCTTTTCAAGCGCGGCCGCGTGACGTCCGCATCATGTGAGCAGTTCAGCCAATGAGGGCGAACCAGCTTTGTGATGCGTCCGACACGCCTCCCAAATCTCCTGCAGTTAAGTTCACAGATCACTGCGGCTTAGTCTTAGTTTGTCTGTCTGTCCCGTCTGTCTTTATTTATATAACGCCATCCATGTACATAGCGCTTCACAGCAGTAATACACGTGACATAATATCACACAATGGGAATAAGTGCTGCAGACATAAAAGTAACATTAGGGAAAGGAGTCCCTGCCCCAAAGAGCTTACCATCTATTTGTATTGTATGTCTTTATTTATATAGCGCCATTAATGTACATTGCGCTTATTTGGTAAGTTGGAAGAATGTACAGAGACAGTAGGAGGGTGTTCTGGTAAGTGCGTCTGCAGGGGGCCAAGGTGGATGTGTGAGGTGTCTAGTATGAGCCATTGAGCTACTAATATGCTTTGTTAAAGAGGTGTGTTTTAAGATGGGTCTTATTATTTAGTATTCCAGTGCCTTCTTTATGCATTACTGAATAGCTTGTGCGGACCGTACTTCTGCCACGCCTGGTCAGTAAAATAAAATGTTCTTCATTGTTCACGGTTAACAGTCAAACGACTGAATAGTAAATAAATATGGAAACAAACTTTTTAGATTTTAATTGTTTACTTTTGTTTAGTAATTTTGTTAGCCACGTTGCAAATCGTACTAATAAAATACCGCAGTAATAAAAATAAATAACCGTGTTACACAAATTGGACTTTCCATTCAGAATATTTACTTAGGAAAGACATATTTTCTTTTACATTTTCACAGATATAAAGTGTGATACAAAAATAAAACATTGGAACTGGCGCTCACCTGCTGCTTTGTATACATATATGAATATACGTACGTGTACAGCAAAGACAAATCAAAACAAAAGGACCGGCACTCATCTAGTTAAATATGGAACATAAGAACTCACTAGCGCCTTTGTTTAAAATAAAGGCATTGTTTATTTCAACAACACATTAAATAAGTTATGGTGGGTAAAAAAAGTGACAAAAACCCTGCAGCGTACAGTGTACAGCAAATAAAAATAACACTTGTTACGTTCACATGACACTGTGTGCTGATTTGCATGTCATTTCCCAGAATCCCTGGCTGCAGTGGAAGCAGTGCATGCTAAGAGATAATGGTGAAAGGCAGGATTGCAGACCTGTCTGAAACATTTCAATGGCAGCATTTCAATAAACGGATCTTACCTTTGGAAAAAACTATTTCCATTTTCTCTTTTATTGCTTTCCACCTCCATTTTATCCAGGGTAATTAAATGCATTAGATCAGTGTTTCCCAACTCTAGTCCTCAGGGAACCCCAACAGGTCAGGTCTTAAGGATATTCCTGCTCCAGCACAGGTGGCTTAGGCTAAGGCCCCGGTCACGGCGCTGTAATGCGCACCCACGCTTTCGGCTGCGCGTTCCGGCGATTCCCCAGTCTGCAGCTCACTGCAGGAGCAGAGACCGGGGGGGGGCGTGCCGGAGGAGTGACGGGGGCGCGGCCATGACGTCACCCGGCAGGTTCGCCCTCATTGGCTGAACCGCCGGGGGGCGTGCCTAGCCGCTCGACGCGAGTTCCTGCTCTCAATTCTATTGAGAGCAGGAGTAGCTCTCGCGCGAGCGCTGCGGCCCCCCCTCGCAGCGGGCCCGGCGCCGTTGCGGGGAGGGCTCTGGTGAGCGCAGCGTCCGCCACAGCGGACGCTGCAGCATGCAGCGGGGGCAAGGCCTAAGTCAAAATGACTGGAGCAGAAATATCCTTAAGACCTGACCTGTTGGGGTTCCCTTAGGACTGGAGTTGGGAAACACTGCTTTAGATAATTAATAATAATTTCTACAGTAGGGGGTTTCTCTTTTATCCATTGCCCCATTATCGTTTTCCTCGCGGCTAGTAATACCATTTCTACAAATCTCCTTCCATTTTTCTAGGTTCCCAAACAACGCTGATATCGGTTCTTTAACTGTATTTTTGTTGGTGTTTTTTTTTTTTAATATATATACTCCATTATCTGGTTCCAGAAGTCACTTATTTTAGGGCATTCCCACATGCAATGTTCGAGATTTGCTTTGGCGGTTAAACATTTCGGGCACTTGTTTTCGGACTTATCTTTTCCTGAATGATCAATAGGAAAATACGCTCTGTGAGATATCTTAAATTGCATTTCTCTCCTTGTTTCTGATACTAGCAATTTACGCCACTCTATCTAATCCTATCAATGTAGTGTCTATATGCTCAATTTGTAAGAAGTCTTTGTTCCATTTATTGCCCACTACCTTTAAGGTTATTTCGTAGTCCTTGTGTCTGAATAGATTATATAAATCAGAGATTGAGTATCTCTTCTCTCTCGCTCCCCCAAAGAAATCATCACAAGTATTGTTTTTCACTACCACTTTTTTTAAATTGTCTAAACTCCTGCAGTAGTGTTGTACTTGCATGTACCAATAATGATGTGTATTTGGTATCATTATCTTATCTTTGAGCTCCTTGAAGGTAATACAACTTTCTTTGTCTCTATTCACTAGTTGTCCTATCTTAGTCCTTTTCTTCCCCACTCCATAAATGTCTCCTGACTTTGTCCCGGCAGGAATTAGAGTTTCCTAGAATAAAATTTTGATATTGTATTAGACAGGCCCATATTTTTTCTTACTGCTTTCCATGCCGCACATGTCTCTTATTAATAGATTTTCTTTAATCTCTAATGGCAAATTCCCCCATTTTGTGTGTAGGATCTCCATGGATGATCTCGGCATGACCACCTGTTGCTCCGTTTTTAGTGCTGAGTACAGCTCAACCCCCTTATAACGCTGTGCTTGGGGTCCAAAGAATCACATCGCGTTATAAGCGGATCGCGTTAGAAATAATGTACAATTGTATGCATTGTACAATAAAGTATTTAAGATACCAATAATCGTGTTGTAAAGTATTCATAAATAGGAAAATTGGGAGCCATGTTTGCATCGCGTTATAAGCGGATTCGCATTGTAACGGTTTCGCGTTATTACGGGGTTGAGCTGTAGTAGTTATTTTCCAGTACCCAATCTCCTATGTGTCTTGCAATGCATGCTAGGTTATATGTTCGGATATCTGGTACATTGACCCCTCCTGTGTCCTTTGGCAGATATAGTTTTTTAATGGCAATTCTGTTTTTTCCTTTCTTCCATATAAATCTATTAATCAATCTGTTCAATTCTATTAGCTCTTTGTGTTTTATTAATAAAGGTAGCATTTATATCGGGTGTAGTAACCTAGCAAAACTCACCATTTTTACCAGCTGACACCTTCCCATCAAATAGTAGATCCTGCCACCTTTCCAATTCCTTTATTATTTTTATTATTGTCGTTTTAATAATATTGGCGTACAATTTTCCACAGATCTGAGTGTATAACTATTTCAAGGCATTTTATTGCCTTTCTTGTTTTTTTAAATGGTAGTTTTTCATCTCATTTTACCTAATTTTAATTAGATAATATTTAAATTAAATGCTGGGGGACCGTGGGAGGCCTCTGCAACTTCTCCTACCTGGTCTTCGTCGCCATGGTAAACTGCCGTCAAATGACGCTGCGGGGTCACGTGATGCCGCGTTGCCATGGAATGTGATGTCAAATTACCCCGTGACATGATTTGATGACGGAGCCGGGTGTGTGTGTGTGGGGGGGGGGGGGGGTCACGAGCAGGAGAAGAGAGCAGACAGGGGGGCGCAAGGAGAACTCTTTGTGCACCCCTGCCCTAGGTGAACCTTCAACTTGCGCCCCTCCTCCCACACAGACATGCACAATTCACTTTCAGATTTTTTTTGTTTTCTATCTAACCAAAAAATGTAAATGTTATACCTAATAGTTTTTTCCCCCTCTCCCTGTCACTCTCGTTCCTTTTCTCTACCTGTAACTCTCTCCTTCTCTCTCACTCCGCCCTCTCTCTCTCCCTCATTCTCTTTCCCCCCTCTCTGTCAGTCTTCCTCATTCTCTTTCTCCCCTCTCTGTCAGTCTTCCCCTGTCTCCGTTATTTATGTTCCCCCTCTCTCTGTCATTCTCACCCCTCTCTCTGTTATTCTCTCACCCCTCTCTCTGTCATTGTCTCCCCCTCTCTGTCATTGTCTCCCCCTTTTCTATCATTCTCTCCCCCTCTCTGTCATTCTCTCCCCTTTTCACTGTAATTCTCCCCTTCTCTCTATCATTCTCTCCCCTCTCTCTGACATTCTCTCACTCCAATCTCTGTAGTTCTCTCCCCCTCTCTCTGTTATTCTTTCCCCCAATCCCTGTAATTCTCTCCCTTCTCTCTCTGTCATTCTCTCCCCCCTCTCTATCAATCACCCCCTCTATCTCATTCTCCCACCTCTCTGTCATTCTCTCCCTTCTCTCTCTGTCATTCTATCCCCCCTCTCTATCAATCACCCCCTCTCTCTCATTCTCCCACCTCTCTGTCATTGTCTCCCCCTCTCTGTCATTCTCTCCCCCATTTCTATCATTCTCTCCCCCTCTCTGTCATTCTCTCCCCTTTTCACT
>CM071570.1:76853541-76886041 GCA_036426205.1 Ascaphus truei
CCCTCTCTCTGTCATTCTCTCCCCCTCTCTCTGTCATTCTCTCCCCCATCTGTCATTCTCTCCCCCTCTCTCTGTCATTCTCTCCCCCATCTGTCATTATCTCCCCGTCTCTCTGTCATTCTCTCCCCCATCTGTCATTATCTCCCCTCTTTCTGACATTCTCTCACTCCAATCTCTGTAATTCTCTCCCCCCTCTGTCATTCTCCCTCCCCCTGTCATTCTCACTCCCCCTCTCTCTATTATTCTCTCCCCCATCTCTTTGTCATTCTCCACCCTCTCTGTCATTGTCTCTCCCCCTTCTCTGTCATTCTCTCCCCCCACAGAAAACACACACAGGGCAGCTACAGAAAACACACACACAAGGACAGAGCAGAACACGCAGTGAAACACACAGACACACACAGAGCAGAACACACAGTGACACAACACCGGGATCACAGACACCAGACAAGAGGTTAAATAAAACAAGTTTATTTTGACCGAAGTCGACAGACACAGCACTACACACAGTGGGGCACAAACTCACCCAAAACCCTAATACAGAGAACACAGGGGGAATCCTAACTCAATTAGGTGCCGGCAGGGGGGCGCAGGGAAAAAAGTTTGCGCTCCCCTGCCATAGCCAGCCTGATATCTCCCGAAGAAATAGGGGCCTCAGGGTCTGAGGTGAACAAAGGCTCAGTTTGGAGAGGCATTGTTCCCCAGATCTGAGTCAGCACCCCTCACCACTCCTAACAATGGCTGGAGCACTTCACCACCCACAGCCTGGACAGCGGGACTTTATCTCTTTGTGGGCAGGCTGGTTGAGTGAAATACCGGCCCTGAACATAAAGACAGCAGCAAAACATGTTCAGCTTAATCTACACAATAACCTACACAAACCAAATTAAATTAGGCCCAGAGATACTGGGATAACCCCTGAGTATCCCTTAAGACAGGTAGGGTCAATGGCCGGGCTTAACCTATGATAAAGCGCTTTCGACAGCGCAAAACGCATTTAGAAGCTTTTGTGGCTTTGTGCCGATAAAATATTTGTTATCGTTTTTGCATCGAGCCATCACTTCATCATTGCTGTACTCTGCTTTATCTTCTATGTCTGTTAACCTTTATTAATGAGCCGCAGTGCCCCTACTGTCACAACACACAGCAGAACACACAATGACACACAAAAACACACCCCAGGACAGAGCAGAACACACAGTGACACACACAAACACTTTTTGATAAAGCGTTCTGTGCGCGAAACATGTCAGAGTGTCTCTAGGAACTCTGCCCTATGTTCTTTTAATCAATAAACCGTTATAAAGTAGACCCTCGTGTCCTGTTTTGCACTGGTGGGCTGTGCTCTGGTTTCTCCATCGATCCAGACTACTGTCTCCCACCTGGATGCACGCCACTGTGAATACGCTGTCGGAAGTCCTCATTTGCATACCAACCGAGACCTCCCCGGTACACACAGCAACCTATCTGGTGGTTGAGGCAGGCGGTTACACACTACTGACGAGCCGTACTGAGGCCGCATCAACCCTGCGGCAGGTTCATCGACTTGGGGGCTCGTCTATTCCCTCCTACAACACGGAGGGATTCGCCCTCGCTGAGGCTGCTGAGCTCCTTCACGGGGATTCCCCTCTGCCTGACGCCTCGCTGCCAGTCATCGGAGGCTGCTGCTGGTTATCGGCGTTTGCCAGGGGATTTCAATATCCACTCCACAACTGTTCTACATACCTGTGAGTAATAATATAACGACGCGATCGTGCTGCATGTAGCAGCCAGTTGACAACAAGCCTTTTTACCTATACATTACGTCACATCTTGACTTTTATATCGTTCTAATTGGCATTTGCTCACAGATAGACTCATATAGTGTGTCTATTACAGGATTCAGAGACATCAGTATACAGCGTATTCTCAGCTACACACCTCTATTTTTTTAGAGCATAGGACTTTTTGGACTGTCTCATGGTCTGAAATTCTATATAACCTTTATTAATGAGCTGCATTGCCCCTACTGTCACAACACACACAGCAGAACACACAATGACACACACACACACCCACACACCCCAGGACAGAACAGAACACACAGTGACACACACACAGTGACACACACCCTCACCTCTCTCTGGTCCACGCTTTTTCCTCCTCTGCTTGGCCCCAACCCCAGTCTCCTTATACCGCCTCCTGATTGGCTGCATTCCTCAGCAGCAGCCAATCAGAATGGAGGAAACTTCCCAGCTCTCTCCCTGCTCTGGGAAATCCCCCTGCAGTTAGAAATCTGCTGCCCTCGGCGGCTGCCTAGTTGGCCTAATGGTAGAACTAGCCTTGCGCCTAAAGATTTCTCTGGGTTTGATACCATTAACAGTAAGTCATCTGCTAACATACAGAGTTTAGTTTCTGCCTCTCCTATTTTTATCCCTTTATATGTTTCCATTTGCCTTAGATATTCTGCTAAAGGCTCAATGGCTATGTTAAAGAGCAGGGGTGATAAAGGGCAACCCTGTCTCGTTCCTTTGTGAAGTTTGAATTCCTGTGACATTAATATTTCTGCCATAATTTGGACCTTTGGGTCTCCGTACATTGCCTAAATAACCTTTAGGAATGCTCCCGTTATTCCAATTCTCTGTAGCATCTCAAATAGGTACTCCCAGTTGACTTTATCGAATGCCTTTTCCGCATCCACTGTGACAATTCTATTGTTTTTGTTGTCTTTTGTATTGTTGTTTGTCTAACTCAAAACCGCAATTACCCTTCTAGTATTTTCAACTGCTGTCCTCCCTTTCACAAATCCAGCTGGATCACTACGTATTAATTTCGGTAACAGTTCAGCTAGTCTGTCTGCTATTATTTTGGATAGTAGTTTTGCATCCCGATTTAGCAGAGATATAGGTCTGTATTATTCCGGTTTTAGCAGGTCCTTTCTCCCCTTATGCAAACGTCTAATATACGCTCTCTTTCCCATCTCCATCTATTCTCCCGTGTCTACTATCTCTTTGTATGCTTCTTTTAATGGTTCTGCTAGTTTTGCTTCCAGAATGTTATAGAATTCCCCACCGAACCCATCTGGCCTCGGAGCTTTTCCATTTTTAAAGTGCTTTATCGCATTCAATATCTCTTCTGCAGATACTGATTCATTTAGCTTTTGTCTTTCTTCCCGTGTGACAACCAGTATTTTCATTTTTTTCATAAAGGTTTTTAATGCTTCCTCGTTTTTTTTCCCACTTTTTCTATAAAGTTTTTGATAACATTCCTGAAACAGCAGATTCATTTATTTAGGCTCTACAGTCTTTACATATTTTTAGAATATGATTCGGTTGCATATATTTCCTCACTAGGTTGTACAAATTCAGGGCTCTATACTGCATTCTCTTGGCTTTATTTCTTTGAATCCATAATTCACATACATTTTCCTCATTAAGCTCTCTGCTAGACTTTAATATAAGTTTCTAACGTCCTATTTCTTAGTGACATGGGCGATCAGATTCTCATCCAACTCAGGTTCAGATTTGTCCTGCGGTCACAGGCTTTGGGGCCTGCAAGGCGTGTGAGTCTTATCTTCGTCTACAAAAGTCTCCCAAGTGTTTTTATACATGTAACATGACACCTAAAGTGTGATGGTCTAAAAGGTATCGAGCGTCTCTGCTCTTTCATTTACAAACCTCCAGTTTCACTTTCTTACTTAAAGAAAAGTAGATTTGTTTAAAAAATATTTTATAGTGCATACATATTTCTAGATTGACATAAGCATTTAGAATATACCCCATTTATTTTTTATTTATAAATGAAAGTCCACCTCATACCTTCTTATTTTTTGTATACTGCTTTTTCTGTTTACTGTTTCCTCACATCTTTGTAAACTTTTCTGTTCTCTCCAACTTCCCCACTCCCCTCCTGTCCCTATTTCTTCATCTATCCTCCCCTCCACCTATGCTTTCGCCCATACACTGCACCATTATCTATACACCTCTCTCCCAACAACATGTTTACCCCTCAATAATAAACACCCCCACAAATCCTCTATTCACACTGTCTATCTACTCCTTCCTGCTGCCGGGGATATCTCTTTGAATACTGGATGGACCCATCCATATACAGACCTGCTCTCATCCTCGCCTCCCTGCCACCTCTTCCCTTGCTAACGGTGTTAACTTATCTGATTGATCTAATACGGACTAACCTTAAAACTTACCTCACAAATCACACATCCCAATAGCCTACACTCATGGCTATTGTCCCACACCCACAGTCACTGAGGCAAAGCACTGCCAGCCACTGAGCTTATTCCCTCACCTGCTGTCACTACAAGTCTCCCAACACAACACTTAGGCCTGGGACATAGAGGATTAAACAGCGCTGAGCCGCGCTCCTGCTCTGCCTCGCCTGCTCCAAAATGGAGCTTTTTCCTGTCCTTGCAGGTGAGGCAGTGAGCGCGCTCTGGGGGTGGGGCGGGGCGGCGGCGGAGCAGAGGCGGAGCGGAGGTGTGTCAGGAGGTGGAGCGGGAGGCGGGGTTAGTCCCTTATTGCGCTTATTGTATTATTGTGAAGGGCTGAGTACACTTTTGGCGCTATATAACTAAAGATATTCATACATACTGCACATTATATAATGGACTGCGTGAGGAGGCCAGGGGTCCATTCTATATGTATGTGAGTCCCTTTGCTGTTTTAATTAATAAATGCGATTTCTTGTGAATATTTAACTGGAACCGTGCCTCACTCGTTTTTCTCATCACCCAACCCCTCCCCCCCCCCCCACGCATCATAACACCTGGGGGGGGAGCCTGGCTGACGCCTGGGAGTTAGCACTGATTTTCGTGCTGCCCTGGATACTGGAGAAAACCCCCATTACGTGACGAATAGATGTGGATGGGTTACATTTAACCCCAAAGTAACCAATTTCTACACCAGCTCACACAGGGCCGTGTGAGTATAGCCTTATAGATTATATATCATTTCCCCTAACCCTATCAACATACAGCTATATCTAGCTGGGAGAGGCACAGCTCGCCCTCAAGGAGGTGATCACTAATTGTGGTTGCTTACACATGGCCGTGTAAGTATTATTATATTTACAACCCGCCCCCCACCTTTGGAACTACTGTCAATATTCATCACCATTATTATTGCATATGTCTTTCTAATCCCATGCTCCCCCATTGTTTGTTTGTGCACATTATATAAGTTATGGTGGGTAAAAAAAAGTGACTAAAACCCTCCACCGTACAGTGTACAGTAGCGTCACCACATGTATAATTTTTTTTACAAACATTTATGTTTTTTAAATACGGGACGCCCGGACGCCAAAATACAGAGGAAAATGTTATTTAAATCCAGACATTTCCTAAAAACACACACACCGTTTCTCTCACCTACATTCTCTCTCCTCCCCCATCTCTTTCTCTCCCCCTCCTTCTCTTAGCTTCCCTCCTCCTCACAGCCCCCCTTCACACTATCATTGCATTATGGTCATGTATGTATGTTGTCCTGAGAGTGCACAGGTTATTAAGAATTTATATTAGTGTTAGGGACCCTTGAGATTTGGTCTGCCGTGTAGTGGCTCAGGGGCTTACAACACTTTGGCCAAAATGTTAAACTAAAAGACCATTTTATTTAATAAATATCTGACTATACATATATATTTAGGCATTGTAGGTTTCACTGGATGTGCACTGAGCTCTGTGTGTGTTTCATGTTCTGTCTCTGGTTTTAAACATGTATGTATGTTACTGATTTTGTAAGTTCAGCACCCCCACCCAAATAGTTCCTGTGTTCTTGGCTGCTCTCAATGCTAATTTGGCTGAGAGTCAAAAGTATGGTGAGTGGGTGGGCCTGCTCTAGCCATATGCTCTTCTCCATGCAATTCAATGTTCAGCCCTTTGACGGCAAGAGGAGGGAGGGGGGGGTGCAAGGGTGTCACCCTGCGTTATAATCAGCAAAGGGGTTAGGCACAAAGTGACATCTCCCCTTCCTGGTCGCTCTGTAGCTCTGGGCTGCAGTGTCCTGGTGTGCACAGCGCATGCGCCCTCTCTGCTGCCGCCCCCATCCCCTCCCTCTGCAGTTAATAGGGGCTGGAGCAGGAGCTTGCGGATCCCACAGTCAGAGCTGCAAAGCATCTTCTCCACAGCTCGCCACCTTTCTACTCCTGCAGACCCCCCACTGCCAAGAGATGGCCACCCCACTGACAGACAGCGAGAAGAGGAAGCAGATCAGCGTGAGGGGCATTGCAGGGTTGGGGGATGTATCCGAGGTCAGGAAGAGCTTCAACAGACACCTCCACTTCACCCTGGTGAAAGACAGGAACGTGTCCACCCCGAGGGACTATTACTTCGCCCTGGCTCACACTGTGAGGGACCATCTGGTGGGGAGATGGATCAGGACGCAGCAATATTACTACGAGAAAGACCCCAAGGTAAAAAAAAAAACACTCAGATCTAATTCGGTGTATCCCTTCTTTTGCATGCAACCCGGGCAGGTATTACACAGCGCCGGGCAGGTATTACACAGCGCCGGGCAGGTATTACACAGCGCCGGGCAGGTATTACACAGCGCCGGGCAGGCTCGGTGGTGCACACATCCATCTTGCCTTGTTTTGCAGAGTGAATGCAGCATCCCACTGGATGCAAGTACAGGGAAAGGGGGGGGGGCATATACATGCAATTCTTCAGCATCGTTACGTGTGCATGTTCATATTAATATATCTGCATTGTTATTGGGGAAAAACAACGCACACATTATCAACTCGTTAGCTTCAGGAGATCAGCACCCCAGGGTGGCAGGGGTGAAAATAAAATGCCATCACGGAAGATTAGGGGTTAAAGCAGCCTACATACAGTAGCATACATCCCGTCCCCTTCCTTTGCAGGAGCGAGGGAGCCATAGATAAACGGTATGGTTGCACAGTACATTATTCTCGGTAATGATATGAATATGTATGAATGTGCTGGGCATGTGTGTTTAAATGGACATGCTCTTGTCTTTGGTTTCCCTGCATCATTTTGCTGTGTGCAAGGGGTGAGTAGTGACACCATTAGATTTTCTTATTGCTGCAGGGAGGCTAAATAAATGGAGTTGTTTTTCTGTCAGTGCTGCAGAGAGGCTGCTAGTGTGTGTGTGTGTGTGTGTGTGTGTGTGTGTGTGTGTGTGTGTGTGTGTGTGTGTGTGTGTGTGTGTGTGTCACAAACAGGGATGGCTGTTTTCAGTGTGTATTTTTTTGTAAAATCAGTGTTTTCCCCCACCCCCCAGTGTTTTTCATTTTAATATTTATCAGTGTTAACAATGAAAATAACATTGAGACACATTTCAATTCCATGTTTACAGTTGCCTTTTTTTAAGTTTTTATACTCCCCTTGTGTCCCTTTTTTGGAGGTTAAAGTCAATAGGAAATGATGCTTTATTTCCACTTTTCATCTTTATTAACTGGATTTGCAAGATGATCAGTCAGCTGTGCTTTTCCGGTGAGAACCTAAAACAAATATTTGACCTCACAAGTGTGAACATACATGTATTCTGACCCCGTTCATTGTGCTGGTAGTGATACAATTTGGTGCTAAAAAAATCCCATAAATATGCATATCAGTTAAATGGATTAATTGCTGGAAAGGGCTAAATATATTGATACAGATCAAAGCGATGCGGGCCAGTTGGTGAATGAAGGGCTAATATCCCCAGTCCTAGTTCTTTTAATACATTTTACCTGTTTTCACCCAAATCACATACATCACTGTCAACACCACCTGCAATTTTCCCCTTTTAAGAAAAATAGTAATCCAAAGTAATTTTTGCTGAGCCTTCTAAATATGGTTGCCAATGTGACGAGTCCAATACCCGTGATAAAACAACTGCAATTTTGGCAACTCTTGAGCAACTAGATTTTATAATTTGCCTTAAATTGCCCTTAACCACAAGAGTACAATGTTTTGTACGTCATGGAATATATCATTGTGCTTTTTCAAGTTAGACTTTCAGGCCTAAATTTGAAACCTATTAAACGTAAGAGACATTACAAATGTCAGACCTGGTGTAGCCTGGATGGCATGTATATCCAGACTGCTGCAGCACATTATCACTGACCCATAGAGGAGATACAGCCTAGAGACGTTGAACTAAGAAATACAAATGTGAACATCTCATTCATTATGCTGTGTGTCCGATGCGTCTGACACAACTACGAGGAATTTTATTTTTCTGTAGTATCTTTCAAAAGAACCCATTGAAAATAGGGTCACGTTCATGACATCATCTACCGTTGCCGTTGTGACTTTCTGTTGGCCAGTGGAGCAAGCCCTGACATCGCAGCCATTGTGTGTCCACCAGGCTAGTATTCTTGCCTGGTGGACATGGACAAAACCCTTGGTCGCTCAGGAAGCAGGGGATCCCCGTCCATCAGGGGACATCCCCGTCGAAATAAATAAATGTGAGGTGCGTGAACTGCTGCTTTAAATCAATTAATGTGTTGGTGAGTTGGCACTGATAAGGTTAGCCATGACACAAACTAATATTCCTCAATGAAAAGGCCCACTTGATTAATAAGTATATAGATATGTTTATTAATTAGCAATTGTCAAAGATGAAAACAAATAAATATAATAGAAACTACTGTTTCCACTACTGTGACCACCACAAAATCGCAAGCAGAAACACACGAGACAAGGAGACACCTTCATGCATTGACGCTTAGAGACACTTGGGGAAAAGGGCATTTCCTTGCCATTGTGCTTTTGCATTTGAGGAGCTGTTAAATGGATCAGCTGGTGACTTTGTTGAGGTCCCAGCTGGTAAAACATCACATACCTATTTGAGCTTTGAGCTTTGTAGGCAACATGTCAATGAGAAATATGTGACCTGTGGTGGCAACCAGTACAGTGAACAGCTATTACACATTGCAGCCCATATCCCAGCTGCTTGAACGTTTTTTTCCCTGATGAAAATAATTCAATCCTTTATTTTAAAATTCTACAACAGGGTTAGCTAGGAATACATTGTGTATGTATGTGTGTATGTATGTGTGTATGTATGTATGTATGTGTATATATATATAATATATATAATATATGCTGCAGTGGAAGTACTGTATGCTGGGTGATAATGGGGAAAGGCGGGGTTGCAGACCTGCCTGAGACATGCAGATGAGCATACAGTTATATTTGCATATTTGCTTTCCTGTGGAGGGTTTTTGTCACTTTTTTTACTCACCATAACTTAACTCAGTATTATGGTTTAGCGTATCCCATAGCCTCTCTTGCATTCCCAGTAAAATCAACCCCACACTGAGACCCATCAAGGTCAAAACAGCTGTCTGTTGGTGGTTTTCTGGGTATGCACGTTAACCCTGGCTGTGCTCAAAGCTGTGACCATGCAGCAAGCTTAAGCCTATAGGGAACCATATTAAAATGGTTATTGAGGCAAAAAATGACACTGTGTGCTCGTTTGCATGTCATTTCCCAGAATCCCTTGCTGCAGTGGAAGTGCTGTATGCTGGGTGATAATGGGGAAAGGCGGGGTTGCAGACCTGCCTGAGACATGCAGATGAGCATACAGTTATATTTGCATATTTGCTTTCCTGTGGAGGGTTTTTGTCACTTTTTTTACTCACCATAACTTAACTCAGTATTATGGTTTTATATATTATAATATATATATATATAATATACACACACACACACAACACACACACACACACACCACACACACACACACACACAACACACACACACACCCACACACACACACACACACACACACACACACACACGTTGAACAATCACCAAAAAAATCGTACTCCACCTAGTACCAAACGTGTGCTGCTTGGTCCCATATTTACTTCTACTTCGCCCGGGGGTTAAATCCATCGCCCGGGGCGAGCAAATGTATAGGTTTGTTGAACACTGTATATATACACCACACACAACCACACACACACACACACGCACATTGAAAAGTTTCTTCCCCACTCCCTGCGGTTGTGTCAAATATAAAAATGCTGGGTAATCAAGTGTCTTTATATTGACACATCTGTAAGAACTGAATGTTGCAATGCAGATTCCCCCCCCCCCCCCCGCACTTGTAGGGAGAAAAGGCCAGAATTTAGTACCTTTCTTAACAATATCTGCACTTCTGTACTGTATGTTTACTGATGCACTATCGGTGCTGTATGTATAGTCCTATATATGTATATATGGAGGTTAACATGAACCAGCACCCTCGTATGAATAAATGTCAAAATTTTCATTGAAATGGATCAACCTTTCTCACAGTGCTAGTACCTGCAGCTGGGATATTTATTAAGTCCTATATTTTGGTATGGTGTTTCAGCTGTGTGGAGTATTTTTTATTATCCTCAGTGACAAAAATGCCTTCTTCCTTTTTGTTAATCGGCTTTCTTCTTGCGCTTGTTTAACGTCTGCTTCCATTGTTCGTAATGTAGACCTATATGTGTAACGAGAAATATTGATATCAGTCTATAAATACTACAGTTCAAAGGATTCATTATTTGTTTAGCATTGGTAACCTTGCACTTATGTACTATATAAGATTTTGGATGCAGTGTACGGCCACAAACATGTTTACATTTCATTTATATAGCGCCAGCAGTATATTACGCTGTACAAAATGGGCAATCCATGTAAATAAGTACAACGGTGAGGGCAAAGAGCAAACAGCAAAATGAAACAAAATAAGGCAAATGGTGAGGCCTTTCCCCCCGAAGAGCTTACAATCTAATAGTGACTGCTCTCCAAATAAGTTGAAATATAGTTTGAGTAACAGCACCGATATCTGAGGCAATTAAGAAGTAATGTCAGGTTTTGCCGCATAAGCAAAGGGGCAGTGGTGCACAGTGCACCAAAGCTCAGTCATGCGAGTGTACACATCTTTCATCTACAAACATTCCTCCCACTTATGTTTAAGAACATGAATCTGCATTTTTCTATTATTATGGGCAGAAATATAGCCCCCTTGATGTAATTAGTGCTGTCCTGCGCTCCTTGATAAAGCTCCAGTGTGGGCGCGAAACGTCGTTGGAGTGTTTTTGTGCCTCATAGCTAATAATCTATACTATAATTCTAAGTGGATTCCGTACTGTTGTTTTTATTCAGAAGGCATCGAAAAACTCACTAACGGCACAACGCAAACTTTCACTGGACATTCTTCTGACTCGCGATTGTAGGTCAACACAACTATTTTGAGCTTCCAATGTGAATCAACCTCCCAAATATGGACAATTCTAAATTTCCCTCGGGCTGTCCAGCAAAAAGTTACAGCAGGAGGGTGGTATGTGTTGCTACTAAGGGAGGGGGCGTTGTCCTATGCCTGGATTATGTGCGAGGGAGATGTGCCAGAGGGGGGGGAGATGTAACCAACGGGTGATACAAGGTTGGCGCACCTGTGACGCGTGTCGGTGGCGGGAGGAGGAGCGCTGCTGCAGCAGGTCAGTGCGAAGAGCCAGGGCCCGGTGTGTGACGGGGATTAAAAACAGGGTTTATGACTCGGTGTGGAGCGGGGTTTTTTAACGTCGCGTTGACGTCAGCTCGCGCCGGGCCCGGGTTGTGAGCGGCAGGAGGCAGTGAGGGAGACCTGTGACAGAGCGCGCAGGCAGAGTGAGGAGGGGGAGAGGAATCACAGTCTGGTACAGGGGGTAGGGAATCCAATGGGTACAGGGGTGAGGGAAATCCAGTGTGTGCAGGTACAGGGGAGGGGAATCACAGTGTGGTACAGGGGAGGGAATCCACAGTGTGGTTCAGATGGCACGTAATCTCAGTTCTGAGAGATCAGACCCGCGCGCTGGGGCTGTCTCTATTCACTCTCCTGTCCTCCACGTGTGGTAGCGTGAAGAAGTTTACTTTGTTAAACGAAACGCGTCGCGACTGTTGTGGCTGGCGGTTTTACTACCCACCACCAGTACACACTCAAGTGTTCCGTTCCTGCTTATTTCCGATCGTTTCTATGCTATCAAAAACGGACAGGCATCCTAAGGACACCTATTGAAGGCTCCGGTTCCTGCACATGTGTGCTACACTCTGCACCACGCTACCACACGTGGAGGACAGGAGAGTGAACAGAGACAGCCCCAGTGCGCGGGTCTGATCTCTCAGAACTGAGATTACCCTTCATACTTCCTATGTGATGCCCTACTCCTGTGATAGACACCAGAATCGGGGATTATTAAAGAAATTTTATATGTAAGTTACTAATTTTATTATTTGTTGCTAATACAATATCTATCTCTCATCTTGGTGCGCTTTTGTGTTTTTTCTTGTTTTGTTTTAATACATGCAGCCTTTGAGTGACTTTATTGAAAACTAATTACCTAAGCTGACGATCAATTTGGTCTCCGTGACCGATCTGCAAAATCCTGCTTCCCAGAGTTCACTAAATGTCTGCCTCTCAGTTTCAAGCAATCCTCCAATCAGTGTAGTAGGGCTGCGCTTATAGTGCCGGCGACGTGACGTCGCCCGAAAACAAATGCATTGCCGCTGCGTGCGCTTATAGTAAACCCGACTGCGACGGAGCGACGTCGCGTCGCGAAAACTGGTAGCTGGCAAAATTTGATTTTTCAAGGGCTGTCGCCTCATGTGACAGCCCTTGAACCAATCAAATGCCAGGAAACCCGCGCCGCCGCTGCCCAGCGAAATATAACTTTCGCCTGTGGCGACGCGACGGTCGCTGGAAAATCAAATAGAGATGACTTCCAGCGATCGCGACCAATGCGTCGTGCTTACTATAAGCGCATGCGACGGCGGCAATGCATTAATTTTGTTCTGTCGCCATAGCCGGCACTATAAGCGCAGCCTTACTCAGCAGCTACAATGTGTTCTTATATTACTAAGGTAACATTATCTATTGTTACAGTTTGCAGCTCAAACTGCTGTGAACATTGACAACAAATTATCACAAGCAGGAAAGTGCTACAAAGATCTATCACTGCTTGGGAAGTGTGCTAAAGCCTGCTATAGAAATCAAAGGATGCTCAGTATATTAAAACTCATTAAAATGGCGTTGAGTTGAAAGTAAAAAAACAAAAAACCTAGTAAGGATTATCTAATACTACAGAACTGATTTATTAAAAAAAGAACACATGTAGGATATTGCTGGAACTTCTCCTTTAACAATCCAATCTGCGCATTCTGCAGTCCGCGTAGATTCAGCAATCCGCGGACTGGATTGTTCAAATCCACCAGCGGGTTGCGTCATCCGTGGATTGGATTGTCGGCGACGCAAAAAATCCGGAAAAACGAGTCGCCCTTTTTTGAGACTTGATTCGCAGAAATCCGCTGACCAACGGAAACGACCAATCCGTGGCGGATCCAAATCACACCAAAAAAACGTGCCCATCTCTATTCATTTCGCAAAAAGTGGAAGCAGCGAAACCTTTGCTATTAGCATTTGTTAGAAGGGTTCATTTTAGTTTTCTGCCCGACTGCGGGATTTTAGTTAGGGCTTTGATAAACTGCCTTTTGAAATGTACGGACAAAGAGATGACTTTAAGGTGTGAATAACCAACCAATGCGCTTACTTTCTTATATTTGTGTAATCGGAAATGCATTTTAACGCCTTTAGTTGCTGGATGTCTCCCACAGTGAAATACGTTTGGTTTCCCAGAACTACAGAACTTCATTTGCACAGAATCATTTCAGGGTTTGGGTTTTAGAGCTAAAGTCCTAATTGGAGTAAGCTTCTTATATGTTGCTCGGTGTGAGACAGTACAGAATAACAAAATGACCTTGACGGGCTGACCTTATTGAAGTCATTTGCTAAGCATTATGCGGCGCTCATCTATCTTTCATTATACAGATCCTGTTCAGACAATTAAACAGGATCTATTAGCTTCTCTCTGTGCCGGA
This sequence comes from Ascaphus truei, assembly GCA_036426205.1. Taxonomy (NCBI): domain Eukaryota; kingdom Metazoa; phylum Chordata; class Amphibia; order Anura; family Ascaphidae; genus Ascaphus; species Ascaphus truei. Next base: position 76,867,376 of record CM071570.1, read on the forward strand.
ATCTGTGTCTCTTTCTATTTTATGTGTAACCTTGAAAGGGTAAAAAAAAAAAAAATGTAGGACACAGAAAAGGAAATGTGAAAAGCTCACATATAATATGTTTTTTTTAATTTGAAGTATTTGAGCAGCCTACATACCTAGCTAGATAATCGATTGGTACCGATTTGGTCCACACTCGCTGGGCAGGAAAATCATTGACAGCGTGCATCTCCTTTTTAATGCAGTGACATTTCTTGTGCCTCTGGCATTTAGGAGGTGTTTTAGTGCATATTGCCGGCAGAGCCACCACCAGACATTGGGGCCCAGGACAAATAAAGGGAGCAGCCCCCCCCCCAATAATTCCCACTCCCTACGGTGCACTGGGGGTACCTGAGGAGGGGAGAGAAGTTATGGCCGTGGGAGGGGTTAGTTGTGTGCCCGGTGATGGTGTGTAGTTATGTCCCGGGGGGGGGGGGGGGGGGAGTGTTGCCCGAGGGGGGGGGGGGGGTGGGAGGGGGGGGGGGGGGGGGGGGTACATATGTGCCTAGTGGGGAGGGTGGGTACTTATGTGCCTGGTGGGGTACTTATGTGCCAAGTGTGGTGATGAGGGGGTAGTTATATGCCTGCGGGGAAGGAGGAAGGGGTATGGGCTAGGCGGTAAGGGTATGTAACGTGGGCCAAAACGGAGGGGGGGGGGGGGGGGTGTGCTTACCTGCAGCCTCGGATGGAGTATGGGGCCTGCTAGAGAGTTGCCGGAGGGATGCAGGGGAGGAGCCTGACTGAGGAGCCTTCCTTCCACCGACCTCCAGCAGGCCTCCTCTGGCAGGCTCCTCTGCAGACCTGGCACATGTTATGGTCACCGGCAGTGTGCCCGGGCCCCGTGACTCACCGGGCCCAGGACATTAGTAATGACTGCCCCCCTCCAGCCCCCCCTTTCAGGGGTATTGCCGGTATTGTCACCCCTGACACCATTGGTGGTAGTTTACTATAGGCCTTGTTTAAAAAAAAAAAGAAAGAGAGATAAAAAGTTGAAATATATGTTTTTACAGGTTTGACCTCTGTGTTGAGGTTGGTTTGACATGGTTCTGGTGAGCTCAACAGAATGAGCCTGAGTTTGCTGTGTATCATTCATATGGACGGTGTAATAAGATGCATGCATTCAACTTTTTTCTGTTTTGTTTTTGTGGCAACCTCAAATGTAAAAACTTGTTAATCAAGTTTCTTACTCTGCCACCGACCGATCTGTTTGCCAGGGATGTTTATTCCAGCTCAGGCTTGCAATATTTATAAAGTAATATTTCATGAAACAGGAAACATTGGGGCCGGGCCTATGTACTAAGATGATATTTGAATTTTTTTGGTGCATTAACATTTTAGGGCTACAAAGTAGTAGGAACCTGTATAAAATGTGCGTCATTCATACGTAGGGTTGCCAGGTGGCTTCTCCAAAAGTACTGGACTCATTAGTGATAGGTGCGTCAGGTCACTATGTCCAGGGAGGAAAGTACCGGACACATACATGTCCAGTATTACAGTACCGCTCATTTTTTTACTGGACAGAGTATCCAAATACAGGACAGTCCGGTTCAATACCGGACACCTGGCAACTCTATTCATACGTATGATGCACAATTCGTTGTGGGAAATGAATTTGGTCGAATTGTGTCATGTAGAATACCTGATTGATACACTTTAAATTAAAACAGAATGGTGTATTTTTTATGTATAACTTTTTGCATGTATGGGCATTTCCCACTTATAATAATAACCCTGCAGGGGTTATTCAACAAAAATCAAAAAAAGTGTTGGAAATATTGAAAATCCAAGTTACTCATTATATTCCCACAGCACGGACTATGTGTAAGAGTATTGAAAAGTGCAATCGGATACACCGCTCCAAAAAGGTTTTGGGGGCGGTGTCTGTTCCATACGTAATAAACATATTAATCAAAAGTCTTACATTTGATGCAGATAGAAAACTTCACACCGAGTCATATTTAGCAGAGAATTGTAATGAGTAGGAAGGATCGAAGGGACTGCCGCTTGCTGATAGGAAAAGTTTAGGAACTCACCAGTGCAAGAAGATAAAAAATCTTTATTGACCTACATAAAAAAATAGAAGCAATACTCCTCCCACGCGTTTCACGCCCACGATGGCGCTTTGTCAATTGTAATGAGTAGCCTATAAAATAGAAAAAGGTGTCACGCTCAGACATTGAACTGTATAAGTCTCACTAAAATACGTGAGCCTGATAAGTATCTAATAACCACTCCCCCAAAATTGAAGCTGACGCTCGGGGTAAAAGAGGGGACAATGTACTTGGTATAATAGGCATTGAAGTTTAGAGGCACATGTGTAAAATTCTTCTCTAAAGGGCTTATTCAATCAACACAGACGATGAAATTGACCTGTTGAAGCCAGTAGAAGTTTTCAGCAGATCACCGTGCAACCGACCGCTTCAGGGCCTATTGAATAAGGCCTCGGTCCCGCTGCGCTCGGTGGCGCGGGCGGCCACACGCGAGTTCCCCACCAGCAGGGGAATCCTGCGGAGCCGGTCCCGGTCCCCACTGGCTGCACAGCTTACTACACGCTGTGACGCGTCAGCCGCTATGGGATACAAGAGAATGGTGATCTCTAGCGTTGACGCGTCACGTGGTGTGGTTGTGAGCCAATGGGGAGGGGAGGCTTCGGGAGGAGGAGAGGCTTCGGGGAGCGGGGAGGAGTGTGGAGTGAAAGCAGCGTGAGTGCCTGTGTGTGTGTGCCTGAGTGCGAGTGCCTGTCTGTGTGTGTGTGTCTGAGTGCCTGTCTGTGTGTGTGTATGTGTGTGCCTGAGTGCGTGAGTGCCTGCCTCTGTCTGTCTGTGTGTGTGTGTGTGTGTGTGTGTGTATGAGTGCCTGCGTGTGTGTGTGCCCGTGCCTGTCTGTGTGTGTGTGTGTTAACTTACCTTCAATCAGCAGCCCGAGCCGTGGAGGGAGGGGGGGGAAGAGTAGCGGCTCCCTCCGCTCAAGCCACGCCCCCCCTCCCTGTGAAGCCTCCCGCTCCCTACAGACCGCATATCGCGGTCTGTGTATGTCAGCGCCCCGCCTGTCTGCAGTGCGAGCGCGCTGACTCTGGGAGCGGGGCCTTAGCCTTAGCCTTTAAGTGTTACTTTTACAATAAACGGGTCTGATGTGTCCATTCATAGTCCCAATCTTCGTACGTGCAATGGTGCGCACCCTCTATCTATGTTATTTTGGCCATAACACTTTCTTAAAGGGATTGCCGCTTTGGGTGTTCCCGTTGAAGTCTGCAGGGCAGCTGCTGTGACATATTGTCACCTGGGTATTATTCTATTGCAGCTCTAATGGGATTTGGCTGTTTGTCTATGCTGGTGACCTTCAGGCACTGTCAGCCCTGGCTCCTTTCCTTTTAATGATCTCACCTATGTCGTTCGCTGCTGTGAAATCAATTCAGACCTCACAATGCGGTGTCTTACCAGTCTCACAAGGAATGTAATGACAAGGACGTGCACCCCTGCACATGTATTGTGTCTTTAGAACCCTGAGTAGCACGACCAGTGCCATTTTAGTGGGCTAAGTAACAATATGAAGTGTGGAAAGAGGTGCTCCCAAAAATCACATAGGGCTCTATGTTGAACGTGATAATAAGATCTTGTATAATTGTCCCGATTTTAATAGGATGATGGATAGAAATCAGACATAATTGGCATAACCTTGGTGAGGTATGTGCCTCGGGACGTCCACTTGACGACCACAGATATTGACATATATATATATATGTATATGTGTACCCCAATTCAAAGAAATGTATGCATAAATCAGATAAATTAGCTGACAGGACTTATATCAGGGCACTATGGCCCGTTACCTGCCAGCTTCCAACATCCAGGCAGCATCCACAGCGTGCAGTCTGTTGTAGTAGAAATCCAGAGATGTAGTGTGTAGCAGAGCACAGCCAAAACAACATCCAATCTTGGTGAAAATGAAGAAATTCCCAAGCAAACTCCAATTTAGCAGATCAGTTTATTGCAGGCTCACAGCTAAATGAACACACCTACGCGTTTCATGCCGAGGCACTTTATCAAGGTGCGATAAACCTTGCTGTGCTGTGCTCTGCTACACACTACATCTCTAGTGGTCTAAGTAAATGGTGCACGCCAAGCTCCTAGCAGCTTAGTGTTTAAGGGGTAAAACAGATTTGCGCCTTCAAAAATAGATCCCTGAAATTTGAAGGTTCTCCAACATTTGGAACATGGAAATAGGTATACTTTGGTGCGCATGCATCAAGCGCCAGTACGGGTTATCACACCCATTCCACCGCTAATTCCAATTCAAGTCCATAGGAGGCGACGCCAGAACGGGGGCGATAATCTGCACGGGCACTTGATGCATGAACCTGTATTTGCTACTTCAGTGAGGCGTAGGCAAGCCTTTAGGAGGCTCTCTAACACGTGTAATCTACTACATACAAAGATCATACTACCAATCAAATATGTGTGTTTTTGTATTTATTTGTAAACACTTCGATAAACAGAAGTGGTGTTCAATTCTCAATAATAAATTGATCATCGTCAGATCAGTTATCAATACCCCAACTGCTTTCATTAGCTGAAGATTCAGAGTCTCAGACACTGGAGGGAATGGGTACGATGGGTACAGCGGGTTTTCTTTCTTTTTTTTTAATAACAATTTTAATCCTGTCTGTAAATGTTACTTATGCCCATAATCATATCTCCGACTGTCCATTAAATATGTGTAAACTGAATGTGCGTTACCTTTTGTTCATTTAATGCAACTTTGTATTATTATAACTCTGGCTTTTCCTGTCTGTCTCTTGTGGAACAAAATGATTGTTTTTCCTGTGTAGTTCTCAAACTGACTGTAACGTATTGCGATGCCCCTTAAGTGGGGGCCTGTATTTACTTAAAAATAAACAATGATGAGGAAATAGCAATGTCGTGTCTGTTTTCTAACTATGCATAGTGAATGGTATGGGATTATTTGTAAATAACTTAGTTTGTAGATATGTAAGTTGACTCTTGGAATGGGTTTTACATCTTTGAGCTACTCCTCTTGTGTGATGTCTTTCATTTCGGTGTTCATGCCTAATTTAGAAAAAAATAACCCAAAACCTAAAACGTTGGGATGGTTCCAGCAGTTTCAGACACATTTTTCTTAACCACGGGGTTCTGCAAAGGTGAACTGAGCTAATTTAAGTTTTGAGAACCACCAGGTCCCAATTTGCATATAATTTTATCTGCCAGTAAGAGAATAAAAAAAAAAATCTGTTGACTGCCATGGTCAGCCAACAAGTAGAACATTGTGCTAACAACCCAGTGATGCAATGGTTTTCTATTGGCCAGCAGGAGAGTGGCAGCCATTTTGATTTCTTTTGAACTGGAAACACTCTGCTTTGTTTATTAGCCTTTTCAAATGTGGGCCAAAAACACTAACTCAGAATAGCACAGCTAAAAAAAATGGAAGAAAACATCCTGCTTTTGTTATAAACTAATTAAAGATCTATAGCTGAGGAAAACAGCAATTCCAGAGTTGCAGAGTTGATTTGCAGTATAGAAAATAAAACGGTGAAGAGGGTGTGCCAAAAGACTTCTACATAAATATTACCCCAAAATAGAAACCTGTCTGCCGTGTTTGACTGGGGCATGAAGGAGCTACTGGGGGGGACGGGGGACACATTGTAGGGGCTCACTATGGGAGGACTATGAGAAAAAATGTATACAATAGCTCAAACATGCTGTTCATTCACTGGGGCAGTAGTACACATGGGGGAGAGTGGGAGATGGAGAGGGGGAGGAAGTAACATGGGGAGAGCAGAGTGAGTGGCATGAGGGCAGATAGAGCGACATGGGGAGGAAAGAGAGTGACCTATGGGGAGGGAGAGTGCGGGACTTGTGAGGGGTGGGGGGAAGAGAGAGTGATCTGTCTGGCACGGGGGGGAGGTAGCGAGAGTGACCTGTTGGGGGAGGGAGAAGCTTGAACTAGAAGAGGGATCATCTTGCCCAGTTCCCGATGTGAGAGGGCAGGTTGCAACTTTAGCAATCACGTGGTTGCTAAGCAGGTCTGTTGTAGCACCAAAAGGTTGAAGTCCCACTAAAGCAAATGGTCCTTAAGGTACACTAACTTTTACTGCTGTAACTCTGGGCCTCTCAATGCTTTTGACAATGGTTGGTCAGGGCGTGAAATAGCTGTCTGAAAACAACTGCAAACAGGAGCCGGGTTATAGTCACGTGCAGGCTAAGCTGACTTGCCAGCTCCGAGTTACCTTATCCTTTAGTAATAATTACAGGGGGTGGAAATGTAAACATAGGCCGCAGATATAGTATGCGCGCGACAGAGCTCGTGGTGTCGCGTGCGCCTGCCCCACAGGCGATCCGTGGCCATGGGGATAGGGAGACACGACACGGAGGCGTGCCCGTGACGTCACGTGAGCAGTTCACCCTCAGTGGCTGAATCGCGCACATGACTCGGCCGTCGCGCGACTAAATCAAATTATTTTGTCTCCTCTAAAATCGCGAGCGCCGTCGCGCTTGTGCGCGTGCTCTATGGCCTTCCTCATTGAGGTACAGCCTTTTGTTCGCGCGGACGCGGCCTTATCTGACATAACTGGTAGGCCGTTGAAAATAAAATATTTCATACCCGGCTATTTGCTCCGAGTTGCCTCTTCCTCCACATAGTGCTGCAGTGCAAACCAAAGTCATTGTCTGTGTTTTTTTACGAGTAACATTTTGATGTGTTTGTAAGTGCTCTCTTTTCTTGTCCCTGCAGCGTATATATTACCTCTCCTTGGAATTCTACATGGGCCGCACCCTGCAGAACACTATGCTAAACCTGGGGCTCCAGCACGCCTGCGATGAAGCTGTTTACCAGGTATACATTCTCCCCACGCATCCAAACACATTCTACTGGTTTAAAGCAGGAACCTGCTCTGTTCCCAAACCTTCTGATGCATGATTGCAGGATTCATTAAATGGTATCGTTGGGAACTCAGGGAGATTAGAATGGTTGCTCGGAAGGAAACGTTGGTGTCGCTCCCAATTGCTAGTGCCAACGTCCATGGAAACACCCTGTAGGATAAATACGTGTTGGAGATCTCATGACATCAGCGCTAGTGATGGGATGTTTTTAGTGCTGGAATTAACCACAAGCGAAAAGAATGAATATATATATATATATATATATATATATATATGTTTTTTGTTTTTTTTTAACAATTATATAATATTTGTGTACGTTTTACAGATTTAGGTCTAAAACTCTAAGGCACCAAATACAGCTACACACACACAGTTATAATGTGTATAAATATTTATAATTTTTTTTATATAAAAAAATATATATATTATATATAGATCTTAATATAATTTATTTAAAAAAATATATATATTTATGGGTTACACACACACACACACACACAGAAACACACACACACACACACACACACACACACACCACACACACACACACACACACCACCACACACACACACACAACCACACACACACACACACAACCACATCACACACACAACACACACATATATTGTATATAAGGCAAACTCGCGTAACAAATCCTAGTAACGTACCCGGGTGAAACTAATTGAGAATGAAAGCAAATAAAGTTGATATTTGACGTCTCAACCAGATACTTGAAATGAATTAAAGGATTATTTAACATCATCAGATGTGTTATTAGTAAAATCCTTTTATTTCATTACGCCAAGTACAGTGCAGTGAGCGCCTATTTCAACTTTATTTTGATGATCCAATTCTAGATTTTTGCCGTTAATCCTTCCAGAGCCAAACGAACCACAACACAGTGCCAAGTAAATGGGGCTGAAGCTGGCTCCGATCTTCTACGTTCACTAGGGGGGTCACGTAGGGATAACTGCAGCCAGTTCCACAGGGTGTGTAACTTTGTTTTTATCACTACTATTTAATTAGAAAAACTGCTGGAGGATTTCAGTGAACAATGGGGAACAAGAAGATGAGTTGGGACCAGCACCTTTAAAGTCAAGGCTCCAATAACTTGGCCCTACTGTATTTATTTCAAAAGATTTACACACCTTCTTAATGACTAAGCTACAGCTCTCACTCTCCAGTCCTCAAGAACCCCCCCCCCCCCCCAACAGGTCATGGTTTTCAGGATATTCCAGCTTCAGCACAGTGGGGTACTCTATCTCTGAGCCCACTGCGTGCTGAAGCAGGGATATCCTTAAAAACGTCCTGGTATAGGAGGGAGGCATTGAGGACTGGAGTTGAGCACCCCTGGACTAATCCGCCATCCAATAGTTCTGGAGAAGTATGATGTTTTACAGGACTTATCGTATAGGCTGCCTTTTTAAGGGATATACAAAAAGCTGGCTCAATATCACCAAGCACAGAGCTGGACATGCATTGTGTTTTGCTATGTTCTGGCCACAGTACGGGCGTTGTTACCAATGAGTCAGCTAGTAGTCTGGATTCAATAGCTCTCAATGAATGTGATGAGTAGATGCTTACTGCTGCAGTGCCCCCTTGTCTTGCCAACCACAGCGACGTCATAAAAGATTTGAAGCTGAGATGCCAGGTTTGTAAATTATCAGAAGGCACTTAGAATAAACAACAACAAAAACATAGCACAGCAGCTGTGCTTTTACTTCTGATTCATTTCCAAAGTCAAATTGTTTTGAAAGAGTCACTTTCCCACTCATCCCTAATGTGAAGTAAGTATATTCTAGAGTGTCCGTTTGTGCAATTCTGTATCTCATAATCAATGACAGGAATCGTAGAACAACAATAGAAATAAGTATCAAGGACTGACAACAGGGAGGTGGACTAAACAATTAAAGTTTCACAATAGCTTTAAATCCGGGTGATTGTGAGGCTTTTCAAAAACCCCCATATACGTCCTACAATTTTTCAGAGTGTTTTTGATCTTTTGTTAAAAGATTTGTCCCCCAGACGTTAGTTAGTAGTATTGCAAATGTAATATCAGGAGGAGGGATTTATTACAGCAGTGATCTCTCATCATCTGTCTCTTTTTCTGTATTGTCCCCCTCCCCCCCCCTTGAATGAAGTGGGCATCATTATAAGTCTGATTACTTGTATCGCTTGAATTGGAAGGTATAACTGGATCGGAGATGGTTGTCACCTCTCTCCCCCCCCCCCCCCCCCCCGTAAGTTCTCGACTTGCGAAACTCACAATTATTAAAAATGGAGTTTTAAAATACTTCACACGTGGATGATTTCTTAAAAGGTACCTAGTCTGATCCTGTACGAGCGGTCACAGCCACTAGTTAACTCTGGTAGGGCTTCTTCTTTAAAAACAAGGGAGTGGTAGAAAAAGGTTCATTCTTTTTGTTCTGAAATAGCCTAAAAATATTTTTTTTAAAACTAGTTTGAAGCCAAAAAAGGTCAACAATACTAATTGGAATGATGGCATCTGCACAGCACTGCCATAGTGACACTGATAGACAAGGTATTAGAGACATGTAAAACACGCACATATTTGGTGTTCTGAAAGAATGGCCGCCAACACTCAAGCGCGACTTCAATTCAAATGTTGGAGAATATTTTTTGGCCATTTTTTTTTGTTGTGGTTTCAAAGAATGGCAACATTTGGCATGTTTCGAAATACTAGTAAATCCCCAAATAGCATCTGAGCAATATTTTTGCGGTTTCACAAAAAAAATCTTAAGACCTTTTGAAGAAACGTTGGCAATCTACACAGGGACAACAGGGCTCTACGCGGATTCATTTTGGGAGAGTGGCGCCTTTGTTGGACCGACTGCCTCCCTTCCTTGTCCGTCCACCATTCTCTGTTTCGGTTCCCACACAAACAACGTTCCTTGCTACCTGTATATGAGGGGAACAGCCCCATGACATCACAGCCACAATCACCATGAGCTTCTCCATTGCCACTCCGTGTTCAGTGGCAATGGGGAATACTGCATACTGGGAAGAACCCAACAACAGCACTATTTTAGGTAATTCCATTTTATCTCGTCACATAAGAAAAATAATTTCAAAAAAGTATTATTTAGCAATATATATTATATATAATTTATTATATATATATATTAGATATAATATATATATATATATATATATATATATATATATATATTAGAGTTATACGTTACCGTTCCAAGGATTTGGTAAACAAGAGACAGCACTCAATGTTGAAAATTCAAAGTCGTATTAGTGAAAGCAAAAAATGCATCCAGAAACCTGTAGGTTCCCTGTGTGAAGGAAGTCCCATCTGTAGGGACCGCGAAACGTTGGGTTTTGGAAGTGGATTTGTTGTTCACTAATACACTTTGATTATTCAACATTTAGGGCTGTCTCTTGTTTACCAATCCTTGGAACGGTGAAACGTATAACTACTCATATCTATATGGGACGTGCACTGGTGGCTTACCAGCACCTATCGGAGTGCCAACCTTAGCTGCATTAATAGCTATATAAGAGTGTTTAAGATAATATATATATAGTAATCGAGAGAGAATAAGATATAGATATAGATATAAATATAGAATAATAATATATAGGTATCTATATATATATTAAGGTATATATATGAAGGAAATTTAATTAGTAGATATTATTTTTTTTCAATTATTTTGCATTTTGAGCCAATGCTGCCGATTTGTGGTTTGCATTTATAAACTGACATATATACAAACAAGTGTCTGTTTGTTCTGGATCCTGTGGATGGCCTATAATAAGGCCTGAACCATTCATTTATGCGCAGTCGTGAAAATCTCCCAAAGAATTGTGTGCCTGTTAAAAGTTTAAAGAAAGAAATTTACTCTTATAGAAAAAAAAGATTAAGCTATGAACTTAAAACAATTCATTTGACACTCTTCAAGACATAACCTCTCTGAATAAATGAAACATTAAAATGCTTTGAGAATGCCTCATTTTCTCTTCTGGAGTAGGGGAGGTTCTGTTAACTAAAATGTCGAAGTACATTGAGCGACTCATTAATCCCCATGGAGTTTCTACTTCTGGAAAATATAGATACAGTGGTATAACCCATTATTAACGCGCCTCGGTTATACCGCGATTCGTTTTATAACGCGGTTTTCCCGTGGCTCCCGTTTAAAAAAAACTGGCACACTACTAACTGCACACACTCTCACTGCACAACACACTGACTCACTGCACACACACTGTACACTGACAAACGCACACACTGCTCATTGCTCACAATGCTCATGCTCATTGCATCCACACACAATGCACCTCCAAACCACTGCTCATGCTCACACTGCACACACTGCACACACACTGCTCATTGCTCACACTGCTCATTTTGCTCACACTGACACACTGCCATTGCTCACTAGCCATGCACACACACGGCATACACATGCTCATTGATCACCAAATGCACACCACACTGCTCAATGCCACACTGCACACCACTGACATGCTCACACTGTGACAACCACTGACACACAACGTCATGCTCACACGATGCACATGCATACTGACCACTTCTCATTGCTCACACGTGCACCACACCACGTGCCACACGCACACTGCTCATTGGCATCACACACTGCCACACTGCTCATTGCTCACACTGCACACACTGGACACAATGCTACATGCTCACACGGCACACCCACTACCACTGAACACTGAAACACGCTGGCTCATTGCTCACATGCTCACTCCACTGACACACACTGCACACACCACTGCTCATGCTCAACACGACACACACTACACAACTGTTTCACGACTTGACCACTGCTTATTGCTCCACTGGGGCACACCACTGCACACTGCTCCACATCTGACACACTGCACACTGCTCACACTGACACACTGACAACTGCTCATTGCATCACACTCACACACACACACTCACACACTCACACCACTCCCAGACACTTACACACACTCACACACTCTTACACACACCACACACACTCTCACACTCACACACTGTACACAGCACCAGCACCAACACACGCTCCCGCCCACCAGGCCCCCCTCCTTCCATGCGCAGGCAGAGGGGGACAACAGTGGGCGAGGAGAGTGGATAGAGTGAATGGATTGAAACGCGGGACGGCTAATCCACTGACGGCATACACTCTCCCTAGCTAGACTCGTCCACACGGCTGGGTGACAGGGTTTTGAAGCCCGAGGAGACGCGAAGGGCATCCCCCCTTCCTCCCATCTCGGCTTCCCGCAGTATGGTGACAGGTAGAAGACCGGGGACTTCCGGAGAAGAGGCAGTCCCCACATTCCCATCTTCCTGATATACTGTCTACTTGCCTGCGAGTGACAGCGGGAACGGAGGCGACCGGAGGGGCATCCCCCCTCCAATCTCCCAGTCCCGCCGAGTGACAGAGAAATTAACAGCGTCAGGGGAGTACGGGGCAATCCCCCCCTCCATTATCACGTACCGGCGGTAGATCAGGTGAGCCACCTGGGACCGAGGGGCATTCCACCCTTCCATTACCTAGATACCGACGGTGGGTGACAAGGGGAAGCCGAAGCCGGAAGAACCCGGAGGGGAAGAAGTATGCCGCTCGATGCACGGAGCGGCCCATTTTTGAAAAATTAAGTGCGAGCCCGCAGTACTAAACGGCTGGTACTCGATGGCGTGAAGGACCGCGCCAGGACGACGTTTAACGGTGATTTACCTGTAATATATATAATTATATATATATATATATCTATATTATATAGCCTATTTATCCAAATCAGTAAGGCCCTGCAATATGAAGAAGATGGCCGAAAACGTCGCTCAAGAGAAAACAGATTCGCGGCCCCGCACACGACATCAGAAATATAATCCACACACTCACATCATAATCTATCACACCATATCATATTCGTCCCCAGGACCTATCATCATACCCATCAACATCATACCTCATATCTCTTACAGCATCCCCTCATCATATCCTCATATTGCGCTAAGCCCTCACGCATATCCCACCCCCATTCATCCTCATATATTCCCCCAGCCACCTACATCACTCATACTCCATACTACGTTCTTCAATTCTACCCCCAGCACCCCTATCACACTCATATCTCCCCCCAGCACTCGTTCATCTGTCATATATCTCCTCCCACACCCTCATTCCATTATCTCCCCTGAATCCCTCACATCAAACTTTGACGAAAACTCACCACTCTATCTCACACCCTCCATCTCTCACGACCATACACCCATGAGCACAATACTCCCCCCTCCACTAACACACATACCCCTACGCAGACCACACACCATCTCACCCCCCCCCTTCTGCACTTTCCCCACCTAGCACACCTTCACACTCTTACCCCCTGGCATCTGTCACTCAGCATTCCTGCACCTCACCCCGCTGCACACTCACCTCACATCATCTCCTCCTATGCCCCACCTACACTCCCCCCCTTGCATCTACTCCACCACATCACCCCATACACCTCCCCCTGAACCTCTACATCAGCCCCTGACCCCTCACCTCAACATCAGCCCACTTACACTAGCAACCTCACCTCCCCCCCTGCCCAACCTAACACCACACTCTCCCCCCTGCACCTCACATACCACCCCCCACTTACACCTCCCCCTGTATACTTCACCCCCCACACTCACCCTCACTCACTCCACCTGCACATTACTCACGCACCCACTCCCATCCGGACAACCGTCCTACACATCCTACCACCTCACCTGCACACCTCCAACCCCTTAGCACCTCACCTACCACACCCTTGCATCCTCACCCCACAACGGAAATACACTCACGGTGGCACAGAGCAGACAGACTGGAATAGCCGCATTGGCAGTCCTGAGAGCAGGCTTGCAATGGAGGAGGGGGAGAGCAGGCTCGAGCGCCCTCCAAGGGCGGGAGGAGGAGAGGCTCCCGTGGGTGGGTGTGATGGGAGAGGGAGGGTGGAGAGTGCGGCTCACTGCGGGAGAGGAGGGGAGAGCGGCTGTCGTGCCAGGAGAGGAGGGGGAGAGATTGTCAAGCTCGCCGGACGGGGAGCAGGCTAGGGGAGGAGGAGGACGGGAGAAGAAAAAGCCCCGCGGGAGGCTGGAACATGAGAGTGCAGGTTTCGGACCCGCGTGGCCGCGTGTTGGGCAGGGCGAGCGGAGGGGAGAGAGAGAGAGGGAGAGGGAGGAGAGAGAGAAGAGATAGGAGAGGAGGGGGGGAGGGAGGGTGTAGAGAGAGAGAGAGAGGAGAGAGGAGAGAGGAGAGGGGAGAGAGAGAGAGGCCGAGGAGAGGAGAGGAGAGAGGGAGGAGGAGGGAGAGAGATAGCGGGAGAGAGAGGAAGAGAGAGAGGGGAGAGAGAGAGAGAGGAAGAGGAGAGAGAGACGAGAGAGAGAGAGAGAGAGAGAGAGAGAAGAGAGAGGAGGAATATATAGTTCAGCATTTTAGTTATATATATATATATATTACTTTTGGTGTGTTTTACAACAACTGGTTGGGGGAGGTCAGCATTCAAAAACTCTATAACTGTAGTGACAATGAAGGTAAGCAAGCGTCTCCCATTGTGCTGCACAGTAAGTCTGTTCTAGACGCTCTATTTCATGGTAGATATCTGTATCGTGCTTGGTTTAGAGGTTCTTTGTTTTGATATTTTCCTGCCTGGAAGGAAATCTATTTCTGCTGCCAAGTTTTCTTCTTATGTGAGCTGTGCCACAGTATTAGTACCACGGCTGCAGCAAGATGAACAGTGGTTTGTGTTTACTGTATCTTCTAGCTAACCAGCGCTGCCACTCTTCTCCGAATGTGCGGGTCCCTTAACCCCTGCAGTGCAAAAGACCTATACGAAACAGTGCAATTGTACATTAAACCGCTCTGACAATTGGCCCAAAAGGTCAAAAACTAGCAACGCAAGCACTCTTAAAGGTTATTAGAAATGGTGAGCTTTATCATAATACCCATGGATAAAACTACTATAACAGCTCAACCCCGTTATAACGCGATCCGTTACAACGCGAATCCGCTGATAGCGCGATGCAGGCGGAGGCTCCCAATTTTCCTATATATGAATACTTTACAACACGATTTTATGGTGTATCTTAAATAATTTATTGTTACAATGCATACAATTGTACATTATTTCTAAAGCGATCCGCTTATAACGCGATGTGATTTTGGACCCCAAGCACAGCAATTATAAGGGGGTTGAGCTGTATTCAGCTTTGCGTATTTTAAGACACGAGCCGGCCTCTATGTCTTCAGTTTCATATTGTGAAAAAATATTCAGCTATTCAAAAGTTATCCTTGATTTGCAAAAGTTTGCCTACCTTTTTCTCTAAGATCACCACAAAGGTCCCATTGACTGGCAGACTTCGGCAATGCTGTGGCCTACCTCAGCATCAGTGCAGTGAATGTACGGAGCCAGGGGGGTCCCTGTAGCTAGAGCGTACCATCTCATTTTGGGCGATTAAAGTGACTTGCCCTGGTGTCCCCGGGATTTGAGAAGGCTCACCCCTTACTCAAAGACAGTGATGTTACCACAGGAGTGATTCCATAGCCCCTATATAGATTATTATCGTTTGTTTATTTGTATAAGGGCCAACATATTCCGCAGCGCGGTAAGTAAAATGGGGGGTACAGAGTCAATAGTAACAGTTATGGCAGCGCACTAACAGAGAACCAACATCAAGTGCAAACTATACACCAGCCTTATAGCTGCTAGAGGTAAGTCTGTACCCCGGTACCCTCCTATATATGCGGGGTAAGCCTCTCCCCATAATTATATCGTGGGTAAGCCTCTCCCCATATACCTTATATTCTGCGGGGTAAGCTGCTTCCCATACCCTTATAGTGCGGGTAACTTCTCTCGAATACCACTCTTATAGCTGCGGTAAGCTTCTCTCCCCCATACCCTTATATCTGTGCGTAAGCTTCTCTCGAATACCCTTATAGCTGCGGGCAAGCATCTCTCCCATACCCTTATATCTGTGGGTAAGCCTCTCCCCCATACCCTTAATCTGTGGGTTAGCCTCTCCTCCATACCCTTAGTAGCTGGCGGTAAGCTTCTTCGATAAACCCTTATAGCTGGGGTAACTCTCCTCCCCCATATACCTTATATCTGTGGGTAAGCCTCGCCCCCATACCCTTATATCTGTGGGTAAGCCTCTCCCCCATACCCTTATATCTGTGGGTAAGCCTCTCCCCCATACCCTTATATCTGTGGGTAAGCCTCTCCCCCATACCCTTATATCTGTGGGTACGCTTCTCTCCAGTACTACTTATGTTCAATACTAAATCCTTCATGTAAAATACTTTGTGGCTCTATTTGTACATCCTTACTGTCCTCCTCTTCCTTGGTCGTTTGGCTTCCTGTAGGTCATGATGGCTGTCATGGGAGACCAGGTACTTTTAGCACCATTTATATATTACCGGGATCATTCATTAGGCAAAACAAGGTAGTAAACACAAGTTCCGTTTATTTTGGTAAAGCCACGTACAACAAGGAGAATTACACAAGAAACCGCTAAAAATACACTTACTAGTAGTTGTAATCCATGTTTATTGTTGTAATAGATGGGTTTAACTGTTCAGTTATAAGCAAAAGATAAAGAAAACAATATAGGGTTTTGGCAATATTATTTTATTCACATTGTACGTATATAAATTCAGTTTTTCAGCACAAATTGTTGCTCTGTATGTACTGTATGTGTAAAAATGCCTATTTCTGTCGTTTTCTGAATCCCAACAATAAAACAAATAAGTTACGCTGAAAAAAAAAAAAATACATTAAGGCTAAGGCCCCGCTCCCTCAGTCAGCGCGCCCACACTGCAGACAGGCGGGGCGCTGACAGACACAGACCGCGATATGCGGTCTGTAGGGAGCGGGAGCCGGGGCTGGAGTGGGAGGGAGGGGCGTGGTTTAAGCAGAGGGGGCGTGGTTTAAGCGGAGGGACCCGCTACCCCCCCTCCACGGGCTCGGGCTGCAGGAGGGAGCTGCTGCGGGCTGCCCTACTCAGCACTCAGGCACACACACACACACTCAGGCACAGACAGGCACTCATGCACACACACACACACACAGGCAGCCACTCACACACACATACACACACAGACAGGCACTCGCGCTGCTTTCCCTCCACACTCTCCTCCCTGCTCCCCGAAGCCTCCCCTCCTCCCGAAGCCTCCCCTCCTCATTGGCTCACAGCCACACCACGTGACGCGTCGCCGCTTGGGATTACAATTCTCTTGAATCCCCTAGCGGCTGACGCGTCACAGCGTGTAGTGAGCTGTGCCGTGAGGGGGGACTGGGACCGGCTCATGCGGCCGCCTGCGCCGCCGGGCGCAGCGGGTCCCAGGCCTTACTGTGCAGTCTGGGAGAAAAATCTAGACTTTCGTAGGTGCAGGGCGCCCGCTTGGATGAGCTTACCCTGACCGAGATATACCTCCGGTTCTCCTGGTCCTCTTTTCAGCTTCAATTCCTAGCCGCGACCGCTCCGTTCGATTCTCAGAACTTGGGCGCAAAAGACGGGACTTGGTCTCTGCAAGGCACACTTTCTTAGCTTCAAAACGAAGCTGGCTGCTCTGTCATTTGCAACAGCGTAACTTTGAAAAGCCCGCCTTAGCTTCATCGACACAAGTCACTGGGTGGTCTGGTTCTCTGCCTCGGCCATCTCCTTACATACACTCCGCTAAGCTAACTGTAGCATGGAGGTAGGAGGAGCGACCAATCAGAATGTGGGAACCATACTAGCCAATAGAAACAGGGGCTCGTCTCTTGGCTGACATCAGAGGAGAAGGCGTGTTAAGCCGGCTCGGGATGCCCCGTGGCGAGACATATGAATTGACCAATAGGAAACTCGCCAACATTCTGCCGCTTCCCCCAGTCAACCCATTGCAACCTACTGAGCCGGCTCCACTAAGACCAGAGGATCCTCCCCACTGGGGGCCTCTGTTCTCCGGACTCAGTACTCCGCCCTGCCCTGTCCACTTAGCACCCCGACACCTCTCAACATCCCATCTCCTCTTTGAACTACGGACTCTATGCAGACTTGCTGGCACCATAATCAGATGCCCTGGCTGACTGCACAGAGCTTTATAATAAATGTATGAAACATATAAAACATATTTTAATACATGGGGGACCTTGGGAAGACTTATGACTGTAAGGAATATAGGACTGAGGTATCGGGGCTCGAAAAGCAGTAGTCTGGGGAACACGGGGCAGCCCCGGTGTAATTCCACCCGCGTACTGGCAAATCATGCCTGCTCGCCGGGTAGAATAAAGGTACTACCGGTATCTCCGGTCCCCGAACACCTGCAAACAAAATAATTGCATTCTTACCCAAATATCCCACCTAAAACTTACACAGAAAGTTTCATGAGTCTGAGGTAAAGGGAACATGGAAAGTGGAAAAGCAGGGGTCTCTTTAACTTTCCATGTACAGATACCTGGCCCTGGCTTATAGTGCTGGGTAGCTGCCAGGGATCCAATGGCAACAAGAGGGCTTAACCTTTATTATATAGCCTGATTACCCTTGCCCGTCACAATGGCATCACTAATAGAAGTGAATGGCTACTCCGCAAAATGGGATCGGGTGTCAGGGTGGGGGATAGACTTCATCCAGAGGGGCCAAGAACAACAATACAATAGTTTAAAGCAGCAGTCCAAGCTGCTTTCCCCCCCCCCCCACCTCCCCCCCCCCCCCGCCCTCCACAACCCCTTTAATATGTGCATCATTACAGAC
>CM071570.1:76891041-77125352 GCA_036426205.1 Ascaphus truei
AAGGAACATCAACGCCAAACCTAATGACTGTTATTGTTGTAACCTTTTTGTTTGCCAGAGGAGCCTGAAATGCATTTTCATTAAAAAAAAATGTTTATTATTGAATAGGCTGCTGTGTTTGTTCTGGGTCAGACTCGGGTGAGAATTCAATCATTGATACATACTGTGGTCATATATGTAACGCCATCTCAACTATATAACCACTCACTGTATCACTGGATGTTGATAAAACAGACAATATTGACACAGTATTCTTGGATACATTGAGAGCTTACAGTTACAAAACTATTTCAACAACACCAAGCATCGTATCCATAAGGCTGGGGCCATAGAAGGGGAAGCAGGGCTGGACCGCGCTGACTCTGAGGCTCGCCTGCTGAAATCTGCGCGATTTCATGCCCATGCAGGCGAGCCAGCGGGCGCGATCGGAGGCGGGGGGAGACTGAGGGAGGCGGGGCAGTGACGTCGCTGGGCCAATCGCCCGCGACGCACCGACGTCAACGTCACGGCGGCGACGTGACGTTGACGCTGCTCCGCGCTGATTAGATGTTTTCAGCCGACTGCGCTCTGAAAAACAGCTTGGCTGTCAGCTGAAAAATCCAGCGCCTCAGCACGCCTGCGGACGCTTGCGTTGCGAGCCCCTCTCAAGGCATCCTCATTGAGGATGCAGGGGCTCAGCGCGGAGCGTTCCGCACGGCTCAGCGCGGCTGCCTTCTATGGACTCGGCCTAAGAAGATTTTCAGGTCATTTTACAATTCTACCAAATACAGAAGAATTTACAATGTATCTGTTCTCAGACGAGCTCATTGGAGAGGGTTGGGGTTCCTTACAATGCATCTGATCTCAGATGCTATTAGAGAGGATTGGGGTTCCTTACAATGCATCTGATCTCAGACGTGCTATTAGAGAGGGTTGGGGTTCCTTACAATGCATCTGATCTCAGACACACTATTAGAGAGGGTTGGGGTTCCTTACAATGTATCTGATCTCAGACACGCTATTAGAGAGAGTTTGGATTCCACAGAATTTCACAATCTAATGATAGGTTTCCTTAACCAATAAAAGGTTGGAAACCACTGCTCTACAGTATATCCTCCATAAATGTGTTTGGCAGTGCAATACACAGTGAGTGAGTGAGTGACCTTGCCATGCACATAGGACATTCTGTATATCAGATGCACAGTCATTTCCTCTAAATGCTAAAAATCATCTATTCTTCAAACCGTGGAAATGTCTAAAATAACATAAAATATATTTGAAACAGTTTTGCTTTGTGTAAAAGACCTGGTGACGTATTATTAGTGTTCTACGTTTTCAGTTTGTACTGTTTGCCTGTTTGGGGCTTTACAGGAACGATTCAATCTCAAAGTAAAAAAAAAAAAAAAAAAATAGGAAGTTTGAGAAAATATGGAGTTGATAAACAGATGTAAATGAGTAAAAATGGAATTCTTTTAATACAAAAAAACCCTGGTATTTTATCAGTGAAACGCAGTAAACCCTGAAAATATGGACCAGTACGTATAATGTGATACCTTCATAATTTCACATTGTGCTTTGTTTTTCTAGCTCACTTGTACAAGTGATTATACAAGTACAGTAAGAAGCCATTTGGAAGCTGCCACCATGTTTGTCTGAGCTCTGGTTTCATCATTGTTGTCTCTCCGCAGCTGGGGCTGGACATGGAGGAGCTTGAGGAGATAGAAGAGGATGCTGGTCTTGGCAACGGTGGACTGGGGCGTTTGGCAGGTAGGTGGTTCAATTTAAAGGGCCCGGTGTTCCCCTGCGAGTCGTCAATGTCACTTGCAATACATCAATGAAGTGGCCAATTACAATGTTTACCACCTCTAAAGATAGAATACGCTAACCAAAGGTGCAACCCCCGCCCACCAAGAAACATATTGTATCAAAAACGGCATCAGGGTTTGTTTCTTTACTAGGGGGCATTTGTGTTCACCCCGAACTAAAGGGAAAGGGAGACCCTTCCCTTCCGTTTACATAGACTAAAGCAGGAAGCGATCGCGTGACCACGTGGTCATGTGATTGCTAGTGCCAGAGGGCCTGGCACTGAGGTAGCAAGACTCTGTAGCACTGAAGGGGTTAAAACAGGACACAATCTGGCTCCTGTTTGTTTGTTTTTTTTCGTTTGTTAGAAATTAAGCACAGAAATATTTTCTTCCCATGCCCCTGAGTGGGAGAGTATTTGTCAATCAAGTGTTTTCTCTCTCTCCTTATCCCCCCCTGTCCTTATCACAAAGTCAATAAAGATAAAGGTAAGGGGTGGGGAGCATAATGACAGCTCTGGCTAAGGACACTGAGAATAAGCACACAGTGAAAAAAGTGAGCAGCCCAGCGGAAACCGAACCCCCTCGCCATGTTCACAAAGCACTCTAACTTAAAGGGGCAATCCCTCCAAGGACCAAAGCGTAATAATTCCAGTGACATGTTTAAGGGGTCTCACCTGGTAATTGAGATCTTTTTACCTAAATCTCACACCTATACGTATTTTTACATACGCTTTTTAAAGTTATACTTGGGAGAGGTTTCGATTTCCTCTGGCTACTCCCTTCTGTGTGATCAGCCGGAGTCCCTTCTCTCCCACCGAGCACAGTGCTTGTACCCCTTAACTTTCTTGTTTCTCTGACAAGGACAGGGTGGGGATAAGGGTGAAGCTAACACTTGATTAACAGACACTTGATCCCTAATAAATTCAACTGCCCAACTATGTGGCATTGCACCATTTATATAGCGAATGGCTGCAGGACTTTGTACCCGGGGCATACCCTATCGATGTCGGCAGACGCCGCCGGTCTCCCCGGATCACGACCACATGATGAGAACAGAAGTGAAGTCGCCTCCGCTTCCATTACGAATGGAGCAGTGAACACACTCTCCCCCTAGAGAACAAGCAAAATGGGTCTCCGTTTACCTAGTGTTGTTGGCGCAATAAATACAATTATGGAAGTGCCAGGCCTTGTGATGTTCAGGAAACATCATAAGGGCACCCAAAGCATGAAAGAGATGTTGAATTATTGTGTGAATGGTTGTGCCAGTGTTGCAATAACTGGACTCTTCCATTGATGTTGTCTGCGTGTCATTGCAGCATAGCTAATCTGCTGAACGACACACTGTTCTGTGTTGTGTTTGTGTGTTTCAGCTTGTTTCCTGGACTCCATGGCCACTCTGGGCCTTGCAGCGTATGGGTACGGCATCCGATACGAGTTTGGCATTTTCAACCAAAAGATTATAAATGGCTGGCAGGTAAACCCAGGTGTCGTGTAACTACAATCCAATGTCTCGTTACTTACCGATACTAATTACCAGGGAAAGACTCGGCCATATCGGGCTATGAACATCATTACCAAATCTGCTCTGGGCTTTGTTTACCTAGAAAAATCGGTTGGGTTGTTAATCTGGACCAAGTAGTCATCCGACATTGAAATGTGGAGGCTTGCTGAACTAGGAGTAGGCATATTGAGTAAAATTGATGATCAATGTATTTTAAAACATTCTGGCAAATATAAATATATTTAAGCTTTTTTCAACGTTTTTTATTGACAGGGAAATCTTGTGAAAAATAAGTTATTGTTTATTTTGTTTCCTTTCCCCAATCGTAATATAATCGGATGTATTGCACTTAACCATCATATGACCAATTAGCAGAGAGGATTTGATTGACTTAATAAGGAGGGCACTCAAATGTAACAATTCAGTTAACGCAATTGAACCTGCCATATATATTAGTATCATTTGTTTCACCTTTGATTGATTAATGTGGTCCAAACCAGAGGCTGGAGAAATTGCTGGATTCTTTCTGAAACAGAAAACTAAAATTACCTTATTGTCATACTTTTTTCAATAGTGACATTTTGATGCATTAATGATACTTTGCAAAAGTGTTTTTTTTTTTTTTGTTATTTACACTTTTATTTATATATACATATAACCATTTTGAGGCAAAAGGTGACACATTGTGTGCTCATTTGCATGTCATTTCCCAGAATCCCTTGCTGCAGTGGAAGCACTGTATGCTAGGTGATAATGGCGAAAGGCGGGGTTGCAGACCTGTCTAAGACATGTGAATGTGCTCACAAGTGATCTTTTTATTTGATATAGAAACACGGCTAACCCAGAATTGAAAGGACTAACTATTTGTCTACTTGTCGTTCATTCTCAAATAGGTCACTTATGTGTAGTGTATGTCTGCAGTTGGAGGCCAGGGATCTTTTAAATGACTGTTCTTGCCTCGCAGGTGGAAGAAGCTGACGATTGGCTGCGCTATGGTAACCCCTGGGAGAAGGCCCGCCCAGAGTACATGCTTCCTGTCCATTTCTATGGCAAAGTAGAGCACACACCTGAAGGAGCCAAGTGGGTCGACACTCAGGTTTGTATAGCCGCGTAGCTAAAGAGAACTTTGCAGAACCTCGGGCCTTGAGTGCGTTTTCCTATACATATCAACTGGATGTGTGCCAAAGAAGGCTGGCAAGTTTGGCTGTTAATGGTATTGATTGTTGGAGTAAAAGTAAAAATAATTTAATGGAAGCATTGTGTCAATTCCAACAAAAGTTGCGTTTATGTGTTGGAGCATCCCACTAAAAAGGAACATGCTTTGATGCATGGTGGTTATTCATTAAACTGTGATAGTGCCGATCAGACCCAAATTACAAGGAGACTCCCATTTAAGTCAATGGGAGTGTTTCCATGCAATGGTGCCCAAATTAGCACTGTTGCCGTCCAGTGAATAACCACCTCTGAGTGTATATGCAACGTTACTCTGTCTGCGGCCATGTACAGGACTCCTCAGGCCCATATTTACTAAACATTGCTAAGCTCCACTACACCCTAAAGCCCTCGCTTAAATGAGGCTAAAGCTTATCACGGTTTAATAAACCGGGTGCTCTTGTCCTTTATTTGCTGTGCATGGATGAACAGTAGGTGTTACCTTCGTCTCCAGCATTCAGCATGGTATGGCGAGTGGTGTTCCTGGAAGTTAGGCAGACAAGTCAAAAGATCCATACTGCTGACTCTTCAGTAAAGCCGTAAGGGGTCATTTCTATATACCCCAAAGTAGTCTTTTGGGCTGTTTTTGGCAGAAAATTCCCATTGATGGCAAAGAAGCATTTTTTGGCCAAAAACAGCCCGCATAACCATTTCGGAGAATCACCCAGTGGTCTGAAATCAAGGTCTCGGTTATATATAAAATAAAAAAAAAAGAAATCTAAAATATTATATACTGTAGCAGAACTCACAATCTGTAGGTAAATGTTACTTTAGCACAGTGTATCCCAACTCCAGTCCTCATTGAACCCCAACAGGTCGGTCTTAATGATATCCCTGCTTCAGCAGGTGGCTCAGTCAAAATGACTGAGCCGCTGTTTGACCCACCTGTGCTGGAGCAGGGATAACATTAAGACCTGACCTGTTGGGGTTCCCTGAGGACTGGAGTTGGGAAACACTGTTTTAAAAGAATTATTTTGACATTTGAGTGGGGTGACAGACTCGCTATATCCAGGACTATATAGTCTGAACCACTCCGGCTGCTCACTTCCTGAAACTTCTCTGCATAACAACAGGGCCTGTGATCTTTCCCTTCTAATCACTACAAATGGGAAATTCTATATTGTCCCAATCGGATCAATGGGGATTTTCAGCCGGAAACAGCCCGGTCGGCCGCTTCGTACAATATAGAATAATAATAGTGTGTACCTTCCTCAAAAATGCCACATCCTTCCCTCTACCAAATGCTGTAAACTAAAGGGCACTTCAGTGTAAATGTTATCAGTCCCAGCTTTAGCTGCACATAATATGACCCGTACTACACTAACATTGCTTGTAACACATTGCCATCTTATTCAGCTGTACTGCAGAGGATGTG
The DNA here is from genome assembly GCA_036426205.1 of Ascaphus truei. Taxonomy (NCBI): domain Eukaryota; kingdom Metazoa; phylum Chordata; class Amphibia; order Anura; family Ascaphidae; genus Ascaphus; species Ascaphus truei. The sequence goes on from CM071570.1 coordinate 76,896,914, forward strand.
AAGGGCTCTTCTCTCTCCTCAGATTGTTCTTGCAATGCCGTATGACACTCCTGTCCCTGGGTACAAAAACAACACGGTGAACACCATGAGGCTGTGGTCCGCTAAAGCACCTAATGATTTCAACCTTCAAGAGTGTAAGATGCTTCTAATTGTATGTCTGTCTTTATAGCTTAGCCTTAGCTGCTGTATAAATCATACACTGCGCTGCATTTAGCAGAAGGTACCTTCGTAGCACACTTTTTTGTTGCAAAATATTTTACTGATATTTACTTCAAAATGCAAATGAAGCGTACCACTAATTCAAATGAAAAAGAAGAATTATAAAAAATGATTAACTTTAAACATTACCCAAACCTAGGTCCAGAGTAAATGAAGAGGCTGAATTCATTGTTTCAGTCTTGCAACGGGGCCTTCATCAGGGTGGTGTGTGCGTATATACTGTGTGTATTTATGTTAGTGATGTTTCTTGTAGGGAGAAAAGTGTCTGAACCATAAGCAAAGAAAACTTCATTTATATTCAAACCACAATTAATACTTCAGGTTGAAATAAAGAATTGTGGTAGAAAGCATATCTTCCCCACAGTCAGTTCATCATCACTATATGAAGTTTCTTAGTTCCTACAAATAAAGGACTGCAACTCTTCCCTGAGTTCTCCCACAAAAATAGCCATGTATGTATGTGTGTATATTGTCTTGAGTAAGGCTCCTTGGAGAGCCGAAACTTTGACCTTTGTAATAAACGTTTTTCACCTTTTCATAAGTCCTTGAGTGCCTGCTACGGCTTGCTTTTCTATTTATCTATCTATCACACACGCACGCGCGCGCGCGCGCACACACACACACACACACACACACACACGTGTGTGTATGTATATATATTACAGTGTGATAGTATAACATTGTAAATATGAAAAATGTTGTGTCAATGAAGCTATATAATCTATGAAAAGAAAATATTACAATGGTTATTACAGAGTCGGTACATTTCCCTGCATGTGTAGAATGTTCCAAGAGAGTTGTTGAAAACAGTGGCATATTCCAGAAAACATGTCATCCATCCAAAGGGCCATTCAATCCTGCCATCTCTGTAATGGCTCTCTGGTGGTAGGTTTTAATTGCTTATTGTACTGGAGCTCATCCTGCAAAATGATGTCAGTTTGAATGTTATCGTTGTGCTGCTGAATTCTTTGCAAGCTGTCCTGTGTTTTGTGGGGGCAAACAATTTCTTGTGCAAACCCCACTAGATTTACTACCTACATCAGGGATTCTCGATCTTGGCATTGTGACACCCTGTTGTGTCCCAACCCTAAGGTGTTTCAGAAACGTATAGAGCCAGATTTAATAGGTTTCTCCCCAAAGTATGCAAAATCTCTGCAATGTGTTCATTTTCAAGGGAATACAGAACATGCAGTGGTTTGTGCCATTCCTCCCTGAGGAATCTAGCTTCATGATCGCTGGGGTAGGTAGGCAGTGACTACTTCTATCAGCAGCCGTCTTTTTACGTCACACCAATCTTTGCCCTGTGGTGCTGCCTGGTTACTGCCGGCTTGTCAGAACTTAGAACGCACGATGAAGAGGTTTCTTTCAACAGGTTTTCCTGTAACAGGGAGCAGAGTAAACAGTACAAGGATTGTTACACTGTTTAGCTCCAGCTATCAGCACCGCTGCTGTAGTGACCGTCTTATGACGGCCTTATAAGGGTATGCATCAATTGCTATTTTAGTTTGGACTCAGGCAAGGTCATTAGGCGGCCTACTTAAAGTTACAGAACCCTCGCTTTTCTGCAGTATGATCTGGTAAGGAAAAGGTCCTGGAACATAAGCCAAGAAACATGACTTTTTAATCAACTGCAATAAATAACGGGGCTTTCTGCAATGAAATGCAGCAGAATAAACATGTATCCCAATACCTAATCATTTTGTAATCACTATATGGAGTTTCTTGTTGAGCTCTAAAGAAAAAAGGTGCTGGAATTTCTTTCTGCTATTATTTCTTTGTGAAATACAACCTCTTCTATCTAAGAAGTCCTATTTTATCCAGTACTTTTAATCTTTGAAGGAGTGATTTCAGCTGACCACAACAAAAGTTAAAGTGACTTTTTATAAATAATAATAATTTTATGCGGAATATTATTATTCACTCAATGTTGGTGTTAATTGCCTACCATGAACAGCTCCTTGGCCTGTATTTTTTACATAGTTTCCTAAGAGATAAATGCCCACTTTTGTGGACCATTCTCGGGCGTGAACGTGCTCTTAAGCGTTCTTTATAAATCATACATCAGCTACTCTGCATTAATCAAAAGAGCGCTGTGTTGGTGTTTCTAAAATAAGTGACAACTTCTAGATGCCCACTGTATACTAGTGTGTTAATTCTTAATTACATAAGCAAATGCGTTGTACAAAGAAAAAGAGGTTTAAACTACTAACATTTCTCTCCTCAGTGTAGCAGCAGAAAGTTTGGGGAGCGCAGTAATCACCATATATAAAAGACAGAATAATACAACATAGTGCAAATAGCGTTTTCACTGTGGATGATATAGCTGTGGGACACATTCAGAATTTAACCAGCATTTTCCAAATCTTTGATTGGTTTGATGGTATGATGGATATTTAACCTTTAGGTATCTTGTGATGTGAAGTTCTACAGGTGTCCAGTGTTGTAGTGATCTCAAAACAAATGGAAACAACCATAGCATAAACTGTACCAAATTGGTTTTTAAACAATTGAAAAATACACTTACATAGTGTTAAAATCGCATAGGCTTGTAGAACTATAGGTGCCCTGGATAGCTGCAGCTCAGCCGCCCGTCTGTGATCCGGCGTCTCCTCTCCTCTGACACTTCCGGGTGTCAGCACTCCCGGTCTCGCCGGGTCGGAGTAGGGACAGCAAATGATCTGGCTCTCTTGGGCAAGCAGGCAATTTTCGTCTGGCAAGGCACAGGGATCGACTCAACGCGTTTCCCCAAGGTAATTGGCTTAGTCAGGAGTCATCTCCTCAGTGTAGCCAGAATTAGGCTAATAAAATAGAAACACCGCCACACACCTGATAATGCAAATATATTTTAATTGTATCAAGAAATATTTTTTTTTTCTTCTATCCTTTTTTTCATTGATACATTTCTGTTTGCAATAAGTCAGATACATTTGCTTTTCTTTTGGATTTGCCTATCTGACTTACTTTACAATGGGAAATTCTGAAAGAGGCACTTACATAGGGACATTATTATTTTCCGCGCTGACATGCTGTTCTTGTACAGAAGGAAGCCTGCCTTATACCGGTGTGCACTGGCTTCCAAAGCACAAAACAGCTCCTTAATAAGTCGTTTGGGTGCAGTGGTTCAATGCTTCCTCTTGTTAGATATACAAAGGGATATGCTGATCTGATTTTGGCTGTATTGAAAAGATATGTGAATTGAGTGCAGAGTACAGAAACTTGAGTCTGGATTACCAAAGGTGAGGTGGGATTTAGTGCACTGTTATATAATCTTTACTCCTGTCCTGGGTTTGGAAAGTTTCAACTGCACATGCTGATGTGTCAGGTCAACTTCCGTAAAGATATGACCTGACCCAGTGTTGTGCAAATATTGTTTGCATGTAGACAAGACAATACATTTGAGCCAAATCTATAAAGAATACAAACTGCTCAGCAGTAGCTTAGAATACAAAGACTCAACAAACAGTATTGGGTTCTCCATTATTACTACTTCTTCAACCAAGTGTAACCCTCCTATCCTGGCTCTAAAGGAGTTTACATCTAATACTATATACATGGCAATGTTCAGTCGCTCATACCTGTTCAGGGTGTTGGGTCAGTCAGTGCAGGCTGGGCGTGGATATGCAGATAGAATAAGGATGAGCGCCAGGAACTTTTATAGAACTTAAAGAGCTTTATTCAATATCCATTGATAAGGCTCGCCATACAAAGACATACTTCACACTGGACATGTTAACTGGTGGCAAATCATAAAGTTACTCTGTGCTTCTTTCCCCTGGGAGCTCTCACTCCTATTCTCGGGATGTGCTTATGATTCTTTCGCTTAGTATTGGTTAGATTGGCAATCTCCTGCATAGTGTAAATTACCCCATATCAAGTGGGCCCCTGTTGGGAATACACTCTGCTTTCTGGGATCAACATCCCTTTACAGTGTACTGCATACCTCGTCCATGCATATCGAATCTGGAGTTTACAAGGGACCTTCTGGTGGGGCCGATCCGATTATGTACCAGAGCTACTACTCTTAGAACTCCTGCTAAGCACTTGCTCACTGCTCTTCCAGCACGAGAACAATCTTGGGCCATTACTAGAGGTGCTAACTATATAGGGCAGGTTCCTTAAATGAAAATAATAAACAGAGACAGGACATTCTTAATATACATAACTGTACACCTAAACCTATTTTACAGGTTTCACGGTGAGGCCCTCTGTCAGAACTCTGAGCAACCTGTTTCTGGAACCTTGGGTGGAGCTATATATACCCTTCTATCTCCCTATGGTGACATCCCTGGTCACAAGACTTGCAAGTCATCCTATATCACATCATGAGCTGGCGCAATACCAGAGTGATCCCACCCGGTTACCCATTAATGCTGTTAACTGTTTACATTATTTAGTTGTCCCCAGAGGGGCGCTGCACAAGTTTTACCACATGCTCTTCCACGTCTATCACGGGATCTTTTTATTGCGTCCATCCTTTTGCCAGGACAAAGTACAGAGTTGATGCTAGAAAGATAGCAAGTTCAGTGTTCCACCCCAAAGATGTTTTGCCATTTTGTTTCTCACTATACACCATTATTTTGGAATTTGTAAACTACATTATAAAACTTGGTTTCTTTCATAGAAATAAAGTATATATTCTAAAACAGGGGGGCGCAAACTTTTTTCCCTGCGCCCTCCTGCCGGCGGGCACCGCGCCACCTCGGCTCTGGCGTCATTACGTCACGTTGCCATAGCAACGTGACATCACATGACCTTGCAGCATCATTTGACGCCGCGTTGCCATGGCGACGCGTGTAAAGGTTTACAGAGGCCCTGCAGCACCCCCGGTACTTAATTTAAGTGCCTTCGGGTAGCGCGCGGGGCCTCTGTAAACTGCGTGCCCCCCCGCAGGCAGTCTCGCGCCCCCCAGTTTGCACACCGCTGTTCTACAACAGCTAGGTTGATGTGAGAAAGGAATATTGTTCCTTCACGCCCCCTGTCAAATTGAGAATTATGTCCTGTATAATTATACTAGTAATTGGTGTCTAACTCTCGAGCTCTAGATGAACATTGATTGGACTGTTGGAGAGCTTTTAAAATGAGTGTAATCAATGGTTGAAGTGACTTAAAGTAGTGGTACTATGTCTGATTTCCAAAAGACCTTCGTTGGGGGTAACTCTTTGGACCATATTTTAGAAAGATTTAGGTATGATTTATACTGTAAAAATAGGATGGGAAGAAGCTTCCTAAACAAAGACTCTTTGACTTTAAAGAGGTAGTGGGTAAAAAAAAAAAAAGTAGTGTCACTCTGCACCCCTAGTATAATTACACTTTGACCACGGAGTGTGATGGAGTTTTAGACGTGGTAAATACTTAGCATTGTTTTGTTTCAGGTTTTAATTGTCTTTAACTTCAAGGGGTGAGGGGGAAACTGATGCTTTGAGAAACATAGAAATTGATGGCACATGGAGCCTACCCATTCTCCTATCCACTGTGATGTCTCAGACTCCTGTTAGATCCTTTTGTTTCTTTCATATGTAGGATAGTCTTGTGTGTCACCCAAGCATTTTTTTAACTCCCTCACTGTATTACCCTCTACCCCCTCTGTTGGGTGGCAATTCCATGAATCCACCACGCTTCCCGTGAAGAAGGACTTCCTCACATTTCTCCTGAGCCTCCCACCCTCCAGCTTCAGAGCAGGACCTCTCGTTCCTGCACTCCTCTTTCCCTATAAACGTGCTTTCATCCTGAGACTTATTGAAATCCCTGATTTATTAAAATGTTCTCATATCCCCCATCTCCATGAAGCTGTACAGATTAAGGTCCTTCAGTCTTTCCAGATACGTTTTTTTTTTGGTGTACACCATACTACACCGTTGTAGTTGCTTTTCTAATTTCTAATTTTTCGTGTCTTAGAGATTTGGAGATATGGTCTCCTGAGTATTTCGGCCCAGTTTGTGTAACTTGTGCATGAAGAAGCAGCACTCTGTGTATGGCATTTCACTTATATGTCCACTTGTCTTCCTCTCTGTCTTTCAGTTAATGTTGGTGATTACATTGAGGCTGTGTTGGATAGAAATTTGGCTGAAAATATTTCCCGGGTCCTGTACCCCAACGACAACGTGAGTTACACATTTATCCTCGGGTTCAGGAGGAGGCCTGTACGTGGTCATTATAATGCACACAGGTTTTGTAGACTATGGCAGGTGCTTGATCTTGATAAGGGTAACCAATTTCCTATACTGATAAGACTTTATACATTTATGGACTGCAGAATAAAGCTGGGGTTGCCAGGTGTCCATTTTTTTGCCGATCTGTCCGGTAAAAAAATGAGATGTAATACCGGACATGTATGTGTCCGGTATTTTCCCTCTCTGGACGTGCGGGCAGCGCGAGTGTGAAGGATGGCCGGGTGCAGGGCCTCTTACCTGCGATTCAGAAGCAGGCTGCAGTGTCTGGTAACCAGGGAAATGGGCGGCGTCGCCCCCCCAAGCCAAGTAGAAGGCTAACCAATGGGAGGGCTCAACGTCATTAAGGAGCATGCACAGCTCCCCCATTTGCATGCTGGGAAATGTAGTTTCCTTCCAGCTTTGCACATGGGAGAGGAGAGAAGAGCTCCACTGAGTCCCTGTCTGCCAGGAGGACCTCCACAGGTGGGAGGAGAGGATGATGAGGGGGTGGTGCTGAGGGAGGGGGGGGGTGAAGGTAAAGAAGGAGGAGGGGGCGGTGAAGGTGAGGAAGGAGGGGGGTGAGGAAGGAGTAGGAGGAGGGGGTGGAGGTGTGAGGAGGAGGATGAGGGGGTGAAAGGATGAGGGGGGGCTTGCAACAATCTTGGAAGTAGTGGGAGAGAAGCATTAAGATCAGTATAGCTCGTCATGTATGACTGCAGGTATGTTATATATAAATTATCTGACCGTTAATGTCATTTTTTTCTAAATTTCACTCCACGTATGCACCATTTCATATTCTATTTCGTAAAAATTGCTGGGAGGGCGCTCAATCTCCAAACCGCTCCCAGAATGTTTTACGAACTAGAATATGAGATAGTGTAAATTGGTGCATACGTGGAGTGAAATTTGGAAAAAATGTAACGGTCTGAAAATGTATAAATAACATACCTCCCCACTAACTTTTTGAGCGCGCCGCATTTTTCACCATTGTGTCCAGTATTTTTTGTAAAGCCACCTGGCAACCCTAAATATAGCAGATTCCAAGTACAAAAATACTGTCATGTCCAGTCCTTCAAGCTCGTGCCAAGTCCCTGAACATCACATACTGTACTGTTACAGAAGGCAATGTTCATGCAAAGGATTATGGGCATGTGAATATTGATTTCTTGTTGATGGGCCAAAAGATCGATCCAACATTAGTGGAATGTTCTGGTGGAAGCACATCAGACAGATGAATTTCAATGACATTGGTGCATTAGATTCTGCACCTATTTTTATTTTTTTATGGGAGAGGCTTTACTTTTTATTTGAACATTGTAGACGAACACCCCAGTTTTGTGTCACAGAATCTTTGATCTGAGAGAGACCCTCAGAAACCTTATGCGATAATATTACAGTAACCCACCCAACAAGAAGAAGCATCTTTTGCTTCTTGAATGCTCTAAAAGGGGGTCATAACTGGAGCAAAGTGAGGACTATAATATATATATATATATATATATATATATATATATATGTCTGGTGACGCATTCATACAATGATATCGTGTTACCCTATCAGCAGTGAGATAACATCAGTTATAAAGAGAGTGCAGTTAACTGGTTCATGTTAGGCTTATTTATGATGGGAACTGTTTTCATAACCACATACTTCTCTCCTGTCTGCAGTTCTTTGAAGGTAAAGAGCTGCGTCTCAAGCAGGAGTACTTTGTGGTAGCCGCCACTCTCCAGGACATCATCCGACGATTCAAGTCTTCCAAGTTTGGATGTCGGGATCCGGTTAGGACCTGCTTTGGTACATTCCCAGACAAGGTAAGGTCCTTAGAGATGTGCAAATTATTCGCCTTTAAAATAGTCTCTCTATGTGACCAAAATTCTGTTAATGGCAATTTAGTTTTCTGTTTCTTGGTAGATATATATATATAAATCAGTAGCTCTGTGCTGGGTTTGTAAAAACAGTTGAAAGGTTATGAGTTAAATTATTTTAATAGGGGGACCGTAGGTCACAGAGCCACATTTGCTAAGCAGTGCTAAGCCATAGGAGGCCTTATGGCCTAACGTCACTTCGTATATGCAGCCTATACTCCACGGAACATGAAGGAAACCTTATTGGCGTATTTTCCAGCTAGTGACGGAAGCTTTAATCCGTTATGTAACAACAATATCATCTGAATACATCTATATTGCTACTGACCTCATGTATTATAAGTGTCTACCTACAGTGTCTTCTATTTCAATACATGCATCTTTGCCCTGTGATATAATTCCACTCCGTGGCCATGCCTAAAGTCTTCTCACCTCAGAATGGGCGTAAACCTTTGGACAGATTTTGAACAGACTTGACATCTCGGGTGGCTAAGATATATTTTTTTTACATTTTTTTTTTTAACCCATTGCTGTCAGAGAAGCCACACCACATTGCAGTCTAACAGACAAGGGCTTAAGAAACTGCCACTGGGCAACATTTGTGACGGTGAATGTCTCTTTAACAGGTTGCCATTCAGCTGAATGACACTCACCCTGCGCTCGCCCTTCCAGAGCTCATGAGGATTCTTGTAGACGTGGAAAAGCTGGACTGGGACAAGGTGAGACAAAAGACCAAACATGCAGCCTGTAAAGGTATTTCTACCGAGGTTTCACCTCAGCAACAGGCTATTGTGCTCAGTCTTTGTTATTGAGAGATACTGATGTTGCCTTCTTCTAAGTGCAGTAATTAATATGACTATATTCTATGCTGTGTGTTTCTAACGCTTTGGCTGCTGGAAAGAGCCAGAAACATTCTGCAAAGGATTCTGGGAATTTCATTAGAACCATACAGATCTGATGTGATCTAAAAAGCCATAAACTGATTATTTACTGGTGTAGTGCATGCAAAATGTAACGTTTGCGAACAAAATGAAAGGCGTGACCAGAAGGAAGTGTGCAACTTAATCAAAGATATACAAAAACAACGGCCACTGTACAACTCATTAGAGTCACATGATTGTAGCATAACATTGGTCATCATCTAAATAACATGACGTTCAGCATGTCTTAGCAATACTCTGATGCAGACCCTGAAATAGGTCTTTATCTCAAATTGAGAAAGAGAGGAGTGGAAAGGATAATGACGCTATGTTAGGTAACTCATGCCTAACTGTGGTGTTACACCCATCCAGACTCTGTAAAAGTCCTATTTCAGGGTCTGGATGGGAGTTAGCACCATGTTGAGGTATGACCTAACTCAGGGGTGCTCAACTGCAGTATTGTATTGTATTGTATTGTATGTCTTTATTTATATAGCGCCATTAGTGTACATAGCGCTTCACAGTAGTAATACATGTGGTAATCAAATAAATAACAGATAATATAAATAACAGATCATGGGAATAAGTGCTTTAGACATAAAAGTAACATTTCGGAAGAGGAGTCCCTGCCCCGAGGAGCTTACAGTCTAATTGGTAGGTAGGGAGAACGTACAGAGACAGTAGGAGGGAGTTCTGGTAAGTGCGTCTGCAGGGGGCCAAGCATTATGTATCGTGTTTAGAATATCCACAGTGCTATTCATATGCTTCTTTAAGCAAGTGTGTCTTAAGGTGGGTCTTAAAGGTGGATAGAGAGGGTGCTAGTCGGGTACTGAGGGGAAGGGCATTCCAGAGGTGTGGGGCAGTCAGTGAAAAAGGTTTAAGGCGGGAGAGGGCTTTAGATACAAAGGGGGTAGAAAGAAGACATCCTTGAGAAGAACGCAAGAGTCTGGATGGTGCATACCGAGAAATTAGGGATGAGATGTAAGGAGGGGCAGAAGAATGTAAAGCTTTAAAAGTGAGGAGAAGAATGGAGTGTGAGATGCGGGATTTGATCGGAAGCCAGGAGAGGGATTTCATGAGGGGAGATGCTGAGACAGATCTAGGAAAGAGTAGAGTGATTCTGGCAGCAGCATTTAGGATAGATTGTAGGGGAGACAGGTGAGAGGCAGGAAGGCCGGACAGCAGGAGGTTACAGTAATCAAGACGGGAGAGAATGAGGGCCTGAGTCAGAGTTTTAGCAGTCGAAAAACAGAGGAAAGGGCGTATCTTAGTTATATTGCGGAGGAAAAAGCGACAAGTTTTAGAAATGTTTTGAATGTGAGAGAGGAGTCGAATGTGACCCCTAGGCAGCGTGCTTTTTAGGATATCCCTGCTTCAGCACAGGTGGCTCAATCAGAGGCTCGGTCTTTGTCAAAGACCGAGCCTCTAAGCCACCTGCGCTGAAGCAGGGATATCCTGAAGACCTGACCTGTTGAGGGGGGGCTTGAGGACTGGAGCTCTCTGGACTGGAGTGTATCTTTAAATCTGAAAGATTTCTAACTCTTTGTACTCCGCCAAAATGATTCCCGTCCATCTAAAACCAACTTGTTTGTGATTACAAGGCGGCAAAGCAACATTTTATTTATTTATAAAATGTTTTCCAGGAAGTAATACATTGAGAATTACGTCTCGTATATAAGTACAGTATGTCCTGGGCATAGAGTTAAGATGACATATATAATACATGGATACAAATACAGTTACATAAGTGAACAGGGTATACATTATATACAAGACATTGCATGCACAGATAGAGATAATATATATTATATGCGTATGTAACAGTTACAGACCAGATTAAAATGTGAGACCACTTTAATTTTGAAAGAACTTAGACTGGTGGTGGCTGTGAGAGTCTCCGGTAGATTGTTCCAGTTTTGTGGTGCACGGTAAGAGAAGGAGGAGCGGACGGATAATATTGGCATCTGCTGTGCGATACGCTTTCTGACTAGCAGACTTAGGGGGGTTTTGCTCCTGTAAAGTACACCTAGTTTGGCATAGGTTTTGGATGTCAGGGTATCCATGTGCATCCCGAATGTTAAGTGGGAGTCAAACCATATGCCCAGGTATTTGAGTAATAGCACCAGTTACTGTAGAATTGGCTGTGATAACACTCCTGATGTCTTCCTTTTAGGCCTGGGATGTCACAAAGCGGACCTGTGCATACACCAACCACACAGTGCTGCCCGAGGCCCTGGAGCGCTGGCCCGTCCATATGTTTGAGAAACTGCTGCCCCGCCACCTGGAAATTATCTATGCAATCAACCAAAAACATCTGGATGTAAGGATTTGTATACGGTATCTCTCTCATGACACAAACAAACATAGGGAGGGTTTCCACTATTATTCACTATTGCTGTAGGGCTGCTATAATGGCTACTGCCACTTAGTAAATGCAATTCCTATGCTTTGCTGCCTGTAGAGACCTGCAATAACAATATTATCTTTGTTTTTATAGCGCAGATAATGTACCCAGCACTTTGCATGTGCAATCACAACGAGTCCCTGAAATAGCATAACATCTATTGTTGGTGCCTGGGACACAGGGAAATAAAGTGACCCGCCCAAGCTCACAAGGAGCTGACACCTGGATTTGAACCACGGGGATACTCCTTCAATTAAGTTCCCCAGTTGTGCTGAAAGTCCACTGCTGTGCATAAAATAGGGAATTATCACCTGACTTTAAAGCAGAAGTGTTTTTGTTTTGTTTTTAACCGATTCGGTCTCCCACAAAAGTTATCTGAAGACCTCTTAATATGTCACGTATTAGTCTGCGCTGTCGTTCACTTCCGGCGTAACTCCTGATATCACTCAACGGCATTAAATGTTTAGTGTGTGGTAACGCCATTGGTAAATTCTGTTTATACCCTTAGCTGCAAGGTTCCCATTCGGCCATATTGCGCCACGGTTGCAAGCGTTATCGTAAATGATTGTAACAGGCCTGGTAGGCTCCTCTGTTCTGTGTAACATAGCTCCAGTGTGTTAAGAATTTGAGTTCTGTTTGGTCCTCCCGGTTAACAGATAGTGGCAGCTGCGTATCCCGGAGATCTGGACCGCCTGAGGAGGATGTCCGTGATTGAAGAAGGAGACTGCAAGAGAATCAACATGGCCCATCTGTGTGTGATTGGATCCCATGCGGTGAATGGAGTTGCCAGGATCCACTCCGAGATAGTGAAAAATTCTGTGTGAGTATTCTGGAGAGGATAATTCCTGTGATACAGCTACACAGTCACAAACTGAAGCACAATGGGTACCTGAGGAACAGCTTTCTTCTTTTCCATGGTAGTAGCAGCCAATATGTACGCCAAGGTGCTTAGCTTTAGTGCATTGTAACGTTTCATTTTTTTTTCTCCCGATGCACAAGGATGTGCGTTCAATTCCCATCTTGACTATTTATCCTCTTTGAATTTTTTTTTTAATCAATCTCTGCGAGACTGGTGCAAAAATAGAGGAACATTTTTGTAAAAGATGGAGATTTTGATAAATGACCACCACCTCCTTGCGATTTTTATATGGCAACAGAAATTGGATTTAAAAAAAATTCAAATGAAAATAATGGATGGGGTAATAACGTTTTAATTACTAATGGTTATAATACACATATTTTGAAGAAAAGTAGAAAACAAAATATGAAAAGGTCTGGGGTGGGTGAGGCGCTGCTGCTTCCTTCCTGAAACTGGTTATAGACGAAATCTAGAAGACAGCAGCATACAAACCAACCTCATGGTGCAGTAAAGTTTTAATCACAAATCGGTATAATACAAGAAAAATAATGCACGCGTGACATATGTGAAGACTCGAGCTCATCAAGGGGAAAAGAGATCTCCATGGTCCTGACTCCCTTGTAATACCTGGCTACTCCTGAACTTTATTAGGTAGCACACCTATAACAATACAACAGGCCCTGTAGGATTTGTTCCCAACACTACCCACTCTTTACTGGGACTTACAGTGCTGGAGGGGCCAGGGAATTAGTAGCCCAGAGGGACTTGGCTACATATGTATATAAACCACCTTGTGGCAACAGACATTAGAAATTATCACTGAGGCAGTTAGCAGAAAACTAACGAAACGCGTTGGAATTGAAGAGCTCAACAGAGATTCTCTATGTGGCCGCGGAAGTATTGTCATTACAGCCATACGTGGAACATCTAAGGTGCAGTGTGAGGTCTGTGAACCAGGAGGACGCAGGCACCGTTCGTGGGCTTGGATTATAGGATATCGCGGACGTATACAGGCGAGTCAGGAGCATGCAGATCTCTTTTCCTCTTGATGAGCTCGAGTCTTCACATATGTCGCGCGTGCATTATTTTTCTTGTATTACACCGATTTGTGATTAAAACTTTACTGCCCCATGAGGTTGGTATGTGCGCTGCTATCTTCTAGATTTCTTCTATAACCAGTTCCAGGAAGGAAGGAAGGAATCTTTCCTAAGTAAAGAAGCAGCAGCACCTCACCCCAGACCTTTTCATATTTTGTTTTCTACTTTTCTTAAAAATACGTTTTAAAAAGACTATTAAAAACTGTTTATGGACTATTTTGATGTACCTTTTTTGTACTGATTTTTAGTCCATGAGTGTGGATTTACTGTACTCTTCAAAATTAAAATACTACCAACAGTCATCCATTTAAATGATCATATCTTCCTTTCATAAAATGCTACAGAAAAACCGGCACTCTTTTAAATTCCATATAAGATGCTGCACAAAACCTGCCGTTCCTTAAGATCAACAAATATGACCTATTGTTCTAGATATTAATTGCCTGTTCAGTCTAAGGCCTCGGGCATGGTCAGCGCTTATGCGCTGAGGCGTGCTGCTGCTCGGCACTAAGCCCCTGCAGCTGCAATGAGAGCGGCTTTAGCAGGGGCTCGCGTCCGCACGCTTGGGGAAGCGTGTGTCTGACGGAGTTTTAAAATTTGTCGCTCGCCAGAGCGCAGGGCCGGTCACGTGAGCGGTTCGCCCAATGAGGGCGAACCAGCTCCGTGACGTCACTGGCCCGCCCCCAGACCTGCCCCCGACACATGCCCACGGACGGCGCGCTGTGTAAGGCCAGGGAAAGCACCGCTTTCCCTGAGCCTCAGCGCGCCTCCGCACTGACAAACCTAATATGTCCCAGGCCTAACACAGACCCAGTCCAGCGCACAGCTTACAGCACCGGACACTGGAACAGTTTATTGTCGTGCCTTCATTACAGTTACATGCCACAAACTCTGTATAGTTCACTTAGAGTTTTGAATATGGATCCAGTCCGGCCTGACTGTGACCCTGCTCGGCGGTCAGCAACACAATGGCTGAGCTCCCATGTTAAAGCTTTTGCATTTGTCTTACAGTTTTAAAGACTTCTACGATCTCGAGCCAGAGAAATTCCAGAACAAGACTAACGGCATCACCCCGAGACGTTGGCTTCTGCTGTGCAACCCCGGCCTGTCTGATGTCATCGCTGAGGTAAGACGTCGCTCCGCAACCCCAGGGGGGGTACATGGGATAGAGGACGAATGAGTCTGTCAAATTATTTCTTCCCCCTGCTCCACACGAACTTCTGGGGGATGTGAATCGCACATTGCTCCACAAACAGGTGCAAACATCATCGTCTTGACATCACTTTATCACAATGCTTTACTCCACATGCGCCAATGAGCGATTTTGGGAGCCCTTATAGGAGGAGTCAGTGGACAAGAGCGTCAGCGCAGTATTATACTGTATCAAAATGTACTGGTCCAGTTCTCCTTTTATTGTGTGTCATATAAATCCACCAGATGTGAGAGGTGGTATTAATCTCTGCTCTTAAGACTTCTTAATTGCTTAATTTCTGCCGCAAATTGCCGAACGTTTTTTCAATCAGTGTCCATAGAATAATAATTTGAATATATATATATGTAGAGGTATCAGTACCGTGTTAGCCGAGCTTCAATAATCAAAAAATAAATAGATGTTACCGTTCTGTGGCTAACGAAATGCTTTTATTTGTGCGAGCTTTCGAGATACACTGATCTCTTCTTCCGGCGATGTTACAATGAATGAAGCAAGGATTACTTAAAAACAGTGTCTCTTGGAATGTTATCTGTGCTGGTCCTTCCCCCGGTGTGGATGAGATTTATGGCTGGAGGTGTCAAAGGGTAACTGAAAGCAAGTGAAGAAAGAGTGTGTATGTGTATCAGTGTGAATAAAAATGAATGGAGAGCCCACAGTATAAACAGTGCTCTACACAAGGTGTGTGTGGAGTGAGAGGGGATATAAATGGTGTGGGTGGGTGTGGAAATGTGAGAGTTTGTAGCACAACTAAAAGTGTGTGTGGATACTATGTGGTCCCTATTGGTGTATAGGGATGGAAAAATAAGGAGTATTAGTATGTGTGAGAGACAGCTGTGTGTGCATACATATAGCACAGTATGTACATACATGGCCTTTAGCGCTCATGGGAAGAGAGTTCGCTAGTGTCAGTAATGACTCATAAAATTTCGATCTCTGTTTAGGCCACTGCTAAGTGTCCCGAACAGTTGCATAAATTTGTATTCATTGCAAATAATATAAGATATATATATATTTAGATAATATATATAGATATATATATAGAAATATATATTATATATATTATAGATATATATATATATATATATATATATATATAAAATTTGTTAGAGGTTATAGATCTATTCTTTCATTAATTGGTCAATAAAGAGATATAATGTCACGCTCTTCACATAAATATTTGGGTAATATCATTAACTAAGGTATATAGAGACCGCGCCGTGAGTTGTGACCTCAGCATAATATGTACAAGAATACAGTAAGCGTTTTAGAGGAAACTTGATGTATTACTCCAGGGTTGGCCAACTCCGGTCCGCATGGGCCACCAGCAGGTCAGGTTAAGGATATCCCTGCTTCAGCACAGGTGACTCAATCGTTAGCTCGGTCAGCGACTGCACCACCTGTGGGATATCCTGAAAACCTTACTTGTTTGGTGGCCCTTGAGGACTGGAGTTGGCCAGCCCTGCGTTACACCATATGCAGCACATAGACGGTGAATGAGGGGTGTGTACTAGAACTCTTTCCCACGTTAGTTTAGAAGATCGGGGCACGTGGGTACGCAAAATAAAACAGAAAATGGAATTCTGCCAGGAGATGGGATTCAAGATAAAAAAAGATAATGGTCTTGAAATATTATAATAAACACAGAGGAAAAGTGTGCAAAGTAAATAATAATAATAATAATAATAAACCCAAAGGAAAATATTTCAATGAAACAAATCTATAAAATAAAAAGATGAACCAGAAAAAAAAGAAATTTAAAAAAAGCCACATAAATAAATTGGAAAAACAATCCGATAACTAAAATAAAATACCTAATGGAGTAGCCCTCACAACTATTGAAATCTAGGATCAACCCACCACTACAAAATAAAAGTGAAGGAGCAGCCCTTCGGGGGCTCACAGTAGTGGCAGTGCTGCCCTTCCAGCTGCTCCAGTGACCAGAGTGCAGGAAGATATCCAAATAAGAGCGCAAGTCGCATCCACTGGGGCACAAAAAGGTTAGGGGCCCCAGCACAAGGGCACACTTGAGAGTTCAGGAGAGACGGGTGGGCGCTAACCAATTAAAGCACGCGCACACAAACACACCCTTAACTGGAGGCAGCGCTTTAAGAGAGGCTGGGCCCTCTCTGGAGTGGGGGGGAGAGAGGCTGGGCCCTCTCTGGGGTGGGGGAGGGAGAGAGGCTGGGCCCTCTCTGGGGTGGGGGGGGGGGGGAGAGGCTGAGCCCGCTGCAGGGGGGAGAGAGGGCCAGGCCCTGCATGGTAAAGAGCAGTTGTCCTGGCTCTCTCCTCCTGTCGGTGGGCACCCACAAAAGACTTGGGTGGGCACTGACTTGCGGACCCCTGCACTAGTGCATTATATAGTTACATAGTAGATGAGGTTGAAAAAGGACATATGTCCATCAAGTATAACCTATGCTAAATTTAGACAGATACTTTATCCTATATCCGTACTTGCAGTATATTGATCCAGAGGAAGGCAAACGAATAACCCCAGTGACACATCATCCAATGATATCTTCTAAGGGGTAAAATAAATTCCTTCCTGACTCCAAGAATTGGCAATCTGATTACTCCTTGATCAACACCCTTCCCATATTTACTTATTTGGTATATCCCTGTATACCTTTCCTTTCTAAAAAAGATGTCCAACTATGTGTTGAAGATATCTATTGTATCTGCCATTAAATTGAAAGTGTTTATTATACTTAAAAAAGTTCCAACCATTACACTCACATGGGAGGGCAAGTCTGAGCCTCTCTGTAACCTGGTGCCCATCTGTTGTCTGCCCTGCTCCACCCCGATGGTTCCTGGCGGCAGGCAAAGCGCCCTCCTCTCCCATTTTAGTATTTTTCTCCATCTCAATAGCTGCAGAGCTGTTTCACCCAAATCCAAGCTTCTTCTGCACAATTCTGAGCTAGAAGATTAATTTATCACACAGCTGTCAACTAAGACATAATAAGAATGTATAATAAACTTGTCTATTTGGTGACCTGTGTGTTGATATATTCCATATGTATTTAAAATAACTACCATGCATTATTATTGTAGGACATGGTCGGAGAACTGTAACTGGCTCGCATTATGTGGAGCAGAAATGTAGGTTCAAATATTCCAATGATACGGAAGCTATTGCAATGAGTGGGTTTGGGATTGTCCAGCCCTTGAGAGGGGTTCGGCCCATATTCACTAAACAGTGCTATTCCATAAGACATCTTCGGGAGCCAGAAGACACTTTGCGGCTTTTGAGTGGGTGGAAATGTGTGTTTTCCGACTTCAATATAGCTCTTAGGGAGAGATTCACTAAGCTCCGATATGGTTTATTGCACCGAGGTAACTGCCATTGAAATCAATGTGATAACCCGCATTAGAGCCTAGCGAATCCCAGTTGTATTAATGATTGTAGCTTTAGGGTGAAACAAACAACCAAACAAATTGTGTATTAAACTTCTGCCAACCTGAAATAATTCTACTGCATCACTTCTAGGGTGAATGAAGCAGCAGGAAAGAGCTCATCGTAAATAATTGCTGTGTTGCATGCAGCAGTGAGCGTCAGGGTGTGAGGGGATATTATACTGCTGTGGTTGCATGTATTTATCACACAGTAGCTCTCCCTCTGAAGGGCATATCTATCAAAGCTGCAAAAGGGCGTTTAGGATGTTAAGATGAAGATAAAGCCCACATCTCATGTCAGTGTATCGCTTTGCATTACATTTGCTCCGCTTGCACTATGACGTGTGGCGTGATCATTGGAGCATTTGACATGAACTATGGGTTCTTATATACAATCGTTATTGATATGCAGGGACAGAAAAAGAGTGTACAATGTATTCTCGCTGTTGAAATTGAACGAGTGCTCGTTGCTAACCGTGTAGCATTCTTGTTAAATGAGTAAAAAGAAACAGACGGCACCTAGCCTAAGAACGAGGAGGAATAAGGCGTAGAATACATAAAATATATATTTTTATATGATTTAGCCATTGAAACAAGGCACAAAAAAATCGTCCAACGCGTTTCGCGTTAACATGGCGCTTTAACAAACGTTGATCTTTGATTACATTAACCGAGTAAAGGGACAGTCCCAATGTTTTTTCCCTTTCTCCGTAGAAAATCGGAGAAGATTTTGTGACCGACTTAAGCCAGCTGAGGAAACTGCTGGACTTTGTGAATGATGAGACCTTTGTGCGTGATGTGGCTAAAGTCAAACAGGTAACTTAGCGGGTTAATATATATGAATGTACACCACACATTACAGTTACAACGTGGAAGTATCTCAAAATAAAACATTAGTGCCACTGTGCCTAAACTGAAGGAGCGGCTCAGTGAGTAAAGACACCGACCCTGTAAAGAGTGACACTGAGTTGAAGCAGGAGAACCTGGTTCAATTCCTGGGCAAGTCACTTTATCTCCCTGTGTCACACAGGCACCAAAAACATAGCGTGTAAACTCACCTGGACGGGGACAGTGTCTATAACAATCCTTTGTGCTGTGTACTGTGCTCTATACTGTAATTGTGAAGCGCTTTGATTCCCATTGGGAGAAAAGCATTATATGAAATAAAGTTATTATTATTAAACATTAAATAACAAAGTAACGCTCTTTTGGCCTAATTTTAGAAAGGTATATTTCAATATTTTTCTGCGAGAGGAAAGTAGAAAGGTAAACAAAAATTCATGGTATTTTAAGTTTGTAAATGAAACAAATTGTATTGCCTCTTAATACCATCTCATTTCTCTCCTCTGTACATTATGGTCTTTAAATGTTTTTTTTGACACATTCTGTGCTACAGTCTACATACAGGTCTGAAAGGTTGGAATGATGTGCTTTCCTATCTACATCTGACTGCTCTTCACAGCAGCGGTGCCCAAACTGGGGGGGCGTGGGATTTTCTAAGGGGGGCGCGCAGTTGCAGAGCCCCTGCGCTTTTCCTCCAGTCATGTAAATTAAAAACCGCAAGGCATCTGCAACTATACTTACCTGCTCTCAGCTGTCTCTTCCCTGACGCGTCGCCATGACAACGTGGCGTCAAATGGCAATGCTTCACGTGACGTCATATGACGCGTGGAGCCCGAGAGCAGGTACGGAGGGGGGGCATAGGAAAGGGGGAGCAGAGACAGGGGGCGTGAACTTAAAAGTTTGCGCAACCCTACTTTACAGTATAGTTTGGCAGAGTGTTGTACATAAGCTGGACTTACTAGATTGATGCCTTATCATCAAGGAGTGTCATTGAGGATAGTACGCGCATACACGCTCATCCATGCACAGAGAGGAGTTACTGTATATTATGGTCGATATTTATTTCGAGTCTCATTATTTCAGGAGAACAAGCTGAAGTTTTCCGCTTACTTGGAGCTGGAATACAAAGTGAAAATCAACCCTTCTTCCTTGTTTGATGTGCAAGTCAAGAGAATCCACGAGTACAAGAGGCAGATACTGAACTGTTTACATATTATCACCCTCTACAACCGTAAGTACTGTCCCGGCCTGCATGAAGGGCTCTCAGAAATGACAGAAGTATTAGCAGCTTATTGCAAGTGAAGCGAAATAATTGATACCCAACAGTTTCGGAAACTCAGCTGAGAGATGCTGGTGAATACTTAGGGGTGTGGATTTGCAGAGAAGCATTCACTAGCTTTTTTGTCCAGCACCATCTACAGTCCTATGACTACTTCAGACAGTTCAAACAAAGTATCCTGCAGTGTCCTAGGTGTTCACCCATTGTCCCAGTACCCATCTTCCTAATTTTCCTCCACCAACCTGCCCACACCCCCCTTGTAATTCCAACATTTTCCCATGGTCTCGCCATACCGCCCGTTCTCGCACCCCTCCTCACTTGTTCCCTTGTACACTTTTTCAGGTGGTCATATATGGCTGTCGCTATCAGATAATAATACCGTAATGACATAATTAAGTTGAGCTGCATTGACGTTTGTGAGATGCTACTAAGCTTTTTTTTTTCTTTTTTTTTATGAAGGTAGACATGAGCTATGAGGTGCAACAGAAAGGTTGTGAAAAGTCCAAGATGCAAACTCGCAACCCCAGAACCTGCCACACATACATATACATGCATGCATGCATACATACATACCAAAATGAGTGCTACTGAGCGTGGCCAAATGTATACAACAAAAGACAGAAAAGCCCAATGCTACATCCAGTTTGATAAAATATATAGTATTTAGTATATAGTTAAATACTTCAATAATAATATTCTCATAAATAAGGGTCATTTAGTTAAACCCTTTGGCCAAAGCGTTATAAGCCGACAAGCCAACCAAATTTTGCAGGTCCTAACACTAACCTGTTGAAACTTCTCTTTCACCTCTGTGGAGGTTGTTTGGAGGTTAGTGGCCTCTCCTCCCAGGGTGTAAGCTCACCCCTCCACACTTTTTAAAGCAAGGAAGGTTTTTTCCATTATGCTGTATGGATGGACTAACTGCAGTCATTCTCCCGCAACAAAAGTATAAAAGAGAAGTTTCAACAGGTTAGTGTTAGGACCTGCAAAATGTGGTTATGCTTTGACGTTGGCTTGCAGGCTTATAACGCTTTGGCCGAAGGGTTTAACTAAATGACCCTTATTTGTGAGAATATTATTATTGAAGTATTTAACTATATACTAATTACTATAAAAGTCCAAGATGGACAAAAAAATAAATAAATATATATATATATATATATATATATATTAGTATTATATAGATATAGATATATATATATGATCTATATATATATAAATATAATATTTAATATATATGCAAATATAAACGTATGCTCATCTGCATGTCTTAGGCAGGTCTGCAACCCCGCCTTTCCCCATTATCACCCAGCATACAGCACTTCCACTGCAGCAAGGGATTCTGGGAAATGACATGCAAATGAGCACACAGTGTCACTTTTTGCCTCAATAACCATTTTTAACATGGTTCCCTATAGGCTTAAGCTTGCTGCATGGTCACAGCTTTGAGCACAGCCAGGGTTAAGGTGCATACCCAGAAAACCACCCACAGACAGCTGTTTCGACCTTGATGGGTCTCATCAGTGTGGGGTTGATTTTACTGGGAATGCAAGAGAGGCTATGGGATAGGCTAAACCATAATACTGAGTTAAGTTATGGTGAGTAAAAAAAGTGACAAAAACCCTCCACAGGAAAGCAAATATGCAAATATAACTGTATGCTCATCTGCATGTCTTAGGCAGGTCTGCAACCCCGCCTTTCCCCATTATCACCCAGCATACAGCACTTCCATATATATATATATATATATATCCTTTATTAATTCAGTGCAGCACAGCATAATATTGAAAAGCCACCAGGTCTATTCGTGTCAGTGTTAATTGTAAGAAATCAGCTTATTGTTTTTGTTACACATCTCGTGCTAGTGACCTAGTCGGATAGCTGAGAGCAGACTGTTTTTTAAAATTCACCAAATGACATAGAAAACGGTAATTCTGCGTCTAACATAGAGAAAAATTAGAGACGCAGAACTTTATGCATACAATCATAATATTTGTGGCATAAGGGCTCATCCCTGCATCTTCTGTTTCGTGTAACCGCTCACCATATATTGCTCAGCTACGAGTGGCGGAAATGGAAGAAGTTATCTTGATGTGCTAACCTCCGGGTGATTTTTCTAAATCAGATGTTATTACAGCAGGAAGCATAAATCCCAGAGTTTTAATGCATCTTTTTAAGATGGAAACAGTTTACGTATGTCCTGAGCCACTGAGAAAGCAGATTTACCAATGGTTAATTGATCATGATGGTATGATATGGCTCTATCATGGACAAATAACTGGTGTATTTGCAATGAAGAAATTTGGATTTGCAATTATCCTATGCTACCATCAGCCGCCAATTAGAAAGTCAGATTTATTTGAAATTCTAGTTCATATCAGTACAGAATATATCGTACTCCTACTCTCTCTTCCTCTCCTTACTATGACTCCTACTATGTGGTGACATATCCGCTATTCCTCACACTATCGACATACCAATCTTTTCACGTCCCAACACTCTAACCCAAAGTTTCCTTCTCACCACGCACTGTCAATGACTCCATCCTCATCCACATTACACCTCTCCCTTCCCTTGGCCGCCTGGCTTCCTCGCTTCCTTTTTTCTGACACTCCTACTGTCATCTTGAGAGACTTTCACATACCTACTGACAAACCCAAAGCCACTTCAGCTGCCCATTTTCTCTCTTTAATCTCCTCCTTTGGTTTCTCCCAATAGACCACGTCTCCTACTCACTGCAATGTAAACTCCCATTACCTGGTTTTCTCCAGATTCTGCTCATTCTCTAACTTCTCTAACACACTCTTCCCTCTCTCTGATCATCACCTCCTAATCTTTAGCCTCACTCTGCACCCTTCACAACACCTACTTCCATGGCACACAAACTTTGCCTGCTACCTCCAAAAGTGCTCACACACTGCTGAACGTTTCTGGAGGAAATCACACTCTAAAGCCGATTTCATCCACTATAAATTCATTCTCTCCTCCTATAACACTGCTCTTTCCCTTGCCAAGCAAACCTACGTTTCTTCACTCGTACTAACTCTCAATGTCTATTTGTCCCCTTTAACTCCCATCTCTGTCCAACTGCACCTGCACACCTTTTTGCATTCACAGCCCAAGACCTTACCACCTACTTCACAGATAAGATGGAGGCCATCAGTCATGACATCTCTACATTTCAGTCTCCACACTCACCATCTACCTCCCTTTACACACTTACATCCACCCTAAGCTCATTTTCCCCAGTGACTAAGGATGAGGTCTTCGTGTTCCTCTCATCATCTCGCCCTACAACTTGCCACCTTGATCCTATCCCCTCACATCTCCACCACTCTCTTTCTTGCACACTAACCTAATTTTTAACCTCTCTCGCTGGCACATTCCCATCTTCCTTCAAACATGCACTAATCACGCCCATTCTAAAGAAACACTGTCTTGACCCAGCCTCCCTCTCTAACTGCCGCCCTCTCATTTCCCCTTTGCTTCCAAGCTACATGAGCAGCTTGTATAAAATCGCTTGACTCACTTTCTCTCCTCCTACTCCCTGCTTGCCTCTTTGCAACCTGATTTCCGTCTTCTACACTCCACTGAGACAGCACTAAGAAAAGTGGTCAATGACCTACAGCTAAGTCTAAGGGTCACTTACTAATTCTCCTGGATCTCTCTACTGCCTTCGACACCGATTTATCACCGCCTTCTCCTGCATACTCTACACTGCATTGGCCTCCATGACGCAGCCTTCTCCTGGTTTACGTCTTACCTATCCAACCGCTCCTTCCGTGTTTCCATCTCTGGTATTTCCTCCTCCACTCCCTCTTTCTGTTAGGGTCCCACAAGGCCCTGTCCTTCGCCCTCTGCTATTCTCACTCTACACTTCTTCTCTTGGTGAACTAATACAACCTTTTGGCTTTCAGTATCTCTATTCCGATGATACCCAAATTTACCTCTTCCCCTCTATTGTCCTGTGTCCCCTCCCTGGATGTCCCAACATTACCTGAAGCTTAACGTCCATAATAGAACTAATACGCTTTCCCCCTTCCACTGCCACCCCTACACCCAAACTATTCCTCAGTGTCAATAATACTACAACCTCATCAAAACCCCAAGCCTACTGCCTGCTGTTATTTTTGACTCTGCCCTCTCCATGCCTCATATCCACTCCATCCTGCAGTCTCCACCTCTGAAAAATCACGGACACAACTAAAATCCCAATTCACTCACTCATCATGTCGCGCCTTGAGTACTGCAACCTTCTATTAGCTGGCATTCCCCTTGTCCGCCTGCCCCAACTCCAATCCATCCAAAATGCTGCTGCTAGACTCCTCTACCTCACTCACCTTTCCACTTCTGCTGCACCACTATGCAAGTCCCTACACTGGTTTTCCCATATCCTGGGAGATAAGATACCAATGTTTTTTTTTATGTATCTCATAAACACTTGTAC
This sequence comes from Ascaphus truei, assembly GCA_036426205.1. NCBI lineage: Eukaryota > Metazoa > Chordata > Amphibia > Anura > Ascaphidae > Ascaphus > Ascaphus truei. The sequence continues at coordinate 76,921,599 of CM071570.1, forward strand.
TGACACCATAATATCCACTTTCTAATCTTCCAGGAATCAAGAAAGATCCGTCTAAAATGTTTGTGCCGAGAACAGTTATGATTGGAGGAAAGGTACAACGTTAAACCAAACTTCCACCCATTAACGTATACAGAATGTATTCATCATGTGCTTTGTAATTTGAGGTGACAACAATACTTTACCAAGCAGTATTGTAACAGTGTCAAACACTGCAAAACTGGGGCAAAAGCAGCACAAAAGAATTGCACTAGATTGATCATGATCACCCAAAACAAACAGTTTTTGATCACTGGTAAAACAGTAATTATGGTGTTCGGGACTCAGGCTACATTGCCCAGCAGATTCTAATGCCAATTATTGACTATGGGGATATAGTGTATGGCACAGAACCCCAAATTCACCTCAGCAAACTTGACATTCTTTACCACTCAAAATGCCATTTTATCTTACTATGTAACTTCAACACCAACCATTGTGATATGCTAACTGAACTAGGTTGGCTATCCCTTGTGTCCAGACGCAATGTACATCTTTCATCTTCAAATAATTTCTGGAAAAGTTACCCAATCTGAGCAGGTTTCACACCCCAACTGTACACAGCATTTACATCCTTAGATCCACTTTCAGAAACCTGTTTTTCGTCCCAAGGTTCAATACAGAATCTGGTCGCTCTTCCTTCTCGTACCGCGAACACCCCAATGCTGTAGTAATTAGTAGAGTACCTCAAATCCCTCTTCTGTCAAAGTTCCTTCAAGACCTTGACGGTATCCTATTTTAAACATGTTTGAACTGTAAATTGTAATGTTCTCAACTTTACTTCGTGCTCAGGACATACTTTAAAACAAGAGGTAACACTCAATGTATAATATTTGATCGATAATCACATTCTCTCTGTTCCAGGCAGCCCCTGGTTACCACATGGCTAAAATGATCATTAAACTAATCACCTCTGTGGGGGATATTGTGAACAATGATCCTATAATAGGCGACAGACTGAAGGTCATCTACTTGGAGAACTACCGTGTGTCCATGGCTGAGAAAGGTACCATGACAAGGGAGGAGATGGAAGTTACTCTTCTACACACAAACACAGATAGAATAGATAGGTAGAATAGATAGATTAGATAGTTCTATTTTACTGGAAATATAGGGTATAGAGCATTCAAATCCATGAAATAAATTGGAAAATTAAAGGGGTTTAATCTTTGAAGCTGGGGGTATGAATGACCCATGTTGTTCCTTCTATCTCTGTCAGTGGGACATTCTCTGTGTCCTTATTGGCTGTGGTTAAGAGGAGAAGCAGAACTCTCATTTTACTCCCATTCCTGGCTTCAAACATGACAATATTCTAGGGTTATTCATTGAAGAACCTCTGCTTCCAAACCAGTTTCTACATGCCAACATAGATAGGGGATTCTGTCCCTTCCCCTTCCCAGGCCAATATTGCTGTCCCAATGTTTTTAGCATTCAATTTGCAGACACACTGCAAATCCCATTGGTGCCCTCTTCCTTCTCAGCACTGGAGAGCGGCCCAATCTAACTTTTGTTGCTGTTACTCAGAAGCATTTGCATGTATGTTGATGCATTGGAGTTAATATGATTTTGTTATGTGGTAGTTCTGGTGCTGTATCATACTGTGCCAGTGAGTGTCATTACAATCCAATCACATTATCTAAAACTACAAGCACAGTTGTAGCGCGACACTCTGCACAAACAGAAAAGCTGCAGCAGAGAGAACTCTGTATGTAACCAAGCTGCAGTTGTGACAGAAGTTGAGCCACATCTGTAACAGATTTATTGAATATAATTAGACGGTGCTACCATTGGCACCCCTGGGTGCATCACAGATCAGACTGAGACAGTCGTACACATCCAGTCGATTCTACTAGTCCTATTGCAGTCACTGCAGCTCGCTCTCTCTTGTCTTCCCAGTGATCCCCGCTGCTGACCTGTCTCAGCAGATCTCCACAGCTGGAACCGAGGCCTCTGGCACAGGTAACATGAAGTTTATGTTGAATGGAGCCCTCACCATCGGTACCATGGACGGGGCCAACGTGGAGATGGCGGAGGAGGCCGGAGAGGAGAACCTGTTCATCTTTGGCATGAGGGTGGAAGACGTGGAAGCTGTCGACCGGAAAGGGTTGGTACTGCATTAGGAAGAGCTGGGTATTAAGGTTTGTTTGTTAACCTGTTCACTGCCAAATGGGCAGCGAGTGAAATTAGGACTATCACTTTACTGGATAATTGATTGCTTTTAAAGCAGGTCTACGCCCTTTTGAAAATATGACCTCGAATGTTACAATGTGGAGATACTGTACACTAGTTGAACTACGTAGATAAAAGTGCATCTGAAATAATAACAAATGACACATTGGGATATCCTTTTGTTTTCTAAAGGTGTTGGATATTTTTTACTTTTGGGGTCATTTATAACACAGGAAGTCGAAACTGCTAAGGGGGTTATTTACTGGCTGCAAAACTGGGGCAAAAACAAAGCAAATAATCGGGTGCAATTCTTTTGCACTGGTTTTGCCCCAGTTTTGCAACTGGGAAATGCCAGTAAATCACTCCGTAACTACTAATCCCTCCGACTTTTGTTTTTTTCTACAAAAACACAAACCTTGTCATCCGCATTTTCCCCTTCACTGGATTATTTAGATGTGAGCTGCAAGAAAATGGTAATGTGAGTGCTGGTCTAGGAGAAGCAGCATCCAGATGAATTAACTGGGCATCATTTCAGCCTTCCAGCATGAGAACATGTTGGAAATGTTCTGTGACTAAAATGTTCATTTCATTAAAAAAGTTAAAAGGGGTATTTCTGCTCGTCAGGCAAATTCAATTTGAATCTAATCACTAGATCCGTCTTTTTTTTTTTTTTTTTTTTTTAAAGACCATACATTTAGGTGACAAAATAGACTTAACGTCGAGTAGTAGCATGCACATGATGCAGAATATTAATATTACATTTGATGATGGCTAGCTCGTGATTGTCTTAGCCTATGGTTGGTCCACTGCCAAGGCCACAGGGCAACTATCATTGACATAAATTTGACTTATATGTGGTCTTGACAAAACCGTGACCCCTGTAGTTTCATTGATGTTACGCAGACAGGTGACTTGGTAGCTTTTTTTTTCTTCTTTTCCCCGTCTTGGTTAGGTATAACGCTAAAGAGTACTACAACAAACTCCCAGAGCTTCGGCAGGCCATGGATCAGATCAGTGGAGGCTTCTTTTCCCCCAAGGAACCTGGTCTGTTCAAAGACGTTGTCAATATGCTGATGGACCATGATAGGTAAATACAGGATGGGTTGGATCTCCTTCTAGAGCCAGAATGCAGTCCCCAGGGGTGTGGTTCCACGGAGCCTTGGGCAAGCCTGGATTCATACACAGTGCCTGTGCCAGCTATTGGATAAGACTGGGCATTGCACAGGTAGGGAAGGATTTTATTAGGAAAACAAATGATATTTGCCCTGACCAGCTGTAAAGAACAACTGAAGAATAAAAATTAGGTGGTGTTGTATTCTTAAAATTGCAATCCACAATTCTGATTTGTTTATTAAATACTTATATATATAAAAAAAAAATACTGTACGAATAAATAAGGGAGACCATCCTGAGTGTCCTTTATTAAAATCAAGGCTTATTTATTCATTGTTGCTGGTGACCGTGGGATAAAATAAGATGTCCACCAGCGATTTTCATTGATTTACGGTCCACCCAGTCAAATTGCATGAGGTCATCTATTCCGTAGCCTGACATGGTCCAGTGGCTGAACCAGAAAGTAACGCAGTGGCAATAATATTTTATTCTATATGCCAGTGACACTTTGCAAAGCGTTGCGGTCCCCTCTGTCACTGAAGTGGTAACGGAATCAGCGATAAAGGAAACTCCCTGTGACCCAGGGCAGACTGCTTAGTGGGAAAATAATCAATAACACACTTTTCAACAGGCAGGAAGCGGTTAACACACCGTTAACAATGTGCCAGCTACAATTCGCTTGACTGGGCTGCATTGGTAACTGCGTGGTAACGCCATCTGATTTACATTGACGTAGTTGCCTCACTGGGGTGTAGAATAGGAAAACGTGGTTGGAAGCCTGGCGGTCGATGTTGTGATGTTGGGGGAATTTTCTTTAGCTTCCTGGTGTCCCTGGCACCAAGGAAATAGATGGGACGTGTCTGTAATAAAGTGCCATTCACCAGGCACATGATTACAGCAGCATCCCTGTGCCTCGCGTTGTCATTTATTTGCTGCTGCTGCTGCCCCCACTGTGTGCCCTGTAGTTTCCCTGTATTGTACTTTTGTAAAGGGCTGTGTACATTGTATGCGCCATATATGTACATCTATATGCACACACACAATAAATGGTAACATTGTTCTCTTCTGTGCCTCGTGGCCAAGGCTGCGGGTCCTGAGCTGGCTTCTTACTTTGTGTGTTTGTGGTCTTTTTCAGGTTTAAGGTGTTCGCAGACTATGAAGCCTATATAAAATGCCAAGAGAAAGTGGACAAGTTATATATGGTAAGTGCTACGCAGAGGCGGGCTGATTTATTAGACTGCCGCAGTGCGTAACGCGGCCGCCATCAGAGGAAAACTCCCATTGAAGTGACCCGATCCGCAGTGTCGTAGTTTAATGAATAACCCCAAGTGTATTGAAGGATTAATACTCAGGGGGTTATCAGGATTTTAGAACGGTGGATGTCCTGGAAACCTGGAACATCCTGGCCAGAGAGTAATAATGTATATTAAAAACACAACAGGTAGAGATTACAATCTGAGGTGCTTTATCCATAAACTCTTTAACAGAAGGAACTATAATGCTAGATATTTAAGTTAAGAATATATATATATATATATATATATATATATATATTCTTATCTCAAATGGAAATATTACTGTATGCTCATTTGCATGTCTTAGACAGGTCTGCAACCCCGCCTTTCACCATTAGCACTCAGCACACAGCACTGTGTGTCCATTTGCATGTCATTTCCCTGAATCCCTTGCTGCAGTGGAAGTGCTCTGTGATGGGTGGAGTGCCAGCAGAAAGTCTGGGATCCCAAATCAGTCCAAGAAAATATCAAATACAAAAAATCTGCAGCACTCGCCACGAAGATGTAGTCAATCAAGAGTTTAATTCACACCATGTGAAACAACCATAAACTGGACGAGCAATGATTCGGACCACCCAGGTTACTTCCTCAAGATATATATATATATATATATATTGTTAAAAGTGCATTATCGCTCTCTTTGTACAATTTTATCTTGTGTAGGGCGTACAATGCAGGGAGGTCCTTCTGGCAGCAAACGCGTTCAGTTACCTTGTACATAATTCTCATTCCTCTTCATTCACCAGCAGTACCATTAGGGACCATACTTAATAAGTGGTGCTATTCCTTAAGACACCTTTTTGTGCAGGAACACATCTGATGTCCCTAAAGTGTCTTATGGAATAACAGCACTTTTTAAATATGGATCTGAATGCCATTCACACCTGAGTGAGCTGCTCTAATGAATAACTTCCAGGCAGGAGAGAGATTGGCACATGGCATGGTCATAATTTTGCACTTAGACATGACCTACAGATGTAGCAAGACTTAGGGTCTTCGATACCGTTGTGGTCATGGCACCGAAGAATTAAACACTGCAGGGGGTCCCATTCAGAAACATTGACCCCTCACAGCTCCATCGCGGCAGACACTATCCTCGGTGCCACGGACGTTTGCATGTTCGTCCACCACACCGAGGACAGTATTTCTTGCTACATTTTTACCTTTCTACTTACTCAACAAGTGATCTTGTGACCCTCCTGCAGCATCATTGGGACACATGATGTTTCTCTTCTCTTGCAGAACCTCAGGGAATGGACCAAGAAAGTCATCAAGAACATTGCTTGCTCCGGCAAGTTTTCCAGCGACAGGACAATTAGCGAATACGCAACAGAGATCTGGGGAGTGGAGCCCTCAGCAGTGAAGATTCCACCTCCTAACATTCCCAGGGAATAAATCTCAGAGGGTGCATGTGCTCGCCGTTCTCCGTCGATAGTTTGGTTGGTTCAGGATTAGTGTTTGTCCACCATTTGTGACTTAGCACCACCTTCCCATCAAAGCGTAGTCTTGTCTTTGGGGGAAGACGATATACATCACATTGTCCTAAACTGACTGCAGCTAACCTGCTAGGTTAGGTAGACGCTTCTATCGTTTAGCTCAGAGATCTCCAGCTTACTGCAAACATTGGCCAAAGAGTTCATATTAAAAAAAGGAGGGAAAAAAACTCCTGCAGTCCCTATTGTCAGTAAAGCCACACGTGACTTCAATCCTCTGACACTGAAATCATGTTCATAGCTACGAGGTGGGCTTTGCATCAACAAATAAATCACAGGTGTTAAATTGAGTAGAATAGCAACACTGACAAACGCCTTGTTTTATGTATAATGGCAAATTCAGACTTCGCTTGCACAAACAAGAATGCAGAGCATGTTCTTTTATATACTGTCAACATTGAAGGAACACTTACTTCAAAATGTTGGATACAGTATTCAAAACCTCTGTTGTAATGCCAGTTATTAGGAGAGAAAAAAATGTAAGGTCATCTCAATGATCTGGAGACATTTGTATTACTCGCATAATCTCATACCCATGAATCTGTTTATTATAAAAAAAAACACTAGTAAGAAAGTCTATTCTTTTGCAAATTCTATAGATATATTGCTTTGGTTTACATACTGTAGTGAACCTGTAATGAGCACATCTGTACCTAGAGGGGAACATGTAATATTAGACAGAGGCACAAAGGAGATCCTGGCTTGATTCGGTTATAAGAAAATGCTTTCTTAGTGGTAGACTAATGCATTCTGTAGTTAATACTTGTTGCAGCGAAATAAATCTTAGCTAGGCAGTGTGCTAGGAAAAGGTAACTTGCTGCATAAGCAGAATTTCAACTAATATAATACAGATGGACAGTTTGGCAGGGATGTTTTTGCTATAATTGCAGCTTAGTTACACGGTGATAAACACAGAGAGAAAATATGCCGACATATCCTCTAATGAACCATAAAGAAGAATGTAGTAAACATTATTTCAGTGCTTGCAGTACGGCTTCAATTTGCGAGGAAAGGAAGAGAGAATGAGAAACTTGTGTTTTAACCGTTGTATTTCATGTGTTTGTCCTTGTAAATATTACGATTGTTTTAGAATTTGTGTGTGTGTGTGATTTAAAGTACTGTATTCCTAACTAAAGAGTTGCACGTAACTCCAGGATGATGCTTTTGGAATCGATCCATTAACTGCCCCAATAGATACAGCTCAATCCCCTTTTAACGCTGTGTTTGGGGTCCAAAGAATCACATCGCGTTATAAGCGGATCGCATTACAAGTAATGTACAATTGTATGCATTGTTCAATAAAGTATTTAAGATAACAATAATAGTGTTGTAAAGTATTCATAAATACAAAAATTGGGAGTCACGTTTTACATCGCGTTATAAGCGGATTCGCGTTGTAACGGATCGCGTTATAACGGGGTTGAGCTGTACTATCAAAGGAGGTTTAACACAGGACGTGTCAATCTACTGAATGTTTTTGTCTGTATAGTCAATAATTCACACATTTGGACATAGGGGACTCATTTAACACCCAATGACCTCTGCCTGATTCTCGCGGATCAGTGAAAGACTATGGCCACCTTAAGCAGCAAGTTTCCATAGGTTCTTTTGGGAAAGGTTCACTGTAGCGGAGAAACTTTCACAATCACTTATTGTTTACTGTTCTTCTCTGCTCCATTATCATACAGGAGAGAAGTGAAACCTCTCACGACATGTACAGGAGGAGCATACAACTCATTAGGCAATACACTGACCAGTGTCAACAAAAGAACCCTACCAAACAGTATATTCTGGTTGTACACTTGGCTGGTCCCCTGGTCGTATATTATACTGTAGTATTGTATTTTTCCATGAGGTCCTATAGCTGGGGCAGTTTTTAGGTAATTGCTAGAAGGTCCCGCAGTGCACCATGCCTTTAGGTTTATACCATGCAGGCAAGGTCAGTTTAGCCATCTGATAACCGACTCCCCGCATCCCTCATGGGTGTGTTTGTAGGTGCTTTACGAAAATTCATCCAAGGAATAGTATTTCTTCCCTTGGATTAGCCTGACCTGCAGCAGCTAGAAGCCAGTGATTTGCAGACATGATTCTTCCCTCTGTAGCTTGTGTCCTTCACACCTCATGGCTTAGCTGCTAATTCCGGGCCCATGTTTCTCTATGCTTTACATTTGTCAATTTTGGCCACTGTAGTGCATGGTGCACAGCCTGGGACCCTCTGGCCTTCAAATCCTTTGCTGGGCATTATTGTAGCTGATCTCTTGCAGTATGATGTGGGATATGTTAACAGCTGATAAAGAAAATGACTAGAATCATAATTCATAGGCAACTTCTACCACAGAAAGGAGGCATCACTCAAATGAACCCATTCTCTGTCAGAGAGGCTAGCAATACCTTGCTTAAGCGTTAAGGAAGTGTTTTCCAAAACTCTCCTTGTGACCCACGGCCACGCCAGGTTTTGGGGGTGACAAATTTATTTTTTTAATTTTTTTTGCATATTAATAGAATTTTAGGGGGTTCTCTCAGGATCCTGGTGCGGCCGTGGGTCACCTGGAGAGGTTGGGAAAACACTCGGTTAAGGCGTTAACACAGGTGCAGATTAAAACTGTCCTATTCAATTCTTGGACGGCCCACAGCACGTTGCAGTACATTGTACATAGTCCCAGGTCTAAGAGAGATCGTAAGCACAGATGAAACCTTGCAAGAAAAATTAATTTTAACATTAAAAGTGGGATTATGAAAGGACATATGCAAATTGCCCATCAATGTATAATGGACGGACAACTGCAGAGGCAGAAGTATGCTCTTGTGAGGGTGAATTAGATGCAGGAAGACAAAAAAAGTTAAAGAACGAGTTTGTGTTTTGGGATTGCTTAAGACCGTTGTGATTTCCAAGCGTATACTTTGTTATGTGAGAGTAAAAACATACTATAAATGTGAATGATCCTCTATTCACAGCACAGCCTACATGTTTTGTGTTCCTCCATATATCACTCACCCCCCTGAGCTTCCGATGCCTAATAAACATTTACCAAACTAAGCTCTGCCCTTTTTGCTTCTTTGTGTTAACATTGATTGAAAGGTTCCAGTATCTCTGCGGGCAGTGACCCTCGTCAACCCCTGAACGGTAGACCCTTTTTACTCAACCCGGGGAGCTTTTTCACCGGCACTGCTATTGATTTGTTCCCGCTATCATGAACTGCAGACGTCTGGGAGCGGCCAAGAAAGACACAGGAAAAATGTTCTCTCAAGTTTATTGTGGGCTAAACAGCATTTTTATAAACTACAAAGGCATGATCCCTTTTAGAGATGTACACTGTTAGATTGGAGGCGTTACACTGTTACATTGGAGGCGTTACTCTATCTTGGCAAACAAACGTAGTTTACAGAGCTGGTTTTAACAGGAATATACAGAAGCAATGAAAAATAATTTTTTCTCTTGAGAACAATGAAGCAGAGCTACATTTCTGTTACAATTCAAGGCCCTTTGCTTCTTGTGAAAGCAACTCTTGGGATCACGCCTGGAAATAGTTAAGATAAAGAAAGTGCAATTTTTAAATTGCTGTATCTTATAAATTCACAAAATGGAGGACAGGCTAATAATTTTAACCCTTTCAATTCCCTCTTTTTGTTCTCTAAAGAACAATTGTCAAAATTACTTGTCACATTGCTCTTCTATGACTAGCACATTGTAGCTACTCTCATTCTTCACAAGTTCTTTTTCTAAGAATAGCGGGGGTTGGTGGGGGTTAATCTCTACCGGGAGCAACTGCACAACACATACCATACATCTCACGTAATATACACTCCATTTTCGAAACACAAAATGGCTGCCATAGTCAAAATGGCTGACTTTTGATCCTTTCCTTATGGCACACTCACACTCCTGGGTGATCCTCCCACCTCCTTTATGTCCATTCCTCACAGTCCTCAATAGCAGTCTTTTAAGGATAACCATAGGCCGTTGCATAGTCGTGCAGGACCACGGGGTCCAATTCTGCATAACTTCATAACATGTCACTGCCGGGTCGATTTCTCCTGCTGCTGAATCTATTTCCGGGGGACTGCTGCGGTCATCATCACTGAGCAACGGCGGGGATGTAACGCACTTCTGGATCAAAGTTTCAATGCTCATGATACATACATACTGAGCAACGATGAGTACTGCCAACACGTATATCAGAGCATTCACAAGCTTCACTCCCAGTGAACCAATCCATCCACCAAGTCCCATAGGATCCCAACCCTCATCTCTACCTTTAAACGCTGGAACCACTTTTCCCAAATAACATAACCTGGTCCAATTACAGGGTAATACTCTATCGGCCCTTCTACCACAGAGTCAATAACTTCCCTAGGGCAAACTCTTATTTCTACACCCTTCATAACCAATTTCTTATATATGGTTCTACAAGTATCTTATAACATATTGTCCTTTTCCCAAGGGGTTAAATGTAACTCGTGTTCCTAGGGTGCAACCTATTGGGTGTGGATAGTACATTGCACATAAGACATAGGCTTTGTTTACCAGGATTCCATTATGTGACCAAAGAGTGCATATATGCTATACACAAGACAATAAAAACCCAAACAAACAAAAAATATGACTAAACAAGCTATACCTGTTGCTACCTTATCGTCCTCGTGTGGACACCACTTATACAAACCTAATAGAATATACATTGTAATTAAAATAATAAAACCTGTAAAATTTAAAAGATCATGTGTTGAGCTGACTTTTGCCTGTGGTTATTGGCAGGGATTATTATACCCCAAAAACACAAATTTTGTCTTTATGCCTTTCCACCTTAGCTATGGTTTAACTTGAAGCGACTGTGGGTGGTGCTGGAATAAGTTTCACGTGCGTAACGTGTATCCAGAAAGACACTTTGACGGCTGTATTTTGTAGCGAGTAGAATCTGGAATGGACTTCGCCACCTTGGATGTTTTTACGTAGAAAATGCTTGACCATTACCCAGTTGTTGCTTCTTATTCTTCTTAGCTGATTGTAAGGCCTGCACCTGGATATGGAGAGACTTAAGCAATTTCATCAATTTTACACAATAGGCGCTGATTAAATTGCTTGTTAGAGCAATGTACCTGGGGTGACCATTGATCTACCCCCATCCTTTTGTTCACATCTTACTACATGTGAACAATATCTCACAAAGGATAACAGCATTTAAAACATTACCTTAGTTGCTTAAATATGGTTGATTGATCTATAGCAAAATTAACCTGAAACCTTTGGGTATAAAATTTGCATTAAAAACCTCAAAACCCTACTGATTATAAATATAATCTGCTATAGTCTTCTGACAGAAACCTTTAAAACACAAAATAAATCTGGTTTGCCGAGAGAACAACCTGTAGCATAAGAAATTATAGACACAGATTTAAAGGTGGGACACCTTTGGAGAGAAAAAATGGTTAAAAGTTATAAAATATTAAATATTTGATCAACTTTGCAGAAAAATAATTCCATATAGAACTTTACATTAGTCCGTTTAAAACTGTGTTAGTACATCTCCGGGCATGCAGCAAGCCGAGATAACTTTCTGGGCATCCTGCCAAAATCTTGAACAGAACAGATAAAAATGGTTAATTACTGGAGTTTAACATACACTGCAATACAATTTGGGACAGCTTAAAATATGAAGCTCCTTACACGGCCCGATACAGTATAACATTTGACTGGTATTCAAAAATTACAACTGGATTTTTGTTAAACAGGAAATTATAGACTTAACAACATGTACTTTAAACAGTTTATAGTTACTGGTTACACACAAAAAGAAACAAAAATAATACAAACAAAAATGACCAAGAAAAGGCAATGCAAAACCGTTTGATCCTCCCTCCAAATTATATTAATAAAAATGTCCTTCTCTTTCCCCATATTATAACTAACCTTTTAAAACTAATTTGAAAATACTGAGCTTCTAGTTAAGTTTCATGTCTGGAATGTTTTCTGCCCGTTATTTCTGTGTAACGTGTCCACCTGATTCTGCCTGTGGAAATTTATGGGGAAAGAATGTAATTCTGGTTAAGGAAACAAATCGCCTGGCCAGTACGATAAATATCCTTATTTTTCCAGTGACCGGACTGATTCCAAAAAAAAAATGGTAAAGACCAAATGATCTTCCCGAATTTGTCCTTTCTGTATCCTCTCTCTCCACGGGCACCCAAACTCTCCACTGCCCAGTGTTGATTAGTTTGTGTTGTAGTGGGGGTGTACACCTTTAAAAATTAAACTTCAACGTGAGCAATTAATTATATTCTTATTTTAGAAACACTTGCAAGTTCCTGGATAGTAATTTTGTATACATACAATAAACCGACATTCCTATTATTGAATGCACATAAGACTTTCACATGGGTAGGATTCACTCAGATTATACAAGCACACAGGGATTACTCAATCAATCAACATTTTTACCATATGTATACCTGAAAATCTAATAAAACATTCTGAGGGAAAGAAAAAAACCTATACCTGCTGTAATCTTGTTCTCCGCTGAGATTTGCAAAACATAAGGCTCCCTGAGCTTTTCAATCCAGACGGGTAATCTATTATTAATGCAACTCAATATGCACTCATACTCTGTTAATCTGGCACAAATAATTTGAGTTGCATGTTTTAAAATTAAATTGGAAAAATTATATTCTCTGCCTTTATCTCTCTCTGATTGACTTTCTAACATCTACTAATAACACTTTAACAAAAACAAAACCATCTCTGCCACTATTTTCATTCCTTCAATCAACATTCCTACAACTTTTTCCTAACTTTTTTCTGAGCCTGTGTGTTGGTGGACGAACCTGCATATGCCTGTGCCACAGTGTCAGTATCTGATTCTGATTCGTCCTCTGACTTTTCCTTGTCCCATGAACGGTCCCTGGCAGGGGTTAATTCCTGCCTAGAGTCCGTCTCCTCCCCATCCCTACTGATCTGCCTGGCAGGCATGTCAATAGGGAGGGGTCTAGGGAGCCTATTGCTTTGGGTTCCCCGCGAAGCCATAAAGACTTCTTCATCAGAGCATGCCTCAGAGCCTGTGACCCGGGAAGGGTTAAGGGGCTCAGAGGGTTTGAGAACGGGGACACTGGGGTAAATTGGGGCAACATATGGAGGTGGTAATTGTCCCGGGGCCGTGGAGCAGGGAGCAGATATGCATTTTGAGAGTGGTGAAAAATTTGAGTTGGCAGCACTCCACATCCATAAGGTGCAATTTTGACCCACTGTGAGGATTCTCCAGCCTGCCTCCAAAGGCAACTTACCCCCGGGGCCCGCACTCACGCAGGAGGCGTGTCGCGGCACCAGTGCGCGTGCACGTAGCGTGCGCCCGACTTCCTTTCCTCCGGCCCATGACACGTGACCCCCTGGCTGCTCCGCCTCTGCTTCTCCTGATCTCAGTGATGCGCGACGCAGGGGCAGTACCCAGCGCATTACTGGGTCTTACCCCGCCTTCAACCTCCGCCTGCGGGATGCCTGGGGAACCCTGGCGAGCGCGACCGGCTCACCAGCTGAGGCGCCAGTGATGCACGGCGTGTGCTCATGTTTGCGGGACTCCTCCTCCCCTTTCTATTAGGCTATTCCATAGGGCCTTACCCAGTAGCCTATCAGGACACGTTCCTGCTGTCTTTGGACCTCCCATTGGTGGGAGACTCCTTTAAGTATTTGTTTTGATGTTCACTCCTTGCCGAGCGGACGCTTCTCCACTATCCTGCCTGTTTGCCTGCCTGATACCTGACCCTTGCTTTGTACCTGTACTCCGCTGTTTCTCCTGCTCTGACCCTGGCTTGTACGACTACTCTGGAATCTCCTGCGCTGACCCTGGCTATCCGTTATATGACTACGTTGATATCTCCACTCCTGACTTCAGCTAAGTACCCCCACGATCCTGCTCTCTCCTACCCTGACCTGGCTTGTTATAACGATTACTCTGAACTCTGTATCCCTAGAACCGGCTTGCAAGACCATTCTACACTCTGGACGTGCCTTCGTGGTTGTGGGAGGTGTCTTGCAATAATTCCCTGCCTCAGCCCCGCGGTCGCGTCTCGTTTGTGGTGAGCTACGCGTCACAGCCACGCTGCAGCACATTCCTTCATATACTTATAATCCCATCCGGGATCTCCTCTAAACCACAATGATTCGGGGTCTCCCAAACACGTACCCTTGATTATTAAAATATGACAATCATCAAATGCACCTTCCCGCGGGAATGGATTTGAGAACCCCATTGCCTCAGACCATCCCGCCACATTATCCACAAACGGGTCAACCTAGAAATCACCAACATTTTCAGCAACAAATTCTTTAGGACTCTGACCAGGTCTGCATTTGCAAGGAGCACTTTCCTTAACAGTTTTAACAAATTTCTTATTGTTATTGTTAGTCTTATACTTTATCTTGTCTGGCTTACCTCCAGACATTTTACTTGTTAGTACCCATGATTAGCTTATTAAGGAAACTCATCTTAATACAATATAACCTTATCTAAATATCCGTGATATAGGGAACCAATAGACAGCTCAGTATACAGACAGGACTCTATACCTTCTGTTTTTCAGACAGGACTCTATACCTGCTGCCCAGCTCAGGACTCAATATCTGCTGCATTATATCCAGGACTTTATACCTGGTACTTTGTCTACACCGTTCTACCAAGTAAGACCCTCAGAGGGGCAGCGAGAAACAATAAAATGGACTCACTGACCCTGTGAAGGTCCCACTTTCTGACACCAAATGAAAGGTTCCAGTATCTCTGCGGGTGGTGACCCTTGTCACCCCCTGAACGGTAGACCCTTTTACTCAACCCGGGGAGCTTTTTCACCGGCACTGCTATTAATTTGTTCCCGCTATCATGAACTGCAGACGTCTGGGAGCAGCCAAGAAAGACACAGGAAAAAAGTTCTCTCTAAGCAGCTCAAGTTTATTGTGGGCTGAACAGCATTTTTTATAAACTACAAAGGCATGATCCCTTTTAGAGGCACACACTGTTAGCTTGGAGGCGTTAGGCTAAGGCCCCGCTCCCTCAGTCAGCACGCCCGCATTGCAGACAGGCGGGGCGCTGACAGACACAGACCGCGATATGCGGTCTATAGGGAGTGGGAGCCGGAGCGGAAGGTGGGCGGGAGGTGGGCGGGAGGGGGCGTGGCTTGAGCAGAGGGACCCGCTACTCCCCCCCTCCCTCCACGGGCTCGGGCTGCAGGAGGGAGCTGCTGCGGGCTGCTGCAAGGTAAGCAGCTCCCTCCCCCTTCTGCCACAAAAAAAACACACACACACACACACACACAACCTTGAGTAGGAAGCTGCCTGATGACAGCTCCCGTTCCCGTCCCCGCCGCTGATTGGCTCATCAGCGCACCACGTGACGCGTCACCGCTCGGGATCACAATTTTCTTGAATCCCCTGCCGGCTGACGCGTCACAGCGTGTAGTGAGCCGTCAGCGAGGGGGACTGGGACCGGCTAGGGAGGATTCCCCTGCTGGTGGGGAACGCTCGCGCCGCCGAGCGCAGCGGGTCCCAGCTCTTACACTGTCCTTTGGAGGAGTTACACTATCTTGGCAAACAAACAAAAGTTTACAGAGCTGGTTTTAACAGGAATATACAGAAGCAATGAAAAAGAGGATTTTCTCTTGAGAGCCATGAAGCAGAGCTACATTTCTGTTACAATTCAAGGCCCTTTGCTTCTTGGGAAAACAACTCTTGGGATCACGCCTGGAAATAGTTAAGATAAAGAAAGTGCAAGCTCCTGCTTATTTTTAAATTGCTGTATCTTTTAAATTCACAAAATGGAGAACAGACAAAATGGAGGGAAGGCTAATAATTTTAACCCTGTCGTTATTGGTGCTCAATACATTTGTGGTAGGAGCCATCAGAAGCGGAGATTTGCAGTCATTAAAAAAGTGAGAGGCAAAATTGTACCAAATTTATCGAAGTACCAATTTAGTAATTTTCTCTAAGTAGTAGCATGCTGTTTTTGCAATGATTTTCCAGCCGGAGACTTCTGTAAATAGACCCATAAGATTGTAATTTTAAATAAGTTTCGCCAATTAAGTTTCACAAAAAAAAGTACTTTTTCCATTTGACTTAGCCCATAATTTGATATACGTTTATTTTACTAATCCAATGTCTAAATTAATGGTACTTACATTTTTTGGGGGCTAAATCAACAAATCACATTATTTTCATACAAATCTTCTATGTGGCATTTACCCTTTTGATACCAAATATAAACAGTGCAATGTGCAAATAAACCCAGTGATATATAGCACTGAAAACACATAATACTGTCACTCCATGTGAGGAACTCCTCAGGTGCGTGGACTCCTGGTTAACCTCATATGAAGAAAAGAACACAAATGCAGAGGGTATAGTGTATTAACATTTACTCATGATGACAAACAACACAGGGGGGGGGGGAGGAAACAAACTCACACTCTCCCCGCTGGTGTATAAGCAAGAAGTGACTTCGGGCACACTTCAACCCTTCTCCCGAAATGACGGCTCCCAAATCAGCTGCTGGGCATGTAGAGACACATGCAAACTCCGGTCTCCTCCGTCAGCGCCACTTACCCGCACTCGGAGTCCTCCGTCCGTTTCAACACGTCACAGCCTCCCCAGCCAATCTGGATAGTATAGGGATATTGCGGTGGCCTCAGGGAGTCATAAAGCCCAACATGTTTCGTCCAAAGACTTCGTCTGGGATCATACTTGCTAGTGATTGAAATGTTCCTTTATACTAAACTAGACAACAGTGGAAACAGCTGTGTAATAGAACACCTGACCAATAGGGTTGCTTCTTATGCTAATTGCAAAGTAATAAGCTGCAAGTGCATAGCTTCTCCTGACAGAATTGCCAAGTTAGTATTCACAGATAATAACGAGCACTTTTTGGTTCAGGTTTATGTAATTGCGGTTTGGGGAAACTGCATGTGTTCAGGCAGCAGCTTGACTTTATCACAATATTTGTTGCGCTTTATTAACCCTTTATCTGTCACCCTTTTGATACCGCTCCTTATATTCCCAATATCAGTTAAAGTTGGAGCAAATTAAAAATTAGGATGTAAGCGAGATAGAAGATAATTTAAACAGAAAAAAAAGAACAAATTTATAGCCCTCAGGGATAGCACAGTAACAGAAACCATTATTACAAGTTCTCAAGACAAGAAATATATGATAATGATCCTTTAACATTGAATGTTCTATGGTTGTGACTGGCTGTGGGATCTTGGCATATATGTTTGCAGAGTTTGCACCGTTTGTTGTTGCACGGATCATACAGCTGCACATCCAGGAATATAGTGTATATGATTCAGTGCAACAAATGTGACCAAGGTTGCTACATTGGGGAAACCAGCCAAAAACTACAAGGAAGAATGAATATGCACAGACACTCTATACTCCATCACGAAGAAGGAAGATACTGCTCACCTGTGGGACATCACTTCTCACAACCAGATCATTCCATAAATGATTTAAAAATCAAAATCCTCAATGGAATGTTTAAACGCACCCAAGAACGGAAAACATTTGAACTCAGAATGATAAGACTCTTTGACACCAAAACCAAAGGACTTAATGCGGACATGGGTTTTCTCACACCCTATCAAAATTGTTTGTAATTATCCTGCTTGCCTCCATTCTTATCAACACTTTCTCTCCCCCCCCCCCCCCCCGCATCCCTCCCTCTCCCCACCTTCCCTTGTCACCGTCCCCTGGCTTCAAACATTTTTAACACCCTACCTTATCTACAATACATATCTGTTTTTTGTTTTGTTTCCCTACAGTGTTTTAGCCATAGAATCCTTTGTATATCAGTATTGCTGACCTGAAG
Source organism: Ascaphus truei (assembly GCA_036426205.1). NCBI lineage: Eukaryota > Metazoa > Chordata > Amphibia > Anura > Ascaphidae > Ascaphus > Ascaphus truei. The sequence continues at coordinate 76,939,542 of CM071570.1, forward strand.
AAGAGAGGAGAACTCTCGAAAGTTTGTCCTATGACATATATTGTTAGTCCAATAAAAAAGGTATCACCTAATACTGAAGAACTCATTTATTCTGCACTATCGCAACTGGACTAACACGGCTATTTTCTGCTTTATATATATACTAGCTGAGAGACCCGGCGTTGCCCGGGATGTAAATGCGTAATAGGTAGTATTATTTATAAATCGTGGAACAATAGGTGACTATTTGTTGTAAAGGTTGGATAATAATATTGAAAAGAAAGATGGAATAAAATGTAATACGATGTTGTTTAAAAATGGTTTATTATAAACACACCACAGTACAATGTATATTTTGGTGACATAACAGATGTAAAAATGTGAGGCGTGTGTCCTGCTAGGGTGTGAGGTGGCGGGTGGCACATGGGTTGTGAGTGCTGTCTGTGAGTGGGGGTTCTGCTAGGGTGTGAGGCGGTGGGTCAGTGATGTCGGTGCGTAGGGGCGGGAGGCAGCAGGTGTGTGTGGCGGCAGGTATGTGTCCTTAGAATGCCGCCGGGCAGCAGGGGATTGGATGGAGGATGCGGGGGGCGGGGCTTTGAATACCGGGCCGCAGGGGATTGGCTTAAGGTAAGAGGATGCCCCCCCCCCCGGTACTCCAGCCCCTTCGGCCCTTCCCCGGCTCTTCCTCCCCAAAACTCCTCCCCCCAGCACTCCGGCCCTCGGTCACCAGTTCTCCCTTCGGTCCCGGCACCCCCCCTGGTCCCCGGCACTCCGGCCCTCCCCCTCGGTCCTCCTTCCGGTCCCGGCACTCCGGCCCTCCCCCACCCGGTCCCCGGCTCTCCGGCCCTCCCCCCCGGGGGGGGGGGGGCATCCTCTTACCTTAAGCCAATCCCCTGCGGCCCGGTATTCAAAGCCCCGCCCCCGCATCCTCCATCCAATCCCCTGCTGCCCGGCGGCATTCTAAGTCCCGCCCCGGCATGCTCCTTCATTCAGTCCCCCCGGCAGCATAAAATACTTACCGTGCCGCATTCTCCTCACCGCCGCTGCCCCGCAATACCGGGACCAGGGACAAAAACCGGGACGACTTAAAACCGGGACAGGACACAAAAAACCGGGACTGTCCCGGTAAAACCGGTACGAATGGTCACCCTATGCATAACTGATGTAAATAACGCATGTGTAACAGGCTCTATAGTCTCCCCGCTTGCGCACAGCTTCGGTGCAGGTAGGGAGCCGGTATTGCTGTTCAGGACGTGCTGACAGGCGCATGCGCGAGCTGCCCTTTGCGTATTGTGCAATATTTCCTTACTCGCGAGTGTACTTAAAGTGAGTGTCCTTAAACCGGGGTATGCCTGTACATTATTGCAATGCCCCCTTACGCTTTGAAAATATAAGCCAAATTATATTTTTAAAGAAATTGCAGGAAAAACGGCGGTGCATCTGCTGCTGCTGAAGATAGATATGAAACCGCAAACTGCAAAAAACTAGGTGCAAAAATTTTTGGTCTCATGAATTTGTCTCATGCAATGAAGATGTTTACATATTATGAATAAGGCAATTGTCTGCTCCTGGTTAGCATCACAAGTGGGTGTTCCCCCCCCCCCCTTTCCTTTTTATATTTTTAAAGAAGCAAAATATAAAAAATCCTGTTTTTTTTATTTTATTTTTAAAATAAATCCGTTCTGCTGTATTAGATAATACTGTCTGAATTTTTTGTTTTTTAGCTCCTAATGCCATTTAAATTTTGTTTTTAATGTAGTGATCATCCTTTGGTTGCTACAGAACTATTTACAGTCATATCCACTTCCTCTTTTGAAACAGCTGGCCCTCTAGCCGCCTAGGCGAGGGTCCGCCATGACCAGGGGGCAAGGCTCCTCCTCACTGCTAGGGGTCCCTGGCCGCTCTCCATCCCGCAGGCACGAGCCGGGGATGGTGCGGCCAGGGGGGTGGGAGGAGCCGGAGGGGGATTTAAAGCACAGCCGGGAGCAAGCGCGCTCATTCTGCTCCCTGCTGACACTACATAGTACACGTTGCTGGGTTAGGAAGGCGACACAGTACATACTGCTGGGGTATGAGGGAGACTGCACGGTACAGCAAGGTACATGCTGCTGGGGTAGGAAGGAGAGTACGGCAGACATGGCGGCGGCTGCATGGGGAAATAGGGATTGCTTACAGCACTCGGCCCAGGCATAACAGTGACAGTTACAGTCGGAAGCACGAGGGTGTCCGCATGCATTTGCCAAAAGATGTAACAGAAAAGAGTTGGGTGGGGGGGGGATACATGGTGCGTCTACCGTTGCTCCGAGTCTATAGGGAAGAGTCTGCAAGATCATCCAAAAAAGGGGGAGGAAAGGGGGACGCGGAGAGACACTACTTTCCGCATATTTATGCTAATTGATCGTGAGCCTTTTCAATCCGGGTGGGGGTGATGGGATAGAGGGCACTCCACTTATGTTCGTCACCCTTTAAATACCATGTTATGATTGAGACGGTGAAGTGATACAGGGCAAATGTATGGGGTCTAGGCGGTCAGCCAACCAGACTCCGATTCCAGGTCTGTCGGTTTGTTTAGGTCTGACGCGGGCATTTCTCGGATAGTGGGTCAGTTTTATTTTATAAGTTCCAGGAGGAGTTGTGGAGACGATCCTCATGGGTCTGGCGGTACGGGCTTAGTTTAAGAGGGGTTAAATAGGCCAGTCGGTGGGGGCAGTGGGGGGTTAAGTGCTTGTCCTTGCCAGACGGGGCTCGGGGCTGATAAAGCCCTAGGAGAGTGACGAGTGGGCGGGGTTACCTGGACGTGACCCACTTGCTACAACGGCTTGGTCACGTGGGGCCGGCTACGGGATTTACGAGGTCAGCGGTTCAAGGGCCGTGTGACCCATCACCTATTAAGTGAGCACTCTGGCAGGAACTAGCAGTTACTCAATTATTTAATAAACAAAGCCACGGCCTTTTATACCTCCAGATGGAGTCTGTCGTTATTTGTATGTGTTTATGTGGATACCGAGGGGCGAGGGGAGGGGGGGGGGCTCCCTCGCAGCCTCCCAGGACACGGCTCTGACACACACACCTTTTTGAGCTCTGCACTTTGGAACACAGCAACAGATCTGTTTGTGATGCTTTGTTGCCAAACAGCAGACTGTCTATTACTCTGGAAGCTGTAATGTTTTACACTTCGTAATATAATGCTATATATCAACTGCAGAACTTCACTGACTGCAGCACAAGTTAGATGGCGGCCATTTCATTAGTCACACAATCAGAATTTTTAGAGGGTAAGAATGTAGAATTATGCATTGTCACATGCTTTACATATAAAAAGAAGAAAAAAATGGGGGAGTGGGATGTAATATTTCTGCTTCAAGGGTATCCTTCCACATTCCTGCTAGCCCATCTTAAACGTTTGTGGGACCTTTCTAATAGGGAGGAATTCCCTATGAGAATCCTTGCTGTCTGGGATAAAGTGACATAGAATCAGATGAAGGCAAAATTCCAATGTGATGTCACTACCCTCACTTGGGAGCCAATAAACAGTGAGGATGAGACAAGCAGGGAACTCAGAGAGGAAATGGCGATCATTGAGTCTCCCTGACACCGTGGTCATTTGTAATTAATTAAATGGAAGAAATATTGGGGGAATGTGAATGATGGGATTCTAAATAATGTGTCTTTAGACCTAATTGGGTCAAAATCACCTCAGAGGTCCAAATTCTAGAAGATCTCAAAAGATGGATATAAAGCGTAATGAATAGGCTGGTCCAGTAGTGCAGCCACTGTTTTTATTTCATTGTGATGAGGATCAGGTATCACGCAAGTTCATAAAACCATCAACCTGAAGGTAAAACAAACTGAATGCCCCTTTTGCAGGATCACTAATAGTAGTACTGTTTTGTATTCGCTGCGAAAAAATATTTCTCGACGACACTGCAGCTGTTAAATCTGCATATCTTAATGTAACATGCTAAGCAGTACATGCAGATTGATGGCCGCTGTCATGCTGCATTTCTGTTTTAAATATGTTCATTCTAGGAGACCAGTTATTATACCCAGGTCCCCTAGATCTCAATAGAAGTAGGGATGCAATATTCCAGTGTGCATTTATACATTTTGTGGTGTTTTTTTGTTTTTCAGTGAGGGTGCCATATTTTATTGACTTGAAGAAGCCTCAGGAACAAGGCTTAAATCACACCTGTAATTTATATTTGCAGCCAGAGGAGGATGTAACCATTGGTGTCTGGTAAGTTTGTTTGGTTATCCAAGGTCATTGGTATTTAATGGAGTGTTTTGCCTATGACACACAGATCTGCAACACCGTTAGCACTCGGGGTGTGGGGGGGGGGGGGGGAGAGAAATGAACAATATGATTAATTATTTAGGTAGATTGGAGCAATGGTCAAAAGTGTGGCAACTACAATGTAATACCAAAAAGAGCAAATGAGTGCACTTGTCACAAACCTCGTAAGGCTGATGCACTATTAATGACACTATAATGTTAACTACTAGAAGAAAAGGAGCTGGGAGTTGTCATTTCAGCTGACTTAAAAGTAGGTGAGCAATGTACCAGACCAACATGGAAAGCCAGCAAGACGCTAGGTTGTATACAGAGAGGTGTTCGCTGCAGAAAGAGCGAGTTTATAGGTCATTGCTGAGACCTCACCTAGAGTACTGTGTTCAGTTCTGGAGACCAGATCTTCAACAGGACATAAATCAATTGTAGATTCTGCAAAAAAGGGCTACTAAAATGATGCATGATCTACAGCATAAGACTAATCGGGCAAGACTAACGGACCTGAATATGTACAGTTTGGAGGAGAGACAAGAGAGGAGGGATATGATGGAAGCTTTTTAATACATAAAGGATTTCAACAAAGGACAGAAAGACGGTATGGAACAAGAGGTCCTGCTCTGAAGCTGGAGGGTGGAAGTCTCCAGGTAAACGTGAGCAAGTCTTTCGCGGAAGGGGTGGTTGGATCCTTGAATAGTGTCCCAGCAAAGGTGGTACAGGCAAATTCACAAGGCTATCCAAAATATAAGAGAGAGCCAAGAATCAAATGGGGTCTGAGGGTTTTACAGCAGCTAGGGAAATGGACAGACAAGATGGACCAGGTGGTTCTTATCTGCTGTCAAATTCTATGTTAATTAAATTTATTATCAAAAGTAGGATTGGCAGCATTGTTCCTTTAAATATCTTGATATTTTATGTGATGTGTTTGACTGGGAACTCATTTAGCGATATTGCGAAAGTCTTTAATACTTTATTGCAATAACAACCTCTGGCAACACCAATGGGAAAAAAAATAAACAAAAAACTCCATTGCAAATAAAACTGTCGACTACCAACAATAAGCAATAAAAAAAAGAAAATATATGATTGTGTATCTCTTGGCAAGACTTTCTTTTGCTAATTAATAGCCAACATAAATCTGGTTATGGTTTATGCTTCCTTTCTAAAAAATATGTCTATCCATTTCAAAGATATCTATTGTATCTGCTATCAGTCTGCATGGGTAATAAATAAAAAATTGTAACTACCCTTGCTGTTAAGAACCCTTTTCTTTTCTGCTGGTGAAATCTCCTTTCCTCCAATCTCAAAGGATGATCCCGTGTTGTTTGTACAATTCTTTGAATGAACAGAAATCAGACCTTCCATCTCCTTTATTAATATGGTGGCACTTCTCTGCACATTTTTTAGTTCTAAAATGTATTTTTTTTATTAAGAAGGCCCAAAACCGAACTTCATATTCAAGATGTGGTCTTAGTAAGGATTTATACATTGTTAACATTATGCTGTTCCCTTCTATCCATACCCCATTTTATGCAAGATAATATCCTTATTGCCATTTCAGCTACTGCCTGACATTGAGCACTATTGCTAGCCCTGTTTTCTACAAGCACTCCTAAATCATTCTCCATCAAGGATTGACCCAATACTGCCCCATTTGGTTTGTATGTAGCCTGCTTGCTTTTGCTCCCCAAATACATAACCTTACATGTATCTGTATTAAATCTAATCTGCCATTTTCTGGACAAGTTTATAGTTTATCCAAGTCCTTCTTGCTCTGATTTTACTACCTTACATAATTTAGTGTCATCAGCAAAGATGGAGATGTTGCTCTCTACGCCAACCTCAATATCCTTAATAAACAAGTTGAAAAGCAGGGTCCCCAGTACCGATCCTTGAGGTACTCGGCTTACACTTTTAACCCAACCTGAAAATCTTCCATCTATGACAACTCTTTGTTGTCTATACTTCAACCAGTTTTCAATCCAGGTGCAAATATTTGTACCCAGTCCAATTTCCTGTAGTTTGTACACTAACCTCTTGTGCGGCACCATATCAGAAGCCTTTGCAAAATCTACGTAGACTTCAACTGCATTACCCTGGTCTAAATTTTTACTTCCCTTCTCAAATAAACTAATACGGTTAGTTTGACATGACCTATCCTTCATAAATCCATGCTGAGTACTACTAATAATTTTGGTATCCATTAGGTATTCCTGAATATTTTCCCATACTAAAACTTCAAGTACAGTAGCTTCCTCACTATTGATGTTGGGCTTACAGGTCTGTAATTCCCCGGTTGTGATCAAGCTCCCTTTTTAAATATAGGCACCTTGTCTGCTTTATGCCAATCTTGTGCTACTGAACTTGGCTCATTAAGAACTCTTGGATGTATTCCATCGAGACCAGGTGCCTTATTTACTTTAATTTTATCAAGCCGCCTATGCACTTCTTCATCAATTAACCAATTGTTTGTTAATATAGAGATTGTGGCTTCCTCCTGCAGAACTACTATTGCAATTGATTCCCTCCTGGTAAATACAGAGGCGAATAATGTATTTAATACCTCTGCTTTTTCTTTATCTCCAATAATTTGCCTGCCCATCTCGCACTGAAAGGGTCCTATATTTTCTTTTCTAATATTTTTGTTATTGAGGTATGTAAAGAATACGTAAAGAACTTTTTAGGGTTGATCTTCCTTTCTATTGCAATCCTTTTTTTCATTTTCAGTTATTGCTTTTGTTTACATTCTTTATCATTCTTTTCCTTCTGACTTTAAGAATCTAAACGCTTGCCTCTTCCTTTCCATTTCTTCCCGTAACTGTTTATTTAACCACATTTGTTTTAGACTTGTTTCATTTATATTTATTACCCAAGGGTATACACTGATGATGAAGGTGCTTTTCTAACAATGTTTTTAAAGACTGACCATTTATCATCCCAATTACGATTATTTCTTTATTATTCCTTTATTCATTATTGTAGATTATTCCTCAGTTTATTAAAACCTGTCTTGCTAACACGTAAAGTCTTTGTTGAATCCATATAAAATGGTTTTTGATCATTTATTTCAAATGAGATCATGTTATGATCACTGTTTTTAACAAATATTCGGGTCCGGGAGTATTTAGGATTACTTCTAAGAGGGAGTAAAGGCACTGACTCTGAAAACAATGACACCGAGTTTGAGGCAGGGGAACCTGGTTCAAATCCTGGTGTCAACGGCTTGTGTAAGTCACTATCTCCCTGTGCCAAAAATATACCATGCATTGCAATTGTGAAGCACTTTGTGTCCCATTGGGAGAAAAGCGCTATATGAAATGTTATTATTATTACTAAGGTCAAATAAACTGAAATTTCTTCTTATTTATACAATGCTCAAATCCTTGTAAGAGGGTATATAGGGATGTAAATAAGTGTGGTAAAACAAGTGACAGCAGTGCCAAACACATGCAATGTAAATGGTTCAGGCATTAGAATGGACATGGGAGATATCCGGGGAAATGGTACAGCAATGCAAAAAGAGGAATGTAGATGGATAAGGACTTAGAGTGAAGATGTGAGGCATCTGGGCTATAAGAGCAGGAAGAGCATACATAGCACATTTGCATTAAAGTGAAGATGCAATACATTTATATAGCATAATAACACATGAACTATCTTCCCCAGTTGAGGCTTCTATTTAATGTATCAAAAGTCTGCATGATTTCTGAAATTTCCCTTGATGTCATTGGCCTAGTGTTACATACATTTGACGCCAGGTTACCATGGCGTCGCGGGAAGGGAAGTGTGTTATAGAGGTTGGCGCGGTCCCCCGGCATTTAATTAAACTTCCTGAGGAGAGAGCGCGGGACTTCTATAACTGCGCACTCCCCTGTTTTAAAGGACCAATAGCAGCTAGCTTGTTCAACAGGTCTGTGGCGTCTTGTAGGTAGCTGGCTGTATTTTAAAAATTTTTTACCGAGGGCTTCATGATGTTTTCTACCTAGCCAGAAATGTTTTCAATAAATGTGCCAATACCAGATATAATTGGCCATCCTGGGTTCCACTCTATATTGTGTATATTGTGTATTTTGGGAAGCATGTAAGAGGAACCTAGTTTTGGGGCCAGGCCCTGAATACGTGTTTGGAGTGAGAAGGGGAGCTCTTCGGTGAGACTTCTTGGGTCCTTTAGTGTCAAAACAGAAGAACGGGCAATGCTTCAAAATTTGTTGAACCACATTAACAGAAGAATAAACATTTTAAAATTTCAGGGCAAGAGCCCTTCAGGAGAGGCCCAGAAAAAGTGTCTTAAGCCTTTGCAAAAAATAAAATGGTACAGAGCAGTGAAGCCTTATTGAAATGTCTGTAACATGATTTGGTTATTTCAGGCACACCCTTCCTGCGGTTTTATGGAAAGATGCTCAGGGAAAGGAACCAACGTGGTATGAAGAAGTTATGTCCACAAACTATCCAGTCATTCTTTATTTACATGGAAATGCAGGGACTAGGTCAGTCTTTTATTAATCGAATTCCATTTATTCCTGTGCTTTGTTTTGCTTTATTGTTTTTTTTTTTTTTTAAGTGTTACCCACACAATATCATGTGTTTTATTTATTTCGGCCTTCTCTTTGACCATGAATTATGAAAATGAAAATACATATTTTATTTATTACATTTAAATCAAAATAATAATTATTCAGAAGTAATAAATTGTAGCATGGTTGGTTGTTGGGGAAATATATATATATATATATATATATATATATATATATATATATATATAATCACCACAATTATTAAGGTTATGGTGGGTAAAAAAAGTGACAAAAACCCTCCACAGTAAAGCATAAAGCAACTGTAAATATTACTGTATGCTCATTTGCATGTCTTAGACAGGTCTGCAACCCTGTCTTTCCCCATTATCGCCCAGCATACAGCGCTTCCACTGCAGCAAGGGATTCTGGGAAATGACATGCAAATGAGCACTCAGTGCCACCTTTTGTCTCAAGCTCATATTACACAAGCAAATCCTCAAGCCAATGCATGCTGTTTTAAACACAGCTTTTAGACAGAGGCTGGGATGAGATGCAAAGCCATTAAACCCACTCACAGACATGTTTCAACCTTGATGGGTATCATCAGTGTGAGGTTGGTTGTAATTGCTAAGCTGGTTTGAGACTAAACTAGATATTTACAGTTGCTTTATGCTTTACTGTGGAGGGTTTTTGTCACTTTTTTTACCCACCATAACCTTAATAATTGTGGTGATTTTTAACTACCGCATGCTGCATGCTGTGTTCAAAAGCTGTGTGAACGGTGATACATTAGCTTAAATGGGCTCCATGTATATGGATATTCCAGGCAAAAGGTGACACATTGTGTGCTCATTTGCATGTCATTTCCCAGAATCCCTTGCTGCAGTGGGAGCACTGTATGCGAGGTGATAATGGTTGAAAGGCAGGGTTGCACACCTGTCTTAAGACATGTGAATGTGCTCACAAGTGATATTCTTTATTGGCTATATGCTAACGGTGGAGGTTTCCTGTCGCCTTTTTCACCCACCATAACTTAAAATGTATATATATATATATATATATATATATATATATATATATATATATAACAAGACCATATCTCTACTTATTATGTGACATTACATAATAGTCGGCTATTTGCAGTGCTCCTGAGAGGGCATGAGGGACGCTCTTACTGTGAATGTGGTACAGTATGACCTCTCCTGTCTTGAACATGCCTTTCCCATCAGTCATCTTCTTAGAGCAGAACACACTGATAGTAATTTTAAATTTTTTTTTGTAGTTGTCAGAATTCGGTTCAAAACAGAATGAATATTCTTTCCCCCTTACACTGCCACCGCTACACCAAACTCTCCCTCACTGTCAATAACACCAGAATCTCCTCAACACCTCTAGCCTGCTGTCCAGGGGTCATCTTTGACTCTGATCTCTCCTTCATTCCTCATATTCAGTCCCTCATAAAGTCCTGCCGTCTCCACTTATAAATTATCGCCATGACACACCCTTTTCTCATTCATGATGCAACTAAAATCCTAATCCGCTCACTCATCATGTCGCGCCTCGATTAGTGCGAACCTTCTTTTAGCTGGCATTCACCTTGTCTGCCTGTCTTAAGTCCAATACATCCAAAATGCTGCTGCTAGATTCTTTTACTTCATTCACCGCTCCACTTCTACTGCTCCGCTATGCATATCCCTACACTGGCTTCCCATAGCCTCTAGAATCAAATGTATAACCTTTGTTACATCCCAGCCCTCATCCACAAATACATACCTACATGCCCCCTACGTTCTCGACATCCCCCTTTCCTCCCACCTTATTACCTCCTCCCACTCCCACCTGCAAGACTTCTTCCGTGCTGCCCGCTCTCTCTGGAATTCCTTGCCACATACTATCAGACTCTTCCCCCAGCCTTCAGATATTTAAAAACTACCTGAAAACTCACCTTTTCAAGGCAGCCATACCTCGAACATCCTACGCACCTCCCCCTCCAAGCCCATTGGGACCAGATGTAGGGCTGGATCAATATCCACCCTATGTAATATCCTTCCCCCTCCCCCCCCCCCAACCCTAAAACCTTATTGGTTTCAGTGGTCAGATGGGCCACATTCTAACCTGAGCCACACTTTATCCTTTAGTTTTACCTTGTTGCAGCAACATTGTCCCTCACTCCCTCTAGATTGTAAATTCTCACCTGTTTGTACATGTGTGCCCTCACCTGTATGTAACGGTTTGTTTTTGTAATATTCATAACGCTGTACAGCCCCATTGTACCGCGCTACGGAATATGTTGGCGCCTCACAAATAAACGATAATAATATTAATCCAGGGAATTTTTTATGAGCATAGATAAACTGCCATTCTGATGTAAATGGGTTAAAAACCAGTGTTCATGAAATGACGTTGTCTTTTAACGATGTGTATCTAGTGAAATGTTTTTGAGATTACAGGCCACTTAGCTTGAATCTCCAAAAATATGTTTAATAATTATTATAATATAATAATTATATATACGCGCGTGCTTTGTACTAATGTTCTCTGTTTTAATTTTTTTTTCTTAAACGTGTTTCCTACAGAGGAGGTGATCACCGAGTGCAACTTTATAAGGTACGAAAATTTAACAAAAAATAATATATTTATATTTAATTTTTTTTTTTAACCAGGAGCTTCATGTTCATAGGGGAACATATACATTGCAGAACACAGAGAAGATGGAAATGTACTGCTTGTGTGTGTAGTGTTTCATATACTGCATAGAAAGCCAGACATTTCCTTTTTATAACACTGGTCCCCAGCGAAGGCTCTTGGGGACTTGAAGGTGGGAGTAATAGGAGAGACATGCGCACTGGGAAATCCAGGCATTGGCAAAGAAAATGCTGTGCAATAGTGCCAAGTTAGCACTATAACACGAAAAAGTCCTCCAAGTCAATGGGACTTTCCATGTGGTAGTGCTGAATCCGTGCTAGCACACTGTACTGAAGAAACCCCTGAGGGTGTCAACAATAGAGAAATAGGGGCTCAGAGAGGTGGTGAGCAAGAGAATGAAGGCCTTGTCACTTCATCAATAACCCAATTCATATATTCCACCAAGTAAACATTTATTGTATATTTAAATGACATTTCCAACTTCATCTTGTTTTGTGCATGGACTACAGAAGAGGGGTCCCAAAGTGCTTGTGTGGGGGGACGGGGGAGGCAGTGTAAACCGTTTGGGAACCACCCCTGGAAGTAATGCTTCTGTTAATTGATGAACCCTTTCTCCTCCAGCAGGGCTGGAGTGAATTACACAAATATGTGTTGCATGGTCTTCCGGTAGCAAAAGCGGGAAATATGTGTTATTAGATTTGTAAGCAATGTGTTTTATGTAGCAATCCTTTTTATTTGAATTGTCCAAGTTACTTAAACATAGCTTCTATAGCTATACAATACAAGGCAAGCCGTTTACTGTATTACAATGAGTTGTCAGCAAAACATGATGGGATGCTAATGTCCCCTGAAGTTTGGAGGACTGTGAAACAGTATGGTCATGGGGTTAAACATAGCAGAGGTGCAAGATAAATATTTAGTTGGTGAACTAGTTAATCTCATGCCATATACCCAAAGTGACTGCTGCTGATGATGATGATAAAAGATTAACAGAAATATGAAAATATTGGTGTGACGAAATTTATTTCTGGTCATATCAGCCCGTTTGTTGTGTGACAAATCTGTCCCTTTGCATTGTAGGTCCTGAGTTCGATGGGTTATCACGTGATTTCATTTGACTACAGAGGTGAGTGGCTCTAAGCAAGGTCTTTTGTTTTTCAGTTTATCTGACCATGCCAACATATAATTTCTTTGGCTCAGTGACGACTAAATTTAACTGCAATAAGAACTCCCTGTATAGTCACACAGCCTTTGGTTGACAATAATTGAAATTAAAAATCAGCATCACGTGCATCCTTTCTTTTTAGAACAGTTTACCCAGTGCACCCTGGCTTCGCAGTGCTACTTTAAATTAGCAGTATGTAAACGCAAGCGGTGACAGGAATACATTCCTTCTGTGCAATGTTCTAGTGTACTTTATCAGCGAAATATGTTCAATTATTCATAGCATTGTCACAGGTTTCAGTAACTTTTTAATTGGACCAGTTTGAGAGACTTTCATAGGTGAAGCTGTAAAGCTTTGAAATAACATACAGGTCCCCTCGTCGCATGTAAAAACTATGCTTCAGTGTATCTGAAGGGGAAGCTTGTGAGGTCTCCACACGTGTGAACGTGCTATTTATTGAAATAGCTGGAACTCCTGAAAAGTGCACTTCTATATAAGATCAAATTGAACGAATGATTGATATGTTTAATAAGTTTAAACAAAGTCAAACACGTCTTTTAATATTATTTTAAACCTATTCTCAGCAGTATTTGTAAACACTGTAACTTGAAATTCGGGGTTAGTTTTAAGGTATTCCGATTACCTCTGCCTCACATCACGATTTATTTGTGTTTTTAAGAATACATGCACTGGGTTTGAATTTACTGGACGTTACCACTCAAATGGGGAAAACAAGATTGGTAATTCTCCCCTCACACATCTGCCCCATTGAATGTGAAAATAATGCAACATTTCCAGACCTGCAAAATAAAAAGTTAAATATTCAAACGTCAGTCTTTTTTTAAGTGTAATTTAGTCATTTGTATCATTGTAGGCATATACCCTGCCATTCTCACACCTTGGTCCTGTGCAGACCTTCCCCTTGCAGTCATTACATCATGCAATACATCTAAACCAATCCAACTACTAATGCACGTTCTGTCTTTAGCTACAACTCTGTGCTCTGCATTTCTGGCTCTGTACTGGTTGAATCACTGACCAAAGAGCTCATTCACTATTTCCAAAATGTTAAAAGTCCATTGCTTGCTCCTTTAGCAGTGTAGTGAATCAGTTTACCAGCTCAAAAAGCAAATGATTGAATACCACACGATAGAACAGCCACAGGATAGCTATTGCAGTATCCTTGTGCGTAGGTGGCCAGCTGGCAGGCATTCTTGCAGCCTGTTTCTCTGCATGTTCCAGTTTCGGCTTCCTACAGCACTGTTCTGTGGTTTGACCTTGATGCTGTGGTTTCTAAGCATTGAGTGTGCTGCTACTTCCACTGTGACATTCTAATCCGGGACCCACACTCCTCTATTACTGCCTCCCTGTTTGCGGTTGCAGACATCTGACCTGCAGAGTCCTTTTCCTCAGTGATATTTGACCTTCTTGGTGTGCAGTGAACCAGAAGCACTTCAATGGACGACAAAAGGTTCAGCGATGACATGCTACCTTTTACGTTTTTGTGTTCTGAATAGTTCTTCCCCATCCCCCAGAATCAAGTGCAAGCGTGTCCACTCTCCCTCATGGTACCACACTATGGAATATGTTGGTTCTTTATAAATAAATGATAATAATAATGACTGTGCTTTAGTAGCTTTAAGGCTCTCGTTGGCTTAAATGGAAGAATTTTTGCATTAAAAATGCAATGTTGTGTGTTTTAGGAACGAACCCCAAATCTCATTGATTTCGATCCTTGGAGGTTGACAATCTCTGACTAATGGTTCTGCAGCCTCATTATTCAATGGAAGTTCTAATGACATCTTTTAAATATTCAGCATCCTGCTTTGATTTATTAGAGTATTTTGATTCCCATATGTCTTGTTCAACACCTGTCTTTCCCCTTTTGTGTCTTTATCACACTGTATACCTCTTTGTGAAATTGTACTGTTTTTTTTATTCTATTTTGAAGGAATGTTAAAACTAAAAATATATTTTTGGGGGATTTCCTACCGAAAAATGTTTTAGCAATAAAGTAAATCAAGTTACACACTAACAACTAGGAGAAAATGAAAATTATGAAAAGGATTTTCAATGCAATACAACCCCCGGCACTTCTTTTTGTTTTTTAAATCTTTTTTTTCCTTTATTGGTATCTTGCAAGGTAAATACAGATAGTAATAACAGTCACGGCTGAACACATAATAATAAGTCATAGGCACATGACTGCGAAGCGGATTGAGATACTCAATAAACCCTTTTTTTTACCATTTTTTGTTGAAAAAGATGGGGAGAGACAAGGGGCGGGTGGATAGGTGGGAACGACACGGAGAAGAAGGGGGGGGGGGAAGGGAGGGGGTCAGGGATGGGCTGGGTGGGTCTCTGGTCCCTTCTGAGCTACAGGGTGTCACACCTGGACCAGGGCTTGTAGTAGAGACGGAGCACCTGAGCCTGGCCAGGGTTCCCAGGTTTTGTAGAAATGGTGCATTCTCTGATTCAGCATGGCCGTGAGCCTCTCCATGTTCATGAGCGTGTCTATTCTATTTATTACTGTTCTCCTGGAGGGGACCTTCATTTGTTTCCAGGCCGCCGCTACACAGCATCTGGCGGCCATTAGGATCGCGGAGATCAGTCTGGCCAGTGGGGCAGTGAGGTCTTCAATTAGTTTTCCCAGCACGTATGTCAGAGGGTCTAGGGGGATCTCCAATCCTAGGGTTTCAATCAAGAGTCTCTGGATCCTAATCCAGAACCTCTGGATCTCCGGGCATGACCACCAAATATGGGTCATGTCCCCCCTTTGACCACATCCCCCTCCAGCACAAGTCTGTTGTGCCGAACCCCTGACACTTCTGATCACAATGAACGATGCACTTATCCCCATTATGTGTGTTATTATTATGTCACGAGTATCACTGCTGTGTACCTGGATGGCGCTATATAAATAAAGATATTCATACATACATACAATAAACCAGAATTTAGGGTTTACAAATAACTTTGCGTACGCATCACGACGTGATGTCAGAAATGACCACAGATGTGGGCAGTCCATTTCTGGACTTATGGTAGTCTTTAAAATATGGGCTTTATCAGCCTGAATCCCCAATCATCATAAGTGAGCTTTGTGCTTTGGAGACCAATACTTTGGATGGGCATTAAATGTGTCGTCCTTCATTAAAGGCCACTCGGCTATTGACAGCTTGTTAGTACAAAGGAGACACAGAGATACCCGCCTGTTAGTCTGCTCCCTCCATTATCTGCTTGGCCCAGCGTTTGTCGACTATCCATAGCATGTGTTGGTGTTTCTCTTAATAAGCGTTCTGCAAAGTCGTGCATTGCTGAGTCAACAGAACCTGTTCTCTATAGAGCGTGTGATCTCTGAACAATACTGTCTGACTGAAAGCCAACTGGGGGAAAATATATTTATCTGCAAACCTTTTCATTCCTCTGAGGGGGCAGGGGGGGGGGGTGGTGGAGGAAAGCCGTGTGTCAAATGGTGAACAGGAATGAGTATTAAATGAAACAGCAATTGGGAAAATGCTTACTACCTTTCAGCGTGGGAATGTCATGCTGCATAAAGCGTTTGACCCTCCCCCCCCCCCACTTGATTTTTAAAAAGACTTTTGTTTTGTTTTTCCTATGGGTGCAGCCATTTTTCTGCTTTCCCAAGCAATTCTAAACATTATTTTTAACAAGTTGCATTCAAACCCAATACTGTTACTATCATCTGTTATAAGACACAAGGATGCATTTCTGCAAGCTTTATTTCACACTCCATGTGATACACTTTATTTATAATGTGCATGTTCAGTCTGTTATTTCACTCTGTGTAAGTCAGTGGTTTCCAACCTTTTTTTGGTTAAGGAATTCTATGTAAATTCTGAGGAACCCCAACTCTCTCTAACAGCGCGTCTGAGATCAGATGCATTGTAAGGAACCCCAACTCTCTCTAACAGCGCGTCTGAAATCAGATGCATTGTAAGGAACCCCAACTCTCTCTAACAGCGCGTCTGAGATCAGATGCATTGTAAGGAACCCCAACTCTCTCTAACAGCGCGTCTGAGAGCAGATGCATTGTAAATTCTTACGTATTTGGTACAATATTAAAATTACAGGGAACCCTTTAGGGACGCCCGGGGAACCCTGGTTGAAAAACACTGGTGTAAGCGGTTGACTGCATGTTTATTTAGTATTTCTCTGGCACTGGCTGTTGTATACTGTAGTGTTACTTACCATGTCAACTCTCTTGCATAGTTCCTGCCCAACCCTATGTATTTAACTCCTTACCCCTCACCTTACTATCACTCATAAAAGTAATACCCCCCTCTCCCTTTCGTGACAAATTTGGGTTTAAATTGTGTGGCCCTGAGCAATTTAGTTAATCCTGATTGAGGTCCCAAAACATCGGGCTAAATGTTTGCTTGTTGGACTTAATAAATACTCTATTTAATTATAGTGCTGTGCTGGTATTTTGGATCACAATCGTGACCCTTACTGATTTTATATGTATGTATGTATTTTGCAAAATGGGAACAACATTGCATATCTCCTACATCTAAATATATATTGTATAGTTCATGATTTCTCAAGCGCCGTCCTTGAAGGCCACGAACTGCCTGGGTCTTTATGATCTATCTAACCAATTAACCTGCTCTTGATCATGGAATGAAATTTCAACTCCAGCTTTACTAACCACAAACACAGCAACGGTCCAGTTCATGGTCTCCACTGGCAATTTGGCGACTAGAAATTGAGTGCCCTGTCGGAATTATTACGAAGACACCTTGGTTCGGTATGTGCTCTGAAAAATCTGGCCTGTAGGTAGCTGAACACCCCTGGTCTAGTTTAAGGAAATAAGATGAGGCAGAGGCTCCACCACTGCAAATAGATCAGACCGTAAACATCTGTTGCTATATGGAGATAAAAAAACATACCCATTTGGATGCCCATTTGGCATCGTTATAACAAGCCTCGTTAGAAATACTAGGAGAGCTAGTAATCCTTCAGTGCACATGGTGAACACACTCCTTGGTGTTAGCTCTTTGGAAAGTATATAGTCTTGGCTCCCCCAGTGATGGAGGACACAGTAGTGACGTGGTGAGCAGTTTAACATCTTCTTAATTTAGACCAGTAGTTGAAGTAAAAGGGCGTTTGGGTGTCGCTGATTTTCATTTTTTCTTTATCTGCATTTATGGTTTGCAAAAATGAATACATTGTCACTTTTTTGTTCTTTTAGAAAATGTGATCCATTTTTAGAAGGCTTCTTTAATCTTGCCAAATATAGCAGAAGCCTCTTAATGGGGCCGGGCCATGTATTGGGTTACATTTATTTTTTTTAAACAAAAAAACGTTTTTATCACTATTGTGAAATTAATTTTTTTAATTTTCCCCAGATCTGCTCAATTCAAGCATGTTTGGAGAAAGTATCTGTCGTCTACATTTAGCACAGGTTGAACGTGATGGACATATGTCTTTTTTACAACCTATTATGCAACTGTGATATCATAATAACGTTGTAGGCTTTGAGGAATGACAGTCTATCACTAAAGGACAATTAGATTACATTTAGGATTTGCCATTGTAAAAATGCTTCAAAGTGTTTGTTTACAAAGAAGACAACATGTCCATCAGCTCCATTTAAACCTATTTCTGCCACTGTCCTTGGTTTGCTTTTGTCTTAAGAGGGACAGCTCCTTTAAAAATGGTGTCTAAAGAGGGACTGTGCTCTCTGCTAGCGAATCTCAGCAGTATGCCTTTTTTATTTTTTACAGAACTTCAACTACAGGATCTCTGGCTCCTTACAGAAAGGTGACAGTCGTGGGGACAAGTGGACAAACTGAAACCAACAATGCTTCTGTTTTTCAGGTTGGGGCGATTCGTTGGGGGCTCCTTCCGAGAGAGGCATGACTTACGATGCCCTCCATGTCTTTGATTGGATAAAAGCCCGCAGCGGGGACAATCCAGTGTACATATGGGGACACTCGTTAGGCACTGGGTAAGATGTAGCCTGTATTATGTATAGCTGCTCTGTTTAATTGAAATGAGGTGCTCATCAGTGGTATCTCACTTTGTTTGTGATTTATGTTGTACTTTCTTTTCTTGCTTTTTATGTTTGATTAAAGTGTGTGTGTGTGTGTGTTGTGTGGTGGTGTGTAGTGTGTGGTGTGTGTGTGTAGAGTGTGTGTAGTTGTGTTGTTTTTGTGTGTGTGTGTGTGTGTGGTGTATGTGTGTGTGTGTGTGTGTGTGTGTGTGTGTGTGTGTTAAATGTAGTATAGGTCTTGTACTGTTCAAAACATGAAGATTGATGCATTGTCATGTTGATTACCTGATTTGATACAAATAAAAATATACAGAGTTCTGTTTTAGGTTAAATTGTAACAAGTATTAGTAAATATAAATGATTGGTATAGTATGTATAATAGCACACTGTGATAATACATTTTGTTTGTACAACCTATGTCATGAAATATCCGTGCTGCATCAAGTACATTTTTGGTTGCTACATAGCAATTTAATTCTGCACCAACAATATAAGCAGACGTTTTAGGATCCAAGCCAGGTACAGCTTGTTGGTGGTTGATTTTACCGCAGGTCAAACTATACCTTTGACATACAGACAATATTTCTTTTTAGTAGCTAAAATGTACCTTTCTGCGCCAATATATCTGACCAAACACAATAGGAAAAAAAGGTTGGTACAGAGGCACTCAAGCACATTATTCCATTTGCAGCGCATGGTACGTAGGCCTCTTGGTCTGGCTCAGGGCACTGAGGAGATGTTTGAGAGCCAATAGTGTAGTCGCAACTCTGATAATTACGCAATAAGGCATCGGCCCCTCGCTAACTTTTTGTTATTACTTTCAGAGTTGCAACCAATTTAGTAAGGAGGCTCTGTGAACGAGGTAATGTGCATTTACTTTTCTTACTGTGTTGAATGGGATGCATGTGTAGAGAGACTGTAGAGAGACTGACACTTGTTTTTTGTAGAAATATTAAAACGTTCACTCAACAAACCAAAGTGCCCGAGACATGGTAAATAACTCCTTATTAAGGTAGATCTCCGCTCTTGCAAGCAAGCGGAGGCCGCCTTCATGGCGTGCTGAATGAGGACACTGGTATTTTCATTCTTAAGAGATTTGAATCCAATGTCTGACTCCGATGCACCTTTTTACATTTTTCTCCTACAATATTTTGTACTTTTTTGAATTCCCTTTTGCGTTGTTGTAGATTATGGAGAGAGAGCGGCTCAGTGAGTAAAGACACTGACTGGCACTGAGAGTTTGAAGCAGGTGAACCTGGTTCAATTCCTGGTGTCAGCTCCTTGTGACCTTGGGCAAGTCACTTTATCTCCCTGTGCCTCAGGCACCAAAAACATAGATTGTAAGCTCCACGGGGCAGCGACCTGTGTCTGCAAAATGTCTTGGCTTTGGATTGACTTTTCTTTTACTGTTTCATATTTCTAGCTTTTGCCATTTTTTAGATATTTGACATGAAAAGTCTAGTTGCATGCATATGTGGCAGTTTTTCTTGTACCTACTTATCTGAACACCACTTTTTCATAAACTATACAGATGTACAGTATATAGTGTATAAGCCTACAAGACATACGGTGTACTCACATTAAGGTGTATTTTCTCAATGTGAGACGCTTTGTGGAGCCATTTCTGGATATTTGAATAGTTTAAGCGGTTGCATATTTAGCACAGAGGCTGCATTTTACTAGGGGGTTATCTGCTTTCTGTTCCTTTGTCTCATTTCAGTTTATTCCAGCAGCAAACCGATGTGAACTATCCATTAATGTAACGTGTGGCTCTCTCGTTTAGCATCTAACGCATGCAGAGTCCTCTTGGCATTCATGCAGGGGTGGTCCTCAAGAGCCACCAACAGGGGCAGGTTTTAAGGATATCCCTGCTTCAGCACAGGTGGCGCAGTCCTTGGTTGAGCCAATGTACTGAAGCAGGGATATCGTTAAAAGCTGGCCCTGTTGGTGGCCCTTGAGGATTGGAGTTGGCTCCTCCTGCATTAGTGTATAATAACCTGAAGGTTTGAATGTTAAGGAACGTTGAAGGTCACAGCGTGACATTTTCAGTGTTTACTTTGGGTGATTATGAGTCATATTTATTTAGCTATCCTAAATCATAAAGTACTTTCCAGTATGAGCTGCAAAGCTTTCGGCTTGGCACTGCTTAATAAATACTGTGTGACTAATATTATTCATTTGAAGCTGCAATCTCACCCATTTGATCCCCCGCCCACCACCACTTATTTTGTATGGATGGCAAGCCGGGGGGTCCTCAGAGCTGAATATCATGCTGTTCAGCTCCGGAGACCCCCTGGTTCCCTAAATACTTACTGGTGACGGTATCGGTGTTACTTCCTGGTTTTTAAATCTCTCATGTCGCGTGCAGGCCAACCAGAAGCTGAAGTTGCAGCTTCCCATTGGCCTGGGTATTGCGGGCGACTTAAAACGCCATTCCCCCCCCCCCCCCCCCCTGGAAGGTACCTTCACTAGTAAGCATCTCGGGATTCAGGTGGTCCCCAGAGACGGGCCAGGGGGATAACCAATAAACAGCCAGGATTGCGGCTTTAAAGAGCGATGGTGCTAGGCGGGGGCCCGACCGCACCGAAACTCCTATTCAAGTCAATAGCCGTTTTGTGTGGAAGGGTCTACACATACACAATGAATAACTCCCCCATCAGTATTAGCTCAGATTTACTTCTACAGGGCCTCATACAGCTCTCATGCCTTATAATGTTCCCCACCAATTATGTGTGCGTGTGCTTTCCAGGAGTGACACACCCATCAGTAACATGGCACTACATCCCCTCCTAATGTGTCAGTCCAGCTCTCTGCTTTCCTCTAGATAGAAGTGCAATCTTGTCTGTTTTTAGAAACCCCTCCCGACTCCCTGATCCTGGAATCGCCGTTTACCAACATCCGTGAAGAAGCCAAAAGCCATCCGTTTTCTGTGGCAAGTACAAAGAGGACTAGATCGGGCTGTCCTGCCTTCTGTTTTCACATGCCGTGCTAATGACAGAAATGCTTTGCCAGTGAGAACAGCTTTCCCAATACGTACATTTTAGTCATTGAAATGCCACAATCACAGATGTAAGACATCACACATATACGGCTGACGGGTGGCTTGTCCAAAAACACTGGGCACAAATGGTGAAAGGTGCGACGCGCGCGAGAATCGTTGGCGGGGAAGAATGTTATTTATTAATGACCTGACTGTTACGTAATTTTTTTTTCTAAATCTCACTCCAAGTATTCACCAATTTATATTCTGTTTCGTAAAAAAAAATCTGGGGAGGGGTCTTGTGAGGGAGCGCCCTTCCGAGGATTTTTTTTTTTAGGAAATAGAATATGAAATAGTGCAAATTGGTGCAAATTGGTGCATGCTGGGAGTGAAATTTAGAACAAATGACGTAATGGTCAGATCATTTATAAATAACTGATCAGCAGTCATACTGTACATGGCGAGCAATACTGATCTTAATGCTTCTCCCACAAATTTCAAGATTGTTGCACCCCTCCTCATCCTCTCTCCCCTTAGCCTTTCACCCTCCCACCCCCCTCGTCCTCTCACCCCCTCCCTTCATCCTCCACTCATCCTCCTCCATCCCCTCCCTTCATCCTCTCTCATCCCCACCTCCCTTCATCCTCTCTCATCACCCCCTCCCTTCATTCTCTCTCATCACCCCCTCCCTTCATCCTCTCTCACCCCCCCTCCCTGTCATTATCACCCCTCCTCCTTTCATCCTCTCACCCCCCTCCATGTCATTATCACCCCCACAGGACAGCCAGAGAAAACATACACACAAAACCGTTCAAGTACAAATACACACACCAGGACAAAACAGAACAAATTGACAGGACACAGCCTCACCTTCTCTGCTCCATGCTTTTCCTCCTCTCTTTGGCCCCATCCCCCAGGCTCCTGCCACCTCCACCTGATTGTCTGCTATTGTGTAATGCAGGCAATCAGGACGTAGGAAACTGCCCAGCCCCCTAGCAGCAGCAGCCCCGCTCTATCCTTTCTCAGGGGAAATCCTGTGATTGGTTACCAAGTCCAGAGAGGTAATACCGGCATATACATACATATTATCTCTCATTTTTTACCCGACAGAGTAACCAAATACCAGACTGTCCGGTTCAAGACCGGACACCTGTCAACCCTAATCACACATGTATCACTCAACAGCTCTTAGCTGCAAAATGACAGGGAAATATTGGCTACCTTATATTAACATTTTATTATATGGTTTACAGCAAAGTGGCACTTTTTCGTGAAAACACTCTTGATACGAAATGAATGGTTTCTTTCCCAGCATAATGTGACACAGGATTAGCATGGCCCAATTATACCGTAGCCTCCTGTTTCCCAGGTGCCGTACACGTTCTTCCCCTGTCCTCAGCACCACAGTTCCACATGTACTTTCAATGACAGGGTAACTTCATACAGACATCAACCACACAATTCACATTCTCGCGTGAAGTTTGTCAATAGTGAGCACTGGTTTAAATAAAAGCCAGTTTCTTCCTTTTTGCTGCGACTTCACTGTTTATTTAAAAGAAAAACATATCTTTTGGGAAGGCCGTTGCTTTAGGAATCCCTCTGTATGTGCTTCTTTTTGTAAATATTCGGCTTTATTGCCATAGTAGATCTGAGATTTCGGTTAAACACGTAGTCTCGTTTAACTACCTGTTTTAGAATTGCACTCCCCACGTTGGCGTGGCTTTGCTTCTCATTGGCTGCTTGAGTGGTTGCATGAGATGTTTCGGGTCATTCAGCCATTAGTTAACTTCTTTTTTTTTTCCTTTCAGATATACAGATACTTCCCTGGCTTTGACTGGTTCTTCCTTGACCCCATCACAGCAAGTGGTATAAAATTTGCTAATGATGAGAAGTAAGTTATGATCTGTTAACCTCGTGTCGTGCTGTGAGCACACAGTGCCTCTTATTGCTGCCCAGCGTACACTGCTGACGTTTCCTCGTAGATTGAAAGGTCTAATTAGTTTGCTCGTTTTCAGTAAGCTTACCAGAAAGAAGTTAGGCTTTATACTCCTGGGAATTGTTGGGGTGCATGGGTTCAAATAATGCCTGGGTCCTGCTGGAATAATGAAAAGAATTGCTGCAATCCCTAATTTGCTTTTAGAATCAAATGTCTGATTCTATTGCATGTTATGTGGATGGGTTTTTTTTTCTCCTGTTGTAAACCAGAAGTTATTCAGAAATGTAACAAATAGTGTGTGTGTGTGTGTGTGTGCGTGCGTGCGTGCGTACGTGCGTGCGTACGTGCGTGCGTACGTACGTACGTACATACATACATACATACATACCAGTCTTGTACTAGTAGGTGCTATGATCATCTTAACCATGGCAGTGGTCTGGGGCGTTTGCTATAGAATTTTGAATGATGAACAGTAGCAGGAGAGGCAAAAAATGCACAGGTGGCATTTTGCTCCCATATGTTTATTTCAAATATTAGAGCTGAAGTGTGTGTGTGTGTGTGTGTGTGTGTGTGTGTGTGTGTGTTGGTATGTATATGTATATTATATCTATTATGTGTGTGTATATATATATATATATAAAATATATATATTTATATAATAATTTCCTCTCTCTTTTCTGCTTCCTCTAGTGTGTAAATACTCCTGTCCTCTGCTCATTCTCCATGCAGAAGATGATCCTGTTGTCCCATTTCAACTTGGACGAAAGGTACTCAACTGGAGAATAACATATTTCACCTGAGCATATAAATACTTCTCATGCAATGTCGTAGTTGATCTAGTTTTTTTGCAAACATAATAGGAGCTCTTGTTATAGTATCTACGTTTTAATACTGAATCGGGTAATTTGACTGTGCTGCTCGTTATAGATTCCGTTTTGGGAGCTGCTCCAGGATTAAAGTTTGTAGACGTTTGTGCTCCAATTCTCTTGCTGTCAGAAGAGCCTGCATTGCAGTAAAAATCATGAAAGTGGTTAATATGTATGTTTGTGTTCACAAAAACCACTTCATAATACTACTATGTGTAATACTCCTAAAAGGTTCTTGTTTCCTCCGCACTTCTACTATCGGAGCAATTAAACAGCAGATCTGCAAAAACAAGTGTTTCCTCACTTTAGACAAAGAAGAGATAAGGAAGCGCTAAAAATGATATATTAATATATGTAGCGGTCATGTAAAATGCCTACAGTCATCTCTCCTGTTGGCAGTAAGGCCTGGTAAGTGTGGGCATGCCAGCAGTAATTATGGAGGTTTGCCCTCACCAACCCTGGTGAGTGCCTGTTGTAAGTATGGGAGTGGTCACAGACTCTGACTCCCTGGTTGGTGGATGTCAGAGTTGTGTCAGCCCCAGAGGTTAATAAGGCACAGCACTGTGTCTAAAAGTAGTTCTCAGTACAAGTTCAGCTAAGAGGAGGAGGAGTTCAAGTTTAGTCCTAGTCGAGTTGCTGGAGAGTTCTGGTTATGTTATAGTAGCTCAAGGAGACTGTGTCCAGGGACCTGGCACAGGGTAAAGAGATCCCTGCGGGGATAGGGAATCCCTATTGAAGGAGAATTACACCTTTCAAAGGGAAGCACTGACTCAAGAGGATGGCTAGAGATTCTACTGCGTGGGGCAGCTAGCCCACCTCAATCAATAAAGATGCTCTTATTTCGAACACCCTCTCGTGTACATGTGTGGAGTGAATGTACAGAGGGAGCACCACAGAGGAGTTCTCGTCAGGACCATCCCCAAGTGACCGAAGGGACCCTGATGAGGTGGAGGCGCTGCACTGGAACTAGGTGAGACTCAAGCTACTACCTCAGCTGCCTTCTGGACGGGTTCTCCCCACACACCATCATGCGGGAGACTCAGGAGTCCTGTTGCAACAGGTGCACCACCAGACACTACCACACTGTAATGGGACCGGTTAGACCACAGGGGCCAATGTGAGATTGGGTGGGTCAGGCCGGGCCAGAAACACCGTTACATTGGAGGCGAGCTGCTGAGATCAGATCTGTCAACAGGACAGGCTCTAGCTAGGCACACTGGGAAACAGGGGAGTGTCTGCTGCCACTCTGTGCTGCGTAGGACGGACCTAGGGTGGGTCAGGGGCTGACGGATATTGTCAGTTCACAGGGGACACTCTAGGGGCCTGAAAGGAGTGAGGGGTCTGGAGCGGGCTATAGCTGACCGAGTCACCTTGAGGTAGTGCTAGTTGGTAGGATGCCAAGAAGGGATAGCCGTTAACGAGGTCAGGAATCCTGGAGAGGGTCTGCGCTAGGCTAACCAAGACAGGTAGACGCCCCAAGTACTGCATGGCAGAGCCAGAGTACCTAGCCCATTCCAGACACTTACCATAGGGAGCACAGACTGGGGAGAAGGAGTTACGCAGACACTGAGCCAGCCTGAGTAGTGCACATTGAGTCTAGCCTAGGTCAGGTACACATGTGGTGGTGGCATCTGAGCAACTCTTTATTGTACTGGTGTGGTGGCTGCCCCGCAGAGCGGAGCCCCATGTACGATAATTGGTACGAGAACTTGGCAACCCCAGGAAATGGAGGATCCGCGTGGTCGGAGAGACCAAGATGGCGATCAGAGGCTGATGGGAATGGCACCCGTGGCGTTGCGCCCCACTGAAGAGCACTGTCACTGAGTGCGTCTAAACGAATCTGCTCTGGAGTGGAGCGAAGGCGGTGGCTGCCCCGTTTTTGTCCTTTCTGGGACATACCGCACGGGTACCCCCTTGAGGAGTGTGAGGACATTGTAATAACTGGGGTGAAGCACAGTGAGATGGATGTCAGTGGCGTGCAACCAAATGAATGCTACCTATCATCTGGAAAGATATAACCAAATGGCGGCTCTCCGCTTGCTAGGGAGACGCGCGTGGGGCCAGTCCAGAGAGAATGTGGCTGAGCTGGGCATGAACGTAATGGCAAAAGGCTGGTCGCGGGCGTAAGTGGCGCCTGAGAGGGGCAGTGGCAGTAGGGCGCAGGCTCTATCAGCCGGCTGATGGGGGGGCGATAGCATGCGTACAATTTGGCTAAATGGTCTGGGCGTCCTACGATCAGAGGACCGTGAGTACAGTGACGTACCTCGGCCCTCTGTGGCTGAGCTCTTAGAAAGCGGGCTAAGCGCTATGGGTAGCGCTCCTAGCTCCGTGATTTACAAACTCAGGGGAGTGACGCTTTCATTATGGTGGCCGGAATGTGTGAGAATCAGCCTCCAACTGTCTGGGTCCGCATGGACTGATATGCGTGGCAGATACTGGCCGTTGGGATCGTGCGTCCCACTATATAGCAAAAAGTATTTCCGGACCGTCCGTGCAGTTTGTTAATTTGGCAATAAATATGAGGGTATATTTTGGGCACGCAAGGGCGGTGCTGTCTCAGGAGAGAGGCCGTTGTGAACTAGACAGTGGGTAAAATTAATCCCTAACATCTGACGAGGATACTGTGCTGGGAGTGGGGGAAAAGGGCTTAAAATCACATGTGTTAATGACCGCGGCGCGGGCACCTAGGAGCTGTAGTAAGGAGCGTCTTACATTAAGGGGGGCATGATATTCCCGTGCCTGTGGACCGCACGCTCTCTATTTTAGGGGGCAACGTCCGCTGGGTCCCCCCCCCCCCCCCCCCCCCCCCCCCCCCCCCCCCCCACCCCCCCACCCCCCCCCCCCCTCCCGGGGGGGGTTGCGGCATCTATGCCAGCGGAGGAGGATGGCCTGTAGCAGGGATTAGGCTGTGCAGCACTTCCATCAGTCAGTGGCTATGGACGCATCTGACGCTGGGAGAGAGCTAAAAAAAACGCTTTAGCGATAGTTAGTGGTCCCTAGCAGAGAATGGGCCACTGTCTGGCCTTGGCTGCACTGTGGGTACGTATGGTCTCGGCACCATTGTACTTATCGCCCTACTGGCGTAGCCCTGTAATGCCGCGAGCTCCAAGCCTGACGTCTACTGGTGATGTGAAGGTGTGCCAACAATAAACACCAAGAGATCGGTGGTCGTTGCTGCTCCTTTCCCCAAAAACCCCCAACTGGGGTCCTTTAATTCGTGGGCTTGCCTCCTTTAGCACTGTCACCTATCGTGTAGGGCGCGTGCAGTCGTTGCCCACAATGGCGGGAGCATTACAAGCTTCTATGGGGCCTAATGGCGCAACATTTACATGATCCCATTGGGGCCTAACTTCGGGCCTGACCCCCCGAGTGTGACTGGCTAGGCGAGGCCGGCAAGTCGCGCCTGGCGGCACATGTGAGATATGGGCGTGCGAGTCCCGGTAGTTAAAAGGCGGCAGCATGGAGCAGTATTGTCAATCTCGTGGCTGGCGGTCGTCCGGCCAAGATACGAGAATCAGTCAGTGGCGGTCTAACTGTCTCCTGGACCGCAGGCGTAAGGGAGATATATATACTCGGACGAGATGCTCCGTGAACTAGGCGGAGGTGATCATCGAGGGCCCCAGGATATAACCTGGGGAGGAACGACAGTCTCGGTAAGCCTTGGTTGCGTGAGGCAGACGGCTGTCAGGAACGTAGCAGGGACGTGCCCATTCGCAAGGATCGGCGATGCCTAGATGAAGCGGTAGTCTTCGCCTCCCGCCTCAGTACGTGTCGTCGGTACGAGGCGTAGAGAAGCGCCTGCACTCGCCCTGCGGATAGGGGTAAGTAGATATTAAGTCCCTTTCACCTTTTAGCCTTGCGCCAGGCAGAACGGTGTAGAGTAGAAGGCTGCATGCGTTCATGCCCGTCCCAGACTCATCTTTTTCCAAACGGAGCATTGTTCTCCACACGCTTTCTTCAATTAATTCGTGGGGTCGGAGACGGCATCACTTCGCGGCTAACGTGACGAGCGGAGGAGGGGGCTTCGCATGTCCTGTCATCATGAAGAAGTAGTCCCCCCGCGAGTGGGGGTCCTAACCTCATATATGTGCGGGCGTTTCGCGGTTCTGGGGAGGAGCGTACTCACTATCAGCGGTGGGCTGATGCGGCAGGAGAGCAACATGGAGAGGATCGGGCAGCGACGGGGGTTGCTTTCGGGCGATCGGTGGGAATGGTCCCGGCGATCAGCTGGCTGCATATCAGGAGTGCCTGGGTAGCTGATGGATGATCAAGGAGCTAGAGGATGGGTGAGGCTATTATCCTCACTGACCTGGACGGGGGCGATTATTCTAGGTGGGCGACAGTCGGGTGAACGGGTCCTAACCGACGCAGTGGGTCCCAATCGCTGCGCCATACGCCGGGCGAACCCCCGGCACTCCCTAAATCTACATCAAAAACGCCGCTGGCCCCATCAGCGAGCGGTCCCGCCCGTGTTCCCGCCGCCATAGTCTGGAATGCTGTGGACTTTAGCGTCTTGGGGGAGGAGGGAGAAAGGCCGGATCATGGTGAAAGACAGCGCAGTTTGGCGCTAGTTGCATTAATGGGCAATCTCTGCGGGGTAAGGGGAGAGTTGAAGAGATAGGGGCCGGGCGTAGGGGGAGGAGAGCCGGTGGCTGCGCTAGGTCGCGGTGGTGGCCCCGCGATCCAGTGAAGAAGGTCCGGATGGCATCGAAGGTGGTGCTTGTAGCCGGGCTGATCCGGGTCAGCGGACATCGGGGTATTTTCGGCGCATGGGGGATGAATTGTGATTCAGTGGGATTGCACATTCAGGTTCAAAGTTAGCATGTATGGTGGTCGCGTTGGGCCACTCTTTGAAGGGTATTCTGGGCATGGATGTGAGGTTCCGTGGGATGCAGCCGTACTATGGTTTCTGCATCGGAGGGTCAGATTTACGTAGGTAGAGGACTAAGTGCTAGCATGGTTGGCATTTATTTGAGAGTTCATCCCACCGCTGCGAGGCTAGAGTGATAGGGAGGATTTAGCATGTAATGAAGTGGTTGGGGCCTAATTAAGCGTAGGGAAATAGGCGGCCGCATGGGTCCCGACATAACTGTCTAGATTGCGGGGCTGCTGGATGCCTGGTGAAGTGGCCACCTATCATTGTTGTCTACCGAGGGGAGGGCAGGTATGGCTGATCTGATCCATGGGGGGGGGGGGGGGTAGGTCAGTAGTAGTGGGCGGATAGGGGGCTATAATGGTGCCATTTATAAAGTCATCGTGCACCGGTTGGAGTAAGCTTGCCCTATGTGTCCTCGGATCCCCCATACATGGATGGGAAATATAAGAGGATAATAGGGGAGCTAGGTGGGCTCAGGGAGACGGCCATTGAGTTTATGTACTTGGTGTCGATAGGGGAGCGCATTGTAGGTAAGATAGTGAGGTGCGCAAGGGATAGAATAGATTCGACTCTGATGGGCGAGTGTTTAGCTATAGGAGTGGAGACATTAGCACAAACATAAGGTGACTCATGAGTCCTTAGCTTAGAGGGGATTCGTAAGGGGCGCTATGCATTAAGCGTGCGTTGTCACGAGTCGGCTGGATAAATGGTAACAGGGTAGGCTTAAAAACTAGACCCATAGCAGTATCACTTTTTTAAGGGGCGGTACTCAGGTGCACATTACGCGGGTTGCGTGGGGCTGCTGTTCGGGGTGCGGGCTTTGTCGGCCATTTGAGCTGTATAGCATTTTTCTGTATGATAATGAGAATTTGTGTATGTGATGATTAATTATTTTATGTGTTACACGTTCTTCCTGGAACGAAGGGTGTATCAACATTTATTAGCAGTCGGCTGGGGCGGACGTATGGTATTCATTGCACATAGGGGGAGAAGTAGGCGGTGCGTGACTGTTAATCAATGGCCTGACTGTCCTGGGGCTCTTTGCGGCTGTTGTGGTCAGTATAGGAGCCCTGTAGAGTGTTGGGCATAGGCAGCAGTAATTACTGTGCCGGTTGGTCCTGGCAACAAACCCTCCCGGAGTGAGCGTTGCCCTGTGTAGATGTGGGAGGTGGTCATCCGACTTCTGCTCAGCCCTGCTCGTTGGTGGATGTCAGACAGTTTGTGCAGCGCCCAGGAGGTACATAAGGGCACAGCAGCTGTGTCTGAAAAGTAGTTCTATCGAGTAACAAGTTCAGCTAAGAGGAGGAGGAGTTTCAAGTTCTAGTCTCTAGTCTGAGTTGCTGGAGAGTTCTGTTTATTTAGTAGGACTGCAAGGAGACTGTGTCCAGGGACCTGGCACAGGTAAATGAGATCCTCTGCGGGATAGGGAATCCTCTATTGAAGGAAAATTACAACCTTTCAAAGAAGCACTGACTTCAAGATGAGTGGCTATGGATTTCATACTGCGTGGGGCAGCTAAGCCGCCACCTCAATCAATAAAGATGCTCTTATATCGAACACTCCTCTAGCGATGTACATGTGTGGAGTGGAATGTACAGAGGGAGCACCACAGAGGAGTTCCTCGTCAGGACCATCCCCAAGGTGACAGAAGGGACCCTGATGAGGTGGAGGCGCTGCACTGGAACTAGGTGGGAGCTCAAGCTACTACCATATCAGGCTGCCTGTCTGGACGGGTTTCTTCCCCACACACCATCATGGGCGGGGACTCCAGGAGTCCTGTTGCCAACAGGTGCACCACCAGACCTACCAACACGTAGTATGGGGACCCGGTTAGGAGTCGCACAGGGGCCAATGTGAGATTGGGTGGGTCAGGCCGGGCCAGAAACACCGTTACATATAAAATCAATCCAATTGGTAGAAAAAATCCCTCAGGGTTCACATACAATTTGGTGAGGGGCGGCTGTCAATTCGTGAAAAACACTAACCAACAGGTCAGGTAAAGCCAACAAAGAATAAAGATAAATTTGGCGCCTTATAATATACTCTCAATATTGGAAACTGCCATAAGTATTTAGAGAGAACATAGACATACACACATTGGTGATAGAAGCACGATAAATGTCCTTGTAGAATTTCCAAGGGATGATCGTTGTGGTTATATATCAGTGCTAGCCATGTAATAAAAAAAACAACACACCAGCTCATAATACTGTATGATGAACATAACAGACCAACAAACCAAACAAACTATACTAAATAGAGCCTCAGAGACAAGCAGTGGGTAATACCAAATAAAAAGCACATTTATTAAAAAAAGATATAAAAAATGGAAATATGTCCATGTAATAATCCAACACAGTTCTCTGTCTCCACTGAGTGAATGCCAGCTCTTACTAGACGGAAGATGTTAGCTGGCGGTGGATAATGTCAGAGAGTATCCCTGCTCATTCGTGGCACGCCAGCTATCAGATGCTTGCTGTGGCAGGACTGCCTCCCGGTCCGTGGCATGCACCGCCGATGATAACCAGCGCTCGGTTTCTCCCACGCTGTGACGAGTCTGCGTCTGCAGTAAAGAGCGTCATTCTCCACTCTTACTCGACAGCTCTCACGGGATGTGAAAAATGCCGGTTCCGGTATATGGTCTCAGCTGTAGTGTGCTGTAGAGACTCGGGCTCTGGATAGGTATAGTATTATTAAACCCGCCGCGCGTTTCGAGAGTATTGTCTCGTTTTCGTCAGGGGTGTTGTAATACTATGAGGCAGTGTCCATTCTTAAGTAGTCCTGAGTCGCAATTGATTCAGTTCACCTGTGGCTGTAGGCTGGTCGCCCACATGCCACGTATTAACTGTGGTGGGCTGTAGCAATGATTGGTGCAAAGTGGTGGCAACTGAGGCTTTCTACATGGGATATAAACTAAACATGCATAGACTACGCTAGCAGTCAAACTAAACTAACGGAAGTGGATATAGATTTTGTACCACATTTGTCGGACCTGAGGCACATGTTAATATAGCCGACAATGGTTTTAGATATTTTATCTTGTTAGAAAATTGAAGAGCTCGAGATCTGGCCTGTACGGGGTGAATGTAACATCTAGGCAGGGCATGTTCGCCTTCATGATAGGGGGGTCGTTTTTTAATAGGACTTATAAAGGTCTATTTTAATACGATAGTTACAACATTAATCATATATATTCCATTAATCGATTATATAGCTATATATTAATATATATCGTAAATATTAATATATGTAAATAATATATAAAAATGAATGGAGAGCCCACAGTATCATATACGTGCTTATTGCAAAAGTGTGTGTCGTGGATGTGGTAGTGAGACAAAAATGGTGTGGGTGGGTGTTGAAATGTGGAGTTAGTAGGGCATAATCTAACAAAGTGTGTGGATACTATGTGGTCCCATATTGGTTATTTAGGGGACTGGAAAGTAATCAACGGGAGTATAGTTCGTGTGAGAGAGCAGCTGCGTGTGCATACACATAAGCACGAGCTGAGATGCTGGCGAGTGTCATACATGTGCTACATGCGCATCATGGGAAGAAGAGTTCACTGTGTGTCGTAATGACTCTATTCATTTTATTATTTTCACACTGATAGGCACATACACCACTCTTCATCTAGCTCTTTGCGTCTTGCAGATGCAGCTTGGGCTTTCAGAACTTTTGACAACCAGTCACAGCCATAAGAACACATCCCACACGCGGGGGAAGACGGCTAGCACAGATAACATTCCAATAGACACTGTTTATAGTATAGCTTTTGTGCTCTCATTCATTGTAACATCCGCGGGCGAAAGAAAGAGAGGATCAGTGAATCTCGAAAGCTCGCACAATAAAAGCATTTTGCGTTAGCCACTAGACGGTATCTCATCCTATTTATTTTTGATTATTGAAGCTCGGCTAACACGGTACTGATAGTCTGACCGGATATTCTAGCATCTTATTAATTACTATATATTATCTCTCTCTCTCTCTCTCTCCTCTCGCTCTCATCCTCTCTTCTCTGCTCTCTGCTCATGCCTCTCTCTCTTCCCTGACCCCCCACGCGGTTCGGCCAAGTAAAAACAAGCGTCTAAACTCCGCTGGCACCCACACCAGCCCTTGCCAACTAATTCTTGATGTACTCTGCTAATGTTTCCACATATAGTTCCTTACTGGGGGCTGTGGCCCATGAATATGAGGAGAAAAGCAGCAGGGGTTATGTGGTGGGGCCATTGTTCGTACAGATCATCAGTCCAAATGACACAAACATACATGGTAATAATTACATAGAAAATATGCTTCAGTACTATAACAATGCTAATGCTAAAATAATTGTTATTAGTACTCAGAAGCATCATTTCTTGGAATTATACGTCATGTATGTTTTGTCATATGATGTGAGGAGGCAGGGGGTGGCCTGGGCACCCCTGTGTTTTCTAGTATATATATATAGATATATTCTATATCATACTAATATCATTAATATATATATATACTATAATATATAGTCCATATATTATTATCTATTATACCTCTATCTTCTATACTAATATCTCTTATCACTCTATATCTATACTAATCTGATATATATCTATACATCTACCACTTTCTCTGCTCCTTACAACCAAGCCCAAAGACTTCCCCCAAGTCGCAATACAATATATATGTAGAACGCTTAATTAGCAATTTGATCATCTGTAGCGAGGAATTTGTCTATATTTATTTTCAGTGTTTGTTAATATTGTAGAAAATAGACCTTTAGTCATATTAAAATGATATTATGAAGGGACACTGGATTATTACATGGACATAATTTCCATTTGTTTTATATCTTTTTTTAATAAATGTGCTTTTTATTTGGTATTACCCACCTGGCTTGTCTCTGAGGCTTCTACTTAGTATAGTTTTTGTTTGGTTTTGTCTGTTATGTTCATCATACAGTATTATGCTGTGTGTGTTGTTTCTTTTATTACATGCACCTGATGTATAACCACAACGATCATCGTTGGAAACTACAAGGACATTTATCGTGCTTCATATCACCAAATGGTTGTGTGTCTATTTTCTCTTAAACTACATTGGAGTTTCTGATATTGAGTATATTATAAGGCGCCAAATGTATCTTTATTCTATGTTTCCTCACATTAGGATAAATATCTACACGCAGGTGCCATGGAATACCTGCAGATCTCAAGCTTTTTTGTCAGGGGCTCTATTTCAGAGCTTTGGAAAACAATAGATATGGATGAAACTAGTCTCTGTGTAACCCAGTGGTTTCCAACTTTTTTTGGCTAAGGAACCCTATAATTATGTTGTGAAATTCTGCAGAACACCAACCCTCTCTAATAGTGCAACGGAGATCAGATGCATTGTAAGGAACCCCAACCCTCTCTAATAGTGTATCTGAGATCAGATGCACTGTAAATTCTTCTGTATTTGGTACAATTCTCAAATGACCTGAAAATTGCACGGGATGTCCGGGGAACCCAAGGGTGGAAAAACACTGGTGTCCCCTAACTGAGCTGTGTGGCGCACTGACATTGACAGACAATCTACTTTTCTTAACAATAAAATGGTATAAAGACTCTCTCATACTTCCCACAGCTAAAAAAAATGTTCCACAAGGCGCACACACTGGTTATTAAGTATTACTGTGCTAAGAAGCACTTTTAGATATTTTTATTAAACACACATTGCAGTGGTGTATAGGCTCTTGTCACTGGAATGGTTAGTCTTGGTTTTCTTTACATGTCACCGAAAGGCCACTCCGTTGGCGTTATTCCGGTCAGCAGGGAAAGGGATGTGTAATAGCAGAGCTTTGGTAAACCTGATTCTAGTCCTGCTGTGTCCATATGTTCCACACATTGCTCTCGTCTTCCTTAATAAAACCAGGACAGATCGTTTTCCATCCTGAACTGTGCCCTCTTGTAATTCTGCAGCTTTACAACATTGCTGCTCCATCACGAAGTTTTCGTGACTTCAAAGTCCAGTTTGTCCCCTTCCACAAGGATCTTGGATACAGGCACAAGTACATATATAGGAGTCCAGAGCTACGTCAGATACTGAGGTAAGCAGTCCAGTATACAATGTTGTCCAAACTTACTCGGTCATCACTTTATACCTATTTTGAGCATGATCTGGGTGTGGCCTGTAATGATAGATCTAATATAATAGAAGGTTTGAACTTTTCCTACAGCCTTCTCATTGCAATTATTTTGAAAGCTACAATTATAATCCTTTTAATTTTTTACACAACGGAAAGGTAGTGATTTTAACATTTGTGGCTTAATGCATACCTGCCAAAACTACTAGATTTAGTTGGATATCTAATTTATTGGGGGTCTGTTCCAAACAATTGAGCCTTCTCGTGCTATAGATACTCAGGACTGTCTATTGCTGGGTCGGGGGCAACTGATGAACCAGTGCTGTGTGTAACTCAGAACAGGACAAAAGTGTGTGCGCTCACCTCGTTCATAGCGGAATTTAAAGAAGCCACAACCAAGGTCAAGAACGTAGACTTGGCATATAGTATAGGCAGCATCTAACTAGGATGATGCTCAATGACGGGTATAGAAAGTAGCTGTGGTGGTGATGTGGGTTCCTCTACTGTACGCGGGAGTAGAGGAGGTATATGGGAAGTAATAGCTCTAGCTCAATGTCCATCCTCTGTCACTGTCGCTGCACCACTAAAGTTTCATACACTGAAACCAATTGTTATCAAACTAAATGTGTGGCTTGGAGCAGGAAGGGACAAAATAAAGACTACAAGGGGGGGGGGAGGAGAGAAACCCACAGCTTAGAGAAGCATATATTAATGTAGTGGGAAAGGACAGACACAACTTGAAAAATGTGTAATTCGGCACCTACTCCCCCCCCCCCCCCTTCTACCAAAGAATCTCTGGGACATAACTCCTGAGTTGCCTCAAAGGCGTTGTTCAACAGGTGTCGCCGTTTGTTAATGTTACAGCCACTCTGTTGCATTCTGAGACTCAACAACCCTCTCATCCTATGTACCCAATGATTCAACTTGCCCTGCCTTATAGATTGTAAGCCTACCTATGCACCAATTGTTTTCAAAAAAGTTAGATCATTAAAAACTATTATAGCACCAAGTAAGCTGAAGGATTCCATTACCTCAACGATTACAAATACCTGTAACACAAAATCTCGAAAAGAGAAAGGCAATTATAATTGTGGTACAAGTCGTTGTATTACTTGTAGACACATAAATAAAAAAGATACATTTACATCTTTCTCAAATGGCACAATACATAGAGTCAATGATTACATCGACTGTTTAAGTACATTTATAGTCTATCTTGTGTCATGTGAGTGTGGTCTACAATATATTGGTAGGACATCTAGAACATTAGGTACACGATTCTTAGAGCATAGAAGGAACGTGATACGTGGTTTTTCTATGCACAGTTTGTCACGACATTTCAATACTAAGCACAATAAGAATCCATGTAGTCTATCAGTTATGGGTATTGAATCTATTTCATCATCCCTGTTGGGAGGTGATAGATTTAGGAAATTATGTACACGTGAGACATACTGGATTTATGTACTAGGTACTTTATACTCAAATGGACTGAATGACTGTATTGATATTAGTACCGTGGCTTAGAGTTATGGTACCAATGAGAATGAGATACATCTTTTAGGTCTGGTTTGGATAGGCATAGTCCTGTCCCCGCATGGATTAGTGTCTCTTCTAAGTAGGTTGGTTTTGCTGATGGTGCTCCTTTGGCCCATATAGACATAACGAATTTATACATTTATTACACAAAATAAAACACAAACATAAAAATAATTATTTTTATTTCAATACACATATACATGGTCATATAAATACCAATATTGTTTATAGGGATTGTGGCCCCGTCTGTTTTGAAGTCCCTTATGTCCCTGACCCTGCTCTTCTGCTCCTTTGGTTCATGATTTTATTAATAATGAAATTGTATTTTTTCTTCATTAGGTAAGCTAACCGTATCACGTTTATTGTCATCTCATTTGAGATTCAATGAATATCTGTTATGGTGTCATTACTATTACTATGGTTTTATGTATATCTTTATTTCTATGCAATGATCTTTGGTTAGCAATTTGTATACCTCATTAAGTTAGTTTTTTGTATACTGGTGTCCATTACATCCCTCTAATATAATATTTATGGTGTCTATAATGTTCATAATGTAACACTAACCTTATCTACATATAGTATAATACTTTCTCAATAGCTCTTAGAATGTCGTGTAGAATAGTTAACACTGTTGTCCGGCAATGAAATAGGGTTAAACTGTGTGTAATTTAAGGTACCCGCCCATCACTCACAGACAGACTGTTTCGACTGATGAGACCCACAAGGTCGAAACAGTCTGTCTGTGAGTGGGTTTACTGGCTTTGCATCTCATCCCAGTCTATGTTTAAAAGCTGTGTCTTAAAGCAGCATACATTGGCCTAAGGGTTGTTCATGTAATGTGAACTTGAGACAAAAGGTGACACTGTGTGCTCATTTGCATGTCATTTCCCAGAATCCCTTGCTGCAGTGGAAGTGCTGTCTGCTGGGTGATAATGGTGAAAGGCGGGGTTGCAGACATGTCTAAGACATGCAAATGAGTATACAGTAATATTTCCATTTGCTATATATATATATATATATATATTATATTATATTATATATTATTAATATATATATTAAATATATAATTAATTCTTTAATAAGTAATGCTTTGGGGCTCTGAATAAACTGTCGCGCGCTTTGTAGAGAGTATTGACATCATTTCGGAACCATTTTGCTACAATAGATTTTTCTGCGTTAAGTGCATAGTTTTTTGTCTATAATTAACAGGGACCCGAGACCCTGGCAGACATATTAATTAACATATCTTGCTTATTTCTTGAGTGGTGGCAGCGAATAGATATGATTGCAATTGAGTAAGGGTTTAATATTAACTCATTGGAGGTACCTTGCGGAGGAGAAAGGGGGAGTTGGATA
This sequence comes from Ascaphus truei, assembly GCA_036426205.1. Lineage (NCBI taxonomy): Eukaryota > Metazoa > Chordata > Amphibia > Anura > Ascaphidae > Ascaphus > Ascaphus truei. The sequence goes on from CM071570.1 coordinate 76,977,806, forward strand.
GATTAGCCATGTGTATCAACCCTGGTTGAATATATGTCACGTGCACACTTGAGTGCTGTTCATGATAGATAGTATATGGTAGTATATGGGAGACGGATAGAGGGGAGGTATTGCTCATTTGAGGGACATTTGCGAAGGTGACAAGTGAGCCAGCTAGAGAGCTGCGTATTAACCTTTGTCCCGTATGCAGGTCACGTGCTCACAGGTGTGCCGTACGTGACACTTGTTCTGAATGTGTATTCGGTAAAGCCGTGTGACTCAGAAAGGCAGCCCATAGATAAGGTAACAATTACAGTGACTAATGCCTTTTCGTAGGATTGTGGTTGTTCTAAAGGCAAAGTTGTTCATAGGCCAAAGAGAAAATGCTGCCCTTCAAACGGCAGTCCCTCATAGCTCAGAAAACATTGGTATACTTTAACAAGTTAATAATGTCATTGGCTTGTGTCAGACTATCCGCTGTGACCGACTCGAAGGCCTTGAAATGACAAGTGTAGCGATCAGTTGCCCAAAGCCAGCCCACAAAGTCAAAGAAATACAGAATGTGACGGCAGATGAGAACCACCTGGCCCACCCCACCTGCCCATCTCCCTATCTGCTGTAAAACCTCACACCCCATTTAATCCTGGGCTTTCTTTCGTATTTAGGATGCATATGCCAAGCATTGTTAACTGCCTTATTGTATTAGCCTCTACAACCTCTGCTGGGAGGCTGTTCTACAAATCCACTACCATTTAAGTGTAGTGCTTGGTCACGTTTCTCCTGAGCCTCGCACCCTCCAGCTTCAGCGCGCGACCTCTTCTTCTAGCACTCCTCTATCTTTGAATATGGTTCCCTCCTGTACTTTGTTGGCACCCTGTCCATATGTGAAAGTTCCTATCGTATCCCCCCCGCCTGCCTTCTGTCCTCCAAGCTGTACATTTTGAGGTCATTTCATCTTTCCTGCTGGTCAAAGTGAAAGATGTCCTTATTTTTAGGCTGTGACTGTAAGTGAAGCTCTCAGGAGCTGGACCCTCATTACCGCTTTGTGTTTTTGTGTGCATGTGTGGCCTTGTTTGTATTTTTATGTACCTCTGTTTATGTCTATCAAATCTCTGTTTCCCCATTGTACCGCGCTGCAGAATATGTTGGCGCTTTACAAATAAACAATGATTATATTAATTGTCATTCTTATCCGTTTGGCTAAAGATGCCATTTTAATTCATTGCCACAAAAGGAACAAAGTGAAAAGGTTTCAAATGACAATTGCTCCATAGTTGCAAGGATACACAAGCGGTCTGATCAGGAAGGCTTTACAGGTCGGCTATTAGCTGGCAGAGTATTCTATAACAATACAGAATAATACACAGTACATTTATTACGCCTGCAAATAAACAGGAGAAATGAATCCGTAGCCCCAAGATGCGATTATGCATCTTTGTCTCTTTCACCTCTGCCCTCTTCTGTTATAGTACTTCAAATGACTGACTAGAGAGCCGTATTACAGCCTTTAGTCCCGTGGCACGTGGAAATCAGACCTTGCCAAGGATTAGAGTTGCAACTTGCAAATGTGGTACTTTTTTTAGATTTTGTTGTTGAATCACTTTGGCCTGGCAACGGTAATGATGCTTTGTGGGTTACCCGTCACGCCAGGCTTTCCTAACACCATCTTTTTCTTCACCTAATTTGCAATAGGTGTCTTTGTTCTCTTTTCACATTCTCTTGTCCACTATATTCTTTCTGCCTCATCGAATCTCTCTCATCTCTCCACTCCCCTCCTTTAATCAGGCTAGTAGTACACGCTTCCTTTGCAGTGCTGGCAAAGCTTTTCCTGGCTTAGCAGGGCAGCTAATTAGTGTTGCACAAAGCTCCTTTTTTCTGTTGAAATTATAGGCCACCTCCAAATCATTTTCAAAGCGCTCTAGGTTTATAATAAATATTTTGTGGCAAGGATGGGCGAAAGGTCCATTTTAGGCCCATTGTACTAGAGATTTGTCAGTCTTTGTATTTACCTGTCTCTTACTTTTACAGGGAATTCCTGGGAAACACAGAGCAGCAATAACACCACTGAAGGCAGACAACTCCGCTGTTCCATAGCATGAAGACTTTTTTTTCCCAGCTGAATTTGAACCCCCTTTGGCCACTGAACAAACCAGGCGCTCCAGAGTTACTATGGCAGTGCATTTCTCGCTCATATTTTTACATGGGACCTAACCCCTGGGTTAAAACCACAGGATGAGACCTGTTTTTTTGCATTTGTTTTACCTTCGAGATGTGACCCATGGACGGCAGAGATCGCGATGGAAATAACGTGTGCCGAAAAACTGCTACATTAGTAGAAATTTGCCTGGCCGTTGCTGCCACCAGCAGAGTACAAATACCGCACAGTGGTTTCACTGTGCCAGGGTTTGGAGAAGTTGGTCTGCCTGTTTTACAAGCTAAACAGGAAATTGCTGGCAAACAGTAAACACAAGCCTCCCCGTTCTAAAGCTATGATATCTCAGACAGCTATTTTGGTGGTGGGATTTGGACCCATTTCAGATGTCATCCCTGACGTTATGCATGTCGCTGGGATGACCAAACACTGTAGGCTTGTGATTGGCAGCTACTGTAGTAACCCCTCCCTTATTGGTCACGTAGCCAATAGGTGGGTGGTTGCTTGAGATGACTTTGTCAGGTTGTTTCCTTACTAGGAAACATGTACTACAATATCTATAAATGACCAGCATTCATGTCAGCATGGAGTCTTTACGTTGCATATTAATTTATTAAGGCGGTCTAGTTATTAACATAAGTTTCTGGCTACCAAACATCTTCTAGCAACTATGCAGATAAGCAAGTGTGTATTTATACCAAACATGGCAAGCAGGAAAATCATTCCATCATTTCTTAACACAACTTAAAAGAAAGAAAAAAAGCCATTGTTGCCTCTTCTATACATGCCTAGTGTTGCATGGGTCATCAGATCAACATATATGCGGCTTACAAAACCTTAGTATTCGCTATACATTTAAAGTGGTGCCTGTACGTGATGGAGAGGCCAGGTTATTCGTACTGCATGCGTACAGCTCTTATCTTGGTACAAGAATTCAGCCTTGATAAGCTGATCCTGCATTGTATATTAGGCTTGCGTTGACTTAGGGAGCATAGAAGTGCAATATGTTCATACTTACTTACCAGGTAATTGGAAGAAACAGTGTAATAGTTCAATAAGGTCGTCCCCCCCCCCAATTTTTTTTTGCTTAGTACATTTTACATTGAAAATGCACCCTTCACTTTTTTTTAGTGTGATAAGAATAATTGTGATTTTGCCACGCCACGGGTGTGTTAATACAGCCAGTTGTGAGGCAGACATGCTCCATGCTGTCCCTTCCTAGTCTGTCAGTTTCTAGAATAAGATATGAGAAGAATTTGGCACATTGAAGACATGCATGATCAAAGCAAACTTGCACACACAAAACAATCACGAAATGCCACTTTATTACCGAAAGATAACACTAGGATCGTAAAGTTGCAGGAATTTGCATTTTTCTGGTGATTTTGGTGGGTTTTTGCAAATGCTGCACAAAGCAAGCTTTTATGAGTGAGATTTAGTTTTTAAAAGTTGCTTGCACTTTTTTTTTTTTTTTTGCTTTTTGTACAAATGTGTTCATGTGTGCAAACCAAACCAGGGCGGCTCAGCCCATCTGTGCCCGAGATTACCACAACTGAATGAGGGGAACGCACTCGCTGCTGGTCTACCTGTGTCTGATTCGTAATCGTTTTTGCGCTTTAGCAGGTAGCATGAGAGTTGCATAGACAAAAAATCCCACAGAAAATCACTTAACGGAAACGTATTTGGTGCATGCCCCTTGCAATGTGCCCCAAAAGTCACTGTAATGGTTACATAAATGGGCAATAATAGATTCAAAACATTTTTGATGCACTCATTGTATAACAAAATAGTTCTAGATAACTTTATATAAATACTGGTGCTCCCAGGCCATGGTCCGTCCTGCAGCTGGCCGTGACCTATAGACTCGTAGAAGGAAGAAGAGAGGGCACTTTGGGTATTTTATTCAGCCACGATACCGTGTAAACAGTCAGATCAGTCATGTCATTGCTGTATACAGGCATACCCCGGTGTAAGGACAGTCACTTTAAGTACACTCGCGAGTAAGGACATATTGCCCAATAGGCAAACGGCAGCTTGCGCATGCGCCTGTCAGCACGTCCTGAACAGCAATACCGGCTCCCTACCTGTACCGAAGCTGTGCGCAAGCGGGGAGACTATAAAGCCTGTTACAAATGCGTTATTTACATCAGTTATGCACGTATATGATGATTGCAGTACAGTACATGCATTGATAAGTGGGAAAAGGTAGTGCTTCACTTTAAGTACATTTTCGCTTTACGTACATGCTCCGGTCCCATTGCGTACGTTAATGCGGGGTATGCCTATAAAGCCTTATCTTTCAAAAAATCCAAAGTGCCCTCTCCTTTAGATAAATAGGCAGCAATCATCTCATCGTTTCCAATTGAATAAGTCGAATGATAGGAATCAAGTCTTGCGATTTCCATCTTTTCAGCGTTCATGCAGTTCATTGTGAGGACAGCATTGCCAAAGCCTCTGTTGGTTCAGTCTCTTTAGTGCTGGGATCAGTTACCAGACAGGATTAATATAGGATTCTATGGCCTAGATTTACTAATGGTCGATACTGCTGCGTTACAAATTGGCGCCCTAACAAATTGGAATCCCAGCGATATTTTGTTTGTAATTCCGCAGTATTTACGAAGAAGTCCGTGTTCATAAGTGGGTTGCTGCATTCAGTCTCTATTGCATATACCAAAAAGCGGTAGCTCTGCGTTATATAATGCTGCCGATACAAATAATCGTTAACTCTTAGAAATCTGCGTTAAGCAACGCTAGCGATACGATTGTGTGGGATGGGACAGATGACACTTTTCTACCATACTGTTACGCAATAGACTTTTAACACATGACGGCAGAAAATGATTTAATGCCTGAGGCTACTGATGCATTGCAAAATAATATCTTTAATAAGCACCAAAGGGGTTAACAAACACCCTACAAATAAAACACACATAAAAAAGCATTATATCCATATGTGCAAATTGTAAGACTTTAGTAGCCCAAGTAGCAAACTAGTCATAGAATGATCCCATAACTAACTGGCTACTTGGGTTACTAAATGGTTAAAATATTAATAGGGTCAGTATTATTTATGTATTTTTAACATGCATTCTAGGTTGGCTAGTCTAATCTCGCCTAGATTCATTACAGTATATATAAGCAAAATCGGCCTAATGCCAGCCTTGGGTAGGTGATACAAATTGGTGGCATCCCGGTATCAGCGTTTAGACGCAGGAACTTCCTTCTCCTTACACTTTAAAACAGTAGGTGACCCCTTACATACGCTTCTTCTCCTTGCTCAATTTTAGGTTTCACAGTGACACATCCTTCTCGGTGCAATTATAGACCTGTGTACGTTTGACCGGTAAGCGGGGTAGCTGCCCTGCACAGATAGGGGTTAAAGAGCTCTGGCTAAACAGATGTTTAACCCTAACTGCTCCGGACGGCTACCCCGCTTACCGGTCAAACCTACAAAGGTTTATAATTGCCCCAGAGAAATAATAACATAGGATTCCTCAGGGATCTAATCCTTCCTCCAGGAAGGAAGAATTATGGTCAGGTGGGTCCTATTGGTAACCCTACACCTGATGTGTTGCTTGCTGGGAGTTGTTGTTTCTAGTGTGAACCTGAAAAGGGTGTGTAGGATTCTGGATCCTAAGTACCTTCCCCAATCACTTTTCCCTGGATACTGATAGTGTGTGTGTTTTCCCACCAGGTGCTGTGTAATTGTTTTCTTATCTTAAAGCAGGAAAAGACCTTGCACTACACCTGAGTAGCCGGTATCTCTGCAGCCAGGGGAACTTGTTTGCCTAACGAAATGGCGGCTTAAATTTCCCGCGGGCCAATAGGAAGCCGTGACGTCAACCCGCCACGTGACCGGGACATTTAAACTCCACAGAGATACCGGCAGCACCTACGGAGGGAAGTATCTCTGGAAGCAGGGCGTCCCCAGAGCTGAAATTAGCACGGTTCAGCTCAGGAGACCCCCTGCTTCAAAAAATAAATGTAGTGCAAAGAGTTTTGCTGCTTTAACGTTATCTGATGGCTGTTCTATCCTCTTTTTTTTTTTTGTAGTTTTGGCTTATGATGGAACAGTTACTGTACACAAAGTAAGACAAATATGCATTAACAATTTAACAAGAAATTGTTTAACAAGAAATTGCAAACGGTTTTATGACGAGATTAAATAAACATTGTAAAAAACAAACAAAAAAAAAAAAACTTAAGGCACGTGGAAATGTATAAATGTATATAAATATATACCTATACTTGCTTTCTATACATTTTTTTAAAGTGTGTGTACCTCCTAGATAGAACACGTCACCACTATAATTTCAGTTTGGTCCTAGGGGGGGGGGGGGTCTGTTCCATTAGACATCCCTCAAAATAGTATTTTACATCAGCAAAACACTTGCAGGTTCTTTTAGTGGCACAACATGGAAGTGCCTATAGACTTAGAAGATCTCTTCTCTATATCAATGCCAAGGCTATGAGATTATTAATAACTAGACCAGAGTACAGAACACCATTTCCGGACATCATATACAGGGAGATTAAAGTGCAATCTTTCATATTCCAGGGAAGGGAAACAAACATTTTAGTGCTGCCCTTAATCAAATCTTTTTAGGGTTTCCGCTGTGATTTCCCCCCCTTCCTTTCCTTTTCAGTCTATGTTGCAGCACTCCAGAGTTTGACATTTTATTCTATAGGGTCGGTAGAGATGATAAATGAATACTACAGTTTTGCTAAAAGAAAATGTTGTTATCTAATGAATAAATCAATGTTCTATGATCTCGGAAGCAGCAATCCAAGCGGTCAAAGTGGAATGTAAAAGGTCCTTGAACAATAGGGGTACATGGGGTGCAACCCAAGTGTCGGGGGGCCGTTACGTGTTATCGCACCCATATCGCCACTTTGACTCATCATGCTGCATTACCTCGTCTTGTAAGCCGAGAATTGAAGTGCAGCGCAGTGAAGCCATCTAAAGCCACTTGCTCGCCCTCCATCCGTGACAATTCAGTTTACTTAAGTCCTCTGCGATCCGCACTATCGCTCCCACATCGATGATATCTGCAGTTGACTTTGACAGTTATTGTTTATTCTGCCGCGATAGTGGTTTGATGGCTCCTGGCCTGTGTCTCACCACCAGAGCTCATGGTAGAATGCAAAAGCGCACAGATTTTGACGTTTGATCACAACAGATTTGATCTATGTATCGGGGAGGTCTTCATCCAGCAGTGGATTGACAAGGGCTGAAGATAAGAGATATATATATATATATATATATATATATCTATATATAGTTATGGTGGGTGAAAAAGGCGACAGAAAACCTCCACCGTTAGCATATAGCCAATAAAGAATATCACTTGTGAGCACATTCACATGTCTTAAGTGCAGGGGTTACTGGGTGTACGGTGCAGTGCGGAGGTTACTGGGTGTACGGTGCAGTGCAGGGGTTATTGAGTGTATGGTACAGTGCAGGGGTTATTGGGTGTACGTTACAGTGCGGGGGCTATTGGGTGTATGATGCAGTGCAGGGGTATTGGGTGTATGATGCAGTGCAGGGGTTCTTGGGTGTACGTTGTAGTGCGGGGGTTATTGGGTGTATGGTGCAGTGCAGGGGTTATTGGGTGTACGCTGCAGTGCGGGAGTTATTGAGTGTACGGTGCAGTGCGGGGGTTATTGGGTGTACGGTGCAGTGCAGGGGTTATTGAGTGTATGGTGCAGTGCAGGGGTTATTGGGTGTACGTTACAGTGCGGGGGTTATTGGGTGTACGATGCAGTGAAGGGGTTCCTTGGGTGTACGTTGCAGTGCGGGGGTTATTGGGTGTATGCTGCAGTGCGGGAGTTATTGAGTATACATTGCAGTGCGATGGTTATTAGGTGTACATTGCAGTGATCCTCTCATGCTGAGTGTTTGCTGTCTGATTCTATTGTATGCAAAGTGTCTGTGAGGGAATGAAGTCAGAGCTGCACATTCCAGCAGATGTGTGTATCTGTCTGTGTTTATCTTTGTGAGTGTGTGTGTGTGTGTGTATCTGTATATATGTATCTGTATATGTGTGTGTTTATCTGTGTGTGTGTGTGTGTGTGTGTGTGTGTGTGTGTGTGTGTGTGTGTATATATATACTGTATATACATACTGTATATATACACACACACACCATCCTGAAGAAGGTCCCAGAGAGACCGAAACGTTGGTTTCTGTTCAGTGGACGATAAAGATAACATTTTGATATCCAGCCTCGCAGGCCCTCCCCCTCGGTCCTCCTTCCGGTCCCGGCACTCCGGCCCTCCCCCTCAGTCCTCCTTCCGGACCCGGCACTCCGGACCGCACTCCGGCCCTCACCCTCGGTCCTCCTTCCGGTCCCGGTACTCCGGCCCTCCCCCTCGGTCCTCCTTCCGGTCCCAGCACTCCGGCCCGCACTCCTGCATTCCCCCCTGGTCCCTGGCTCTCCCTATGGTCCCGGCACTCCCCCCAGCACTCCGGCACTCCCCCCGGTCCCTGGCTGTTCCTCCCTCCGGACCGGCACCCCAGCCGCTCGCTAGCAGTGCGGCACCTCCAGTGCCTACTGTTAGTGAGCGCGTGCCAGAGCTTGCCGCCTCCTATCTGAACCCGCCTCCGCAGCCACCTCTGCCAAACCCCAGCCGCCTGAGGTAGGCATATGGGGGGAGATGCAGGGGGGGGGATGTAATTTGTTTTATAAATAATTTTTTAATGTGTCCCGGTTTTTCATTTTGAAAATCTGGTCACCCTAGTTATGCACGTATATGACGATTGCAGTACAGTACATGCATCGATAAGTGGAAAAAAGGTAGTGCTTCACTTTAAGGACTTTTTCGCTTTACATACTCTGGACCCATTGCGTACGTTAATGCGGGGTATGCCTGTATAGCGGCATCATAGAGGTTTACTTCAGCAAGATGTTACTTACAGGCACTACCTTAATTTTCACAGAGCTGACTGTCTAACCAGCACTTTACAATTTTAAGTACATTTAACAGATTTTTCAATTATTTTAAAAAAAATTAGCATCCACCTACAAAATTAAGAGAAAAAAAAATGTCTGATACCAGTCAGTGCCTGTAAGCATAAGGTATTTTTTCATCTTACTAGGTCAATGTCATTTGATAACCGACACCACAATATAATGTGAAAAGGTTGTAGGCATTACATTATACTGTACTTTACGCCTATTGAATATGCAATCCGTTCAGCACTCACAAATCCTTGTTACCAAGAATAGTCAAACGACACAAAGTTCAACGGGTGGTGCTCAGCAGAGCAGAGATTCCTCCTAATCCTACGAAAAGCTCAGTGGAAGCAGATAATCCTCCGGCACACACGCACGCGCGAGCGCGCGCACACACACACACACACACACACACACACACACACACACACACACACACACGATATGTTAAACACGATTTGCACTGTGACTTGTACATACACAAGTGTATATCAAATTATGTTTATTAGAGGGTTAACCACTGGGTTTGGTGGGGTGTAAGGAATCCATTACCCAGAATCCCTGGCTGCATTGGGAACAGGAATTGTAAAACATACTGGACACCTAACAAGCTCCTATTAAACCCCCAAAATACCCACAACATATATATAAGCATATGAGTGTCAGAGGAGTGCTACTGAGCATGGCAATATGCATTAAAACCAGAGACATAACATAAAACACAGACAAAGCTCAGTTTTTAGCACATCTAGTGAGACTCATACACGGTACAGTGCCTAAATATATATGGATTCTTCCTGTTATTAAACAGGTTATTAAGAATTTATATTAGCGTTAGGGACCCCTGATATGTGGTCTGCCTTGGCGTTGGCTCAGGGGCTTACAACAATTTTGGCCAAAAATGTCAAACTAAAAGACCATTTACTTATTAGATATTTATCCATATATATTTAGGCACTGTACCGTGTATGAGTCTCACTAGATGTGCTAAAAACTGAGCTTTGTCTGTGTTTTATGTTATGTCTCTGGTTTTAATGCATTGGGAACAAGCATGCTGTGCGATTATACGGTAAACCAGGTTTGGGAACATGTCATAGACGTGTGCCCATATGTGTTCTTTATCATTACTTTCAAAGCATGCTCCAAGGTCAATGAATCAGAGCCCCATGCCCTGTGTCTATTCTCAAAAAGGTACAAGACCAAAGTCTGGGATTATAATGTGATTACAAACCACGCATCACCAAACCCAGTGGTTAACCCTCTAATAAACACTACAAAATAAACCCAAGCCCCAAATGAAGCAGGGGAAAAAAAAAAGAAAATAGATTATACTGAATATATCAGTGATAACATGACATCTGGGTTTGTGAAAGGGTTAACCATCACAAAAATGGCAGATGGGGAGCTTGGAGGGACATTAGTTAGTGACCCATTCAGTGAAGTGCATAAAAATGAGACATCTTGAAAGTAGCCATTTTTTTTATTTTTCAAGAGATGTCATACATTACAATTTTTACATTAAAAAAAATTATACAGTACATTGACTCTTACATTAAAATATCAGACATACAAACATATATACATGACCCTATATTACAAGGCAAAACTTAATTATAAACATACACATAAATGCATAGCAATATTCGAGTTTGACAGTATACAACTCAGCAGTTTTAGTTTTGCACTCGATAGATATTACATTATCAGTTTGCTTTCACTTTTTGATATTTTCTTAAGTTCTTCAAAATGACCCATTCCGTACCAGAATTTGTATTTAAGCCCTTTTCTATATCTCAATGTGTGTCTCTTATCAAAATGCATTAATGTCAATAGTGCTCTTTGTACGTCTGATATGTTCAGGTACCGTTTTTTTTTTTAACCACTCTCTTACAGTAAGATACAATTTTGTCAAATGGAAACAGAAACAGAATCATGTTGTTTCTCACCTATGATTTCGACGTTTCCCAATAATAATCCGTCTGGCTTCATTGCTAGATCAAGTTTGAAAACGTTTCGTACAAAATGTTACCACTTCATTATTACAGGAATGTTTAATTTTCCTACATTCCCAGAAGCCTGCTTTTTCTGAGCCACATTTTGGGATTATATTGCCAGTTCCTCTTTACAGGCATATCTCCTTTGCCAGGGCGAAATATAGACCCCCCCAACACCTTGATATGCATTTCCTGCATTATCGCTCCACTCAGGACTTTTAAATTGACTTCCCGATGTTTAAAGATCTTCTCAAAACGTGGATATCTCTGGGAAATCTTTCTGCCAACTTTGGTATGTCTTTTCCCAAACTTTGTCTGCATTGACCATTAGCATTGGATTAAATAAAAAGTTTTGCTTTCATTTTATTGAGTTCATCAAATGTACAGCTGAGTCTACAGTATTTCCCCCCCCAAAAAATCTTTTGTTTGTGTATCACCTCATTCATATCGTGTCTAGCTTGGAGACAGGAGAATATGTGAGTTTGGTGAATTAGTTTGACATTTGAGATTTACATTCCTCCATGTTGTTTGGGTAAGTGCAACGTGTCCAAATGAATCCTATGTTTTCTGCCATTCCATGTGAATTTAGTGAACAGGCTATTTTAATACCTTTATAGGATATCATTAAGGGGAGCGTTTGAATAGCTTAGATTAACTTTGGGAATATGATCGATTTTATGATTGTGCAAAGTGCCATAAAAGCAATGTCTAGGCCTCTCCACGATTCCAGGAGTTTCTGTATTTTTACCATGATCGGGAGTAGTTTAATGTATAGATTTCCCGTGGATTTGCAGAGAAGTGCAACCCTAAATATTTCATACTTTTCTTAATCACTGTAAAGGCAAGATTTGGTATATCTTCTGTCACTTGTCTGTTGTAATCATGCAGTTGTAATATTTCGGACTTATCAAAAATGTGTTTTATATCCTGAGAATGTGCTACAATGTTTTATAATTTCACAAATTTCTTCTAAACTTTCCCTTAGATTTGCAACAAATAAAAGCACGTCCTCTGCCAAAAGTGGTACTTTATTTTCTTTATTACCTATTTTTATTCCCTGATATTTTTCTGAGTTCTTTAATGTGATTACTTTTTGAAATAATACCGGAGCAATTAGCAATCACGATAAGGGGCAGCCTTGTCTTGTTCCCTTGGCTCACATTTTTCAGAAACAAAGCCCTGATATATAAACCGTGATGTGGGTTTTGTATAACGTATCTGAAATCATCTCCTGAAATTTCCTTTCCTTTCTATACCAAAGTGAGACAGCGCTTCACATAAGTGGACCAAGTTCACAAAATCGAACGCTTTTTCTGCGTCTAATCTTCGCATAATTCCTGGAGGGGGCTTTCTTTTTGCCCTTCAAATTTTCCAAAACTGATATTCCTTTTACAATATTTCTTACTGGGTACCTTCCCCAGATACATCCTGTGTGATATATATGCATTACATACGGCTATATAACGTTAAATCTTTCTACTAGTATTTTTGTGAGCAGTTTATATTCTAAATTTAAGAGCTATAGGCCTGTATGAGGCTGGGTTTAATTCACTTTGTCCTGATTTTGGGAGGACCCGAATGAATGCAGAATTGAACTCTTTCAAGATTGACTTGGTTGTAGTAAAAATTTACAACAAAAGCTGAAGGAGGGCAACTTTATCAAACAACATTTTAAAGAATTCACTTGTACTGTATAGCCATCTGGTCCAGGGGCTGTGTTTTGTTTCATAGTTTTTATCCCTTTTAAAAATTTCCTCCAACATTAGATCTTTGTTTAATTTTTTCCACTTGTTCCTTATTTATTTTGGGAATGTTCACCTTTTTCCAAAAGCTTTTTCTTTTGACTCATTATTTGCCTTTCCCACTGTATACAGATTACTATAACATTTTCGAAATATATCTCCAAAATGTCTTTGCCTTTGTTACAAATATTGCCTATCTTCCTTTTTTTGAGTGTTAATTCAAAATCGCTTTTTGTCTACATATTCTTGCTTTTTGTAGGGGAGATTTATTTTTTAGAATAAATGTTGCCCATATGGGAGCATGATCTGAAAGTACAATGTTGTCTATTTTGGCTTATTTTACTCTATTAATCAATACTAGAGCATTTCATAATCAATCAATAATGAATCCTTGAAAGGGTCTGATGTGATCTGGACATACACATATAATAATCTGTGTTGTCAGGGTGCAGTGGTCTCCATGCATCTACGAAATCTAGGGGAAATCTATGCTATCCCTACTGGCTATTTTTTTTCTTCATGTTTTTAGTTACGCTTATTGAAGATCTGGTTGTCTATTAAATTAAAACATCCACCAATACCAATGTGCCTTCTGAGTATTTGCTCAGTTTCTGTATTAAATTTAAGGAAAGACAATTTGAGTACTGTAGTTGTTTGGCGCATAAATATTACAGAGAATCAATCTTTCTTTGTCAACCTTTACATCCCGCGTGAATGTGATGCTCCTCCAGAGGGAGAAAGAATCGATGCACAGCCGGAATAACTTGTGCAGAGGCTGAAGGATGTGACTTCAAAAGACTTTATTGCGGCATAGTGGAGCTCTGGCGGATCCGCTGACGCGTTTCACTACACAACCTTTACATCCCATATAACAAATCTCCCCTGAGTCTGAAAAGTACAATTCCTCTATTTTGAACCCTTTCTTGACCAGTATAGCAACCCCACTTGCACTTTAGTTTGTGTTCTTTATCTATTAAGTGTGTTTCTTGAATAAATGCTATTTCTGCTTTTCTTTTTCCCAGATGATAACTCAGCATCTTATTCTAATAGGCACATTAATTCCTCCTATAGTCCAAGATACTATTCTAAATGGCGCCATCACTTATTCTGCATTACTTTTGTATGTTATATACTCTCGACCCCTCAAAGTTTTCCTTGTGCCTTTTGCCTTTTTCCTTTCCCCTTATTAGGGCATAATTTTCATCTTTGCAAACTCTACATTTCGTCGTATCTTTGCTGCATTTACAAACACACAAACACATATAAGTATACATGCATAAAAAAATTAACTTTGCTTCTACTTTATTTCTTAACTTCCGATTCTAATAGTCTTATTCTTTTCTAACTTTAACTCACTCAACTGGTTTAGTGAACTAATTTGCCCTTTCCAGCACTTTACATCCGCTTCTGCATTCCTTTGAACAATTTCTATAGCATTTAGTAAGCCTAATTGTTGCAAATCATTTGTTTTTAGCTTGCATTTATTTCCTCCCCTCTTTAAAGCAGCAGTCCAAGCTGCTGTTTTTTTTAACCTAAAAATGTTCACCCCCCTTTAATATGTGCATCAATACAATCCACACAATGATAAGTAATTAGCCAAGTTGCTGATCGATGCGCGAAGATTCGGCTCGGGGGGTTCAATAAATGGCTGTCAGTGCAGCAGAAGAGGAACAACAATGCAAAGTTCTGTGGGGAAGATCATGTTACCAGGCAGTTACTAAATACAATTGGTTCACTGCTAGAGAGCGGGCAGGGCTCGAAAAGGGGTATGCCAGAGGCTGTCTCAGAAGAGGAAGGGGATGTGATTTTGTAAATGGTTGCTATAGAAACAACAAATGCTTGTTACATTATAATACATTGAAAATGTCATTTAGAGTTGTTTAAAAAAAAAATAATAAAGCTACAAATATTTTCTCATAGTACATAACTTATGAATTTTTTTTCTTTTTTTTAAACACATGTAGGATAATGCTTGGTCTGCAGCTTTAAGATTTTTCCCTCAACTTTTATGTTACGCCTTTTAAAGCTGCAGTTCAGGCAATATCCTGCATGTGTGTTTTTTTTTTTAATAAATCAGTTCCGTAATAAGAAAAAATACTTTTAGCATTTTCTGTTTTAAAAAACAACAACTTTGAAAGGCCAATTTTCTTGTATTCTATTTTAACAAGCATGCTTGTTCCTATAGCAACGATTTACATTCCCCATATTTAAAGATGTCGCCAAACTTTGACGATTAATAGACGGAGAACGAATTAACCGGCAGCTATGCAGTTCTTTATGTAATTAGAGATTGCCCACATTAAACTATTGAAGTAAAAAAATAAATTAAAAAAAAAAAGACTGAACTGCAGCTTTAAAGTAGTTTTGTCGTGCTTATGGATGTCATTTTCAGATTTATTTAAAAAACTCCTCAAAGCTGCAGGATTGATCACATGGCAAATCCTGCTGTTCAAGATCACTTCCGTCACGCTACCAATTGTTTTCCATGCAGATTTTTTTTTTTAAATGACGTTTAGCAGCCCTTTTCATTTAGGTGGTCGGACCAACAAAATACACAGTATGCAGGGGTGAAGTCGGGAACCCGTATAGTACAGAATGTTAAAAAAATAGAGGAACTGCACCTTTAAGCAAATCCACTCAAGTGATTTCATTATATTTTTCCACAGTTATAAGATCTTATATCTTCTGTAGATTGGAGTACATCATTAAATCATTGGATTAGTGTGCTCGGACAACATTTAAAAATGGTTTCCCCTGTCAATGTTTGTGTGGGCGACTTTCATTTACAATATACTGTAGAAGGCAGGTACTATCAGCTCCTTTTAAATTTACACTTATAGATGTTTCAGGGCCCCAAAATCTGTGAGTCTGTATGAGCAGTGTGTGTGTGTGTGTGTGTGTGTGTGTGTGTGTGTGTGTGTGTGTGTGTGTGTGTGTGTACAGTATGTATGCGTTTATGTGTTTGGACTATGAGTTTTGCTATGTCACAGTGTATATGACTACAAAGCAATATGTCCTTCCGGCATGCTCGGGTCCATCAACAAGTGGAATGAGGAGAGATTAAAACAAACACTTACCAAAATTTAAAAAGACCAGCTTAGCTTGAATAGCAGGACAAAGTTTTACAAGGAAGGGAATGGCTATATACAGCCCAACCAGCCAGATTAGGAACATTCGTAATCGGAACCACAAGCCATAGCGCCTAAAAAAAAAACAAAACAGAAAGGAAAAAGTCAGATATTAAACCATACACAACTATAGAGCAGACATTAAAACCCTACCTACTCCTTTCTTCATAACCACCAGCTCTCTCATGCCACATTACCAAGCCATTCTCTATTACATCATTTCCTGTGACCCTGGCTGCAGCCAGGGCTTCTCCCAGTTTAGCCTCAAAGTCGTAATAAACCAGTTCAGAAAAACAGCAGTGACAACAAGTGTTATTCGTTTCACTTAATTGTAGTCAACGATGTATAATGTGGTTTCGCAGGGTCGAAGAGGGAGGCTTTTCCACTTTTACCTTCACGGTCTTTCCCCAGGTCACCCATAGGACGGATCCTCACCTCAAAGGCTGCAATTGTAAGCAGTCTGTCTTCAGACAACTTATTCCAGTGTATTTTCCCTACCTATAAAAAGGAGGTAACCCAAGTGTAATGATACTATGGGGTATCGAGGACTACTATTTTTTGTTACAAACTTCTGTTCTTGCAGACACAAAGACTAGTTGATGATGAGAAGACAGGAAACATTTAGGACAGGGCATGCAAAATGAGATTTCTTTCCTTCATATAACCAGTTGAAAAAGATAACTAATCTACGAGAACATAATAAAAATGTGAGAAACATATACAGAAGACTCGCTCATTTGGGTCTTTGTCCAGTTTTTTCGCTAGCGGATCAATTACTTTTCTTTAACACGTCATTTATTTTTTCCAAATTTGGAGTCACACCTACTTCTGTTATTTAATTAAAATGATCCTTCTCAAATTAGTCAAGGCAACACATATGCAATTTCCGTTGTTCACCAAGGAAATAGCAGTGGCTATATTTAATCTTCTACTGCTGAAAAATAGGCCAACGCAGATGGAAAAAAGAAATCCTGTGTCAGACCTTCTGTGTAATGTCCCTGATGAGTATAACAGCAGCAGCAGCTTCACGGCTTCTTCTGGGACTACAGCCTGTAACTCACGAGGATGATTTATTCCAGTGGAAATTGACATATATAATAATAGCAATAATTATAAAAATTATGCAGCGCTTGATGAAGAAAACATGTTGGACAGGGCTTCGTATTGGCCATAGAGATACAGACTAAACCTATTTAAGTAATGAAATCGCAATAAAGTGAACGTACTCTGCTACATTACACATTCCCTATTTTAATGATTGTTTATTGAAATCTGAGTTTGTAGCTTTCCAAGGTGTAGTCACAAACCAAAAGTGAACCAACAATACCGATTAGTTTAAATGGTTACACTGCTTATGATGCATTGGTTGTGTATAAGTAAAAGCATTTGGGGATCATTTTTGGAAGACTAAAAAGTGTTCTGTTTGAAAATATTGTTTTTCGCCAATCCAATGTATGCACCGTTAGTCCCATTCAGCAGAGAATGAGAAGACTGCCAGAGAGAGTGCACTGAGACACGAGACAGTATGTACTTGCCAAGAGTGGCGTACAAGAGAGCCCAACTCGGAATCAATGTGACTTCCAAAGGTGAGTGTCGAGATATTATGTATTTTAATTCATCTGGTGCTTCAGGGGTTAATGAAGGTACAATTTGGGTTTAAAAGTACAATATATTTGGTTTAATGACAGGTCCAGACTTGTCATGGGTCTGTGCTGGGCTTCACAAAGAACTTAATTGGGGGTGCCTATCCTTGATAGCCCACTAAAAGTGACATGTGTTGTTTAGAAGGTCGTACATGCTAAGCAGAGCTGACCAAAGAAAACTCACAGTTCGTGAATAACGACTGGTACATTCCAGAGAGAGGTGACACACGGGGTATGCTTTCATTGAAGGACTTTATTAAAAATGAGAAAATCATGTGACGTCGTCTGCTGTACATACAAAGAATTACATGTGTATATCTGTGGCAGGGGGTGACATATAAAGATTAAAGACAGTGCAGTCTAGCAGGTAATAAAGGACAGATATCCATTGGTCACTCAAAATTTACGACGGTCATACTTAGTCTCGTTCCGTTCGTCATAACGGCCTGAATCTGTTGATGTGACTCACGTATGTCTAGGTACTACAGAAGGGAAGTTATGAGCATGTTTATACACCGAGGGAAAATGTAAACGTTAAAGTTTAAACGTTGCCTGTAAAAGTTTTTTTTCTCTGTCATAAAACTATCAATCTCACAGCTGATTTATGACAGGGTTGGACTTATTTTGTTTCAATGGGGAAAAATAATATTTAAGGCTTAGTAAGGGTTTATGAAAATCAGATTTCAACAGAGGTGTTTGGACCAAACACGTGAAGTCCCTTTCCTGCGCCAGTGACCTCTCTGGGAGAAAATCCTTCCATGCTGCATGGTAACGTATTGTATAGGGATTTCTGTCATTGTTTTATCCTTTTATTTTAAGAAACTGTCCTGCGTTTATTGTAATTGTATGTTCTTGTAATCTTTTTTCTGTAATCTAAGCACTGTATTTTAAATATATTAAAACATTTAATAAGGGATGCTTTGGGCTCAGAATAAACTTTTGCACGCTCTGGTGAGAGTTTTTACATTTTAGGACACATTTTGCTACAACAGATTTGTGGGTTAAGCGCATAGTTTCTTCCATCATAAACAGGGACATGAGACTCTGGCAGATTTATAAATGTTATATCTTTTATTTGCATTTCTTTGATGGTGGAAGCATATAGATATGATTGCAATTGAGTAAGGGGTTAATATAACTAATTGAAGGTATTATTGCGGAGGAGAAAGGTGAGTTGGCTACAGTAGCCATGTGTATTAACCCTGGTTGCGTATTTAAGTCACGTGCTCACTCGTCTGCTATATGGGGTCTGAGTTACGGGAGATATTGCTCATTTGAGGGATCATTGCAGAGGTGAAAAGTGAGACAGCTTGCGAGCGGTCTGTCTATTAACCCTGTCCCGTATACAGGTCACATGGTCACAGTGGTGTCGTACGTGTCAGTGAGTTTGGAGGGATCCAGTGCGCAAGGTAATTGCTACAAATTGTAGTCAATAATAATACTACCAGCGCAACAATGTGCCTAAACTGCGTATTGACTTCAAGATTTGTCAGACGTGATACTCCCAGCATAATAATGTGCCAGGAATACGAGTTGTGTAAAATATAATTTTATTAAACATATATAAAATAAGTAGTGCTAGTGGTGGCAGCATATGCCTCCCCCTGACTGACGCTAACAGACAAATAACAAATAAAAAAAAAAGTACCAGAAGGTAATAGTAAAAGGATCTGTTTTGGAGGAGTGTATGACAATAGTCACTCCCTCAAACAACACAACACCTCTATGCTCTCAGAAATAATCCCCTAATGGGGTTTGGTATACAGTGTGTGTATATAGACGCCCTGAAGTGCCAGCGTTCTAGCCACTAGGTCACCAAACTAGATCCTGTCTATATTAAGGTACAATGTGAGGTTATGTACCTGTTAGAAAGCAGTTCTGATCTGCTTCTAGTCTAGGGCTAGTTTGAGGGTGTTTTCACTGCTCCCACCATACGATCTAGTCTACCTCAGTTGGAATAGCACTGACCCACCCTGGCTGTACTAGGTCAGAAATTGGTATAATCTACCCCCATTAGCTACCTTTCACTTCTACTGTAGGTGGACTTTCATCATTAGAGCAGACCTCTTCGCAGCCCCTCTCCACCTACCCCATACCCCCCTCTGCCATCTACATGACAGGTTTCTGAGTGCGAGCTAGGATATATAGAGCCTCAACCACCTAAGCATCATTGAATGGCATAACCATGTGTTCATTTACCTAATGATACACTTGCTAATTAAGGCTCTGTACATAACCTCACATTGATGACCTAGTGGCTAGAACGCTGGCGGTTCAGGGCATCGATATACACACACTGTATACCAAATACCATTAGGGGGTTATTTCTGAGAGCATTGGGGTGTTTCTTGAGGGAGTGACTATTGTCAGACACTCCTCCAAAACAGATCCTTTTACTATTACCTTCTGGGACTTTTTAAAATTTCCCTTGGAGTAAATTGCCTTGTTGGAGATGGAAGAGCAGCCCCAGAAGTGACGTCACTGCTGGCAGAAGATGGCGTTATGGCAGCTGGCGCGGATTCAGAGGCCTCCCAGGCTCTGCGTGCCTGCACAGGAGCCATTGCCGATGGCTCGGCATGCCTGCGCAGTAGGTGCCGTTCGGACGTTCTTGTCGGGCGCACCTGCACAGTAGCCGTTGTGCACACCACAGGCGCAGCACACGCACACACACACACATACTTGCACAGTAGTCGCCGGCACACACACACAAGGAATTCACAGTTACTATACATATAGAAGTACAAATTGGTTAAATAGGGTGTGTGTACCGCGCACGCGCATTCTCAGTCAAACTTCTTTGCGTTTTGGCGCTGAAATTGTGTTTTGATTTTTACTTTAAAAAAATCACCATGACAAATACAATTTCTGCGATAAAATAGTGACAACACACAAAGAATTTTCACTTAAAATGCGCGTGCTCGGCACATACACACTTTTTTTATTTATGTTATTTGTCTGTTAGCGTCACTCCGGTGGGAGGCATATGCTGCCACCACTAGCACTACTTACTTTATATATGTACGAATGTCTTTAAAAAAAATAATTATGTTTTTCACCACTCATATTCCCGACACATTATTATGCTGGGAGGATCACTTCTGACTATAATCTTGTAGCCAGTACACGGTTTAGACACGTTGTTGTGTTGGTGGCATTATTATTGACTACAACGTTGTAGCAATTACCCTACGCACTGTATCCCTCCAAACTCACCTTTAGAAGTCACAATGATACAAAGTCGGGCTTTCTTGTACGCCACGCGTGGCAGTTACACACTCTAACTCGGGTCTGAGTGCACTCTCTGTGGAAGTCTTCCCTCTCTCTGTGCTTATAACATTTAATTACTTCCCTGTGCACCTTCCTCCCCCCATACATTATCCTCTTATGAGACTATAGCTGTAGCAGGAGTACACCACTCTCTTTGTCTCTGAATTTCAATCAGAATTCAGTGTTCTCCAGTCATCTGTGACAATTAAATATGGCAAAACAAAAAAGTGTATGTGCCGAGCACGCGCATTTTAAGTGAAACTTCTTTGTGTTTTGTCACCGTTTTGTCACAGAAATTGTATTTGTGATGATGATGTTTTTAATTAAAAATCAAAATACAATTTCAGTGGCAAAATACAAAGAAGTTTGACTTAGAATGCGCGTACTCGGCACACCCCCCCTCTTTTAGCTATTTACACTTCTATATTTAAACCAACTGTGAATTCCTCGGGTGCGTCTCTGTGCGTGCGCACTTCTGTGCGCGCCTCTCTTGCCTGCCTCTGGTGTGTGTGTGTGTGCCTCTGGTGTGTGTGTGTGTGCGCCTCTGGTGAGTGTGTGCGCCTCTGGTGAGTGTGTGCGCCTCTGGTGAGTGTGTGTGCCTCTGGTGAGTGTGTGTGCCTCTGGTGAGTGTGGGTGTGTGCCTCTGTCTCCCAAGTGGGGTTGCTGTTGCTCTTGCGCATGAGCGGCGCGCAGAGCCGGCGGCTGCTGCTGTGCATGTGCGCCGGCCAATACGCACGTGTCGAGCTGCCGGCCTGCGCTGAGCTAGTGGCTACTGTGCATACGTTTGCCTACAACCTCCGTGCGGCCTGGAACTTTAAGGTATGTGCATGCGTGGGCCCATCTGTAGCATGACGTACTTCCGTCACACTTTTTCGTTACAAGACCAGTGATTTTTCAAAACTCTAGGTGCCAGCAAAGAAGTTTCACTTAAAAAAAGGAGAATGCAGAGAAGCAATATATGCTGAGGGTGGGGTGGCAAGGCATAAGAATGCCTGGAACAATGAAGTTACAGAAGGGGGAGCTGCTTTGTCTCTGCAAAGGTATATGTACAGTGCAGAGTACACTATTAACACAATAAAAGTTATATGTTATTAGGTTACAGGGAAGGGGCTGGGGGAAATAAACTGTAGGCAAAGCTAGGATAAAAGGTGATGGCGAAAGGAACAAAGGGGGATATGGTATTATATGGGGAAACAAAACAGGTCCGTAAGATACCCTCAAAGCAACGTTCTAAACTCACCACAGAAGTGCAGCAGTACCCAAAATGAGTTACACAGATCTACAGATGGATGTGAACCTTGTGGTTCCCACGCCTATGTCTAACAAGTTATCCCAGGAACCGTTTTAGGAAGGTTTCTAACCAAGTCAGATTAAAAAATCAGATTGAAGCAGCAATCCATGACCAAATACTGACAAAGGGTAGAAAAATGTAACATCTCGGCATTCGGGGATTCTGCTACAGTTAACGTTGTGTGGAACAGTGGTTTGTTGCTCCTGTTTTCTCATCTGCAATGCTCTTGATTCTAGGTACATGCATTGTATGGGCCAACTACAATGCATTGTAAACCTCCTGAGCGAGGGGGAGTTGTAGAGACCACTTTGAAACTACGTCAGTCACCAGTAGATAATTCCACCAACCCTTCCTAACTTAACCTCTCTCTGAAGTGCGAGGCCAGTAAGAATATCCGACAGCCAGCATTCTGCATGCAAGAACTGGCATGCATGCTACAGGTTCACTTCCATGCACACAGTTTTGTTTGATGGTTCAAGCAGCTCTTTAAAATATTAATAATAATTATTATTATTATTATTAATAACTAGAAACAGAAATAGCCACACACTAATAAGCATGTTCAGGTTACAGGAATATGGTGCTGCAGGATTCCTCTGACGTTCCACCCTCACGGTCTAACTCCTACCATTTAACGCACACGCAATACTTGGACAAAAGCTTCTTAAATACAGTTAAGTCATCCTTAAATTACAACTAGCAACACTCGCCAAAAATAAACACCACGTGCACCCTGAAATTATTCCAAGTCATAATTAAAGGATGACTCACTAAATAAGCTCGACTTTAAGTTCAGCATTTAATCTTTATGCAGTTCCCCATGCATGGAAGCGGTTTTATTCCTTGCCTTCTTTATTCCTTCTACGCCACACACTGGTCGAACACACGCTGAGGTTTGACCTGGTCTTTCAGGGTTAAAAACAGCAATCTTCTCCTACCAGTCGAATTAGATCTCTATATACCCATAAATAAGCTGCATCGTGTTGCACCCGGCTCCTGGGATCCACAAAATATTTCATATGTTAATCTGTAGCACAAGAATACGCGTTCAGGAGAATAATAATAATGGCGAAACTAATAATTTTTATGATATACTAGTATATATAGTATATATATAATATATATCTATATATCGATATATATATATATATATATAAGTATATATATACACCACACACACATATATACATATATAAATATATATATATATATATATACAGGCATACCCCGCATTAACGTACTCAATGGGACCGGAGCATGTATGTAAAGTGAAAGTGAAAATGTACTTCAAGTGAAGCACTCCCTTTTTCCCACTTATGATGCATGTCCTGTACTGCATTCGTATATACAGTTATAACTGATGTAATAACGCATTTGTATCGGCTCTATAGTCTCCCCCGCTTGCGCACAGCTTCAGTACAGTAGGGAGCCCAGTATGTGCTGTTCAGGACGTGCGACAGCGCATGAGTGAGCTGCCGTTGCCTATTAAGCGAAATGTACTTACTCGCGAGTGTACTTAAAGTGAGTGTCCCTTAAAGCGGGTATGTCTGTATATTATATATATATTTATACACAGTGGTCGACAAATCACACAAAAATCTACTATCGCCCATCAAAAAAAATTCTACTCGCCACTAGTACCACACGTGTGCTGCTTGGGCCATAGGAGCTTGCCACTGTTAAATCACATCGCCCCGGGCGTGCAAATGTATAGGTTTGTCGAACACTGTTTTTATATATATAATATATATATATATATATCATTATTATATATTATATATAGATATATATATATATATCATATATAGTATATATAAGAGGTGGGGGTCCTCTTTCGATTGGAAGAGAGTAAATAGCAAAAAGCCCATGTGTTTAGCTACTGTCATGCGGCCCATTGCGTGGTAGTACGTCCGGAGCGCTCAAAAGGTTAAACAAGACCGGTGTAAAAAAAAATCAAAGCCACTGACCTTGCTTGTTTATAAAACTGAGATGGGTTAATAAGAGTTTTGTTGATAACGATAATGACATGGCGGATGGAGGTAGGGTTCAGGGGCGTGCTGCAGCCTCCCCCTGGATTATACATTGTTGGCATCATTTTATGTATGGTTGTTAGCGATTAAACATCTCCTTCCCCCACCCACACAAAAAATAAGCGCTCCCACTACAGATAACCCCAGTGACTATTGCTTTTTGTATCTGCTCTTCTCCAAGGCTGCGCACATAGTGTCGTGCGTGACAGTGCTGGAGATAGATTTGCCGCTGCTGTCACCTGTGCGATTTGTGTCCTCTGATGCACGTGACGGGAGGCGTGGCTATGACGTCACCAAGACGGTTCGCCCTCATTGGTTCACAAACACAAACAGCACTATGTGCCGTCCGGTCACATGAAAAATCTAATCGATTTGGCTCCTCCAAACTGCCGCGCACGGTGCGTGCGCCCAGTATGCCAGATTGGTGCACTTAATGAATTTGTTTGTGCCCGTGCGCAACCTAACTCTTTGCAGAGACTTTTCTTCCTTCTTTTATTATTTCGAGTGTGGCCAGGCTTCCTCAGTGTTTGCTTTCTTCTATTCAGCCTTTTAAGTCATTCTGGCAACCAGTTGCCCTTCTCCTCAAATTAACTATCAACTTCTCGGAAAAATACAATGGTGTCTTCAAAAAATACAGTGAAAGTGGTCAGCCATGCACACATTCCAGTGCCATTTGTAATGTTATGTCAGACTTTGGGGCCTATGCAGAGAGCAGCGCTATTTCGAAATTCGCCATTTTTTTGAGACAATCGCGCAGAAACACAGCAGAAAATGGCGAGTTCCGAAAACGCCCAATTTTCTTTTTCTATTTGTAAAACCGCCCGCGGCTGGCGAGAACCCTCAGTCTCGCCAGTTTTAAAATATCCTAATGCAGAGAGGCGCGAACGGCATCTGCCGGCTGTTCGCGCCATAAAATGGCGCGATGTTTCTCCTTTTTGTCCTCGCCAGAAAAATTTGCAAGAAGCTGCCGCTCGCGGCCATTGCAAAAGGAAAAAAAAAGGCCGCTTTGTTTTTAAACACGTTGTCTGAAGCGCGCATCTCGCCAATTTAAACTGCCGCACACACTCATTCCAGTGTTAAACATAGCACATTCGTCACTTTTTCTGCATATGGAGAATACAACTCTCCAAAAAAGCTCTTTTCATCATTCGCCTTTTTACCAAATTCCCTGCCTCTGCATAGTCGCCCCGTTTGTGTTTGCAACCCAACAGAAATTCGCAGCTGTAAAAAACACTTCATGTCTTTTCTTCCCTAAAAATGAAATCATAAACTGTCGAGCAACACTGTGGATGTTTTGTTTATTGAAAACTGCAAGAAGAATGTATATTTCTTTGGAGTCCCTCAGCAATGGAGAAGTGCTTCTCATCAAATTTTACTAAGCTCTAGCCCGCACGTCCCGGTCAGAAAAGGAAGTTAGTGGAGGATAGAGGGGCTTTGCCAGTGCAAACCATCCCCGTTTAGCCAGTAATAAGCACAAAACAGCGTGTAGCTAGAGGAAATGAAAACCTTTCCATGTTCCGTTTTATACAAATGAACTTAGAAAAGATTTAATAGACTTTTGGTGGCCGATGCTTACAGAAATGATTTTAAACTCCTTAATCTTTCTGCTACCGAGGGTTGTGCAATGCCGATTCGCAACTTGTTTGATGTTTGCTTTAGAACGTCGGCACCTCAACAGCTATTGCAAATTTAGGCCTCATGCCCCAAAATACACAAACAAGGAGCAAAAGGAAACCCCAACCAAGTGTTACTAGTAGCTGTCTGTCATGATGAACCAATAATCCTCAGTCCTCCTCTAGCAGGTAAGCAGATCGCTCTCTATTTACACGAGAATGTCCATCGTATAGTCGGCCTTCGTAGTGTTAAAAGAACAACCTCGCACCCATCCTGATCTGTGGTAAGTTCCCTCCGATCCATGCCTGTTGATTCCTCTACAAGTCTCCTGAGTTGGCGGGCTGCGCTTGCGCACATGGCGTCCCTCACTTGCAGACCAGTCGGTACAGATCGCAACATAAAATTTAATAGTATAACAACAAAAGGCATAAGAACTCGTACTGTGAGTACGATTCTTATGCCGTTTGTGTTGTTTTCTTCTACTATAAATTTTTTTTCATCTTACCAGTGTCGCCCTATGTTGTGGCATTGGCATCCCCCTCACAAACCATCTCCCGTCGGGGTGAACAGCTGATCTGGAATATACTGCAACCTGTCTGAAACCTGCCTGATTTGTGAGATTCTGAGCCATCACCTCCAGTGGTGTAGACAATGCTGTTTATAGATCTACCTGCTGTAAGTAGGCATTGCTTATAAGAGCCAGTTTCCTGCTATCCCAAGTTGTTTTGATTTATTGCACTATAATATGTTTTTATTTTTTTTGGTGTATCCTGATATCGTCGCTCCCCTCCTACCCTGGACAAGCTATCTCTAAGCCTGGACATAGTGCTTTGATCCGGGCTGCGGCGCGCTGAGGCTCAGGGAAGCGGTGCTTTCCCTGGCCTTACCAGCGCGCCGTCCGTGGCGTGTCGGGGCGTGAACGTCACGGAGCTGGTTCGGCCCTCATTTGGCGAACCGCTCACGTGACCGGCCCTGCGCTCCTGCGAGCGCCAAATTTCAAACCTCAGTCAGACACACGCTTCCCCAAGCTGCGGACGCTGCGCGGCCCCTGCTAAAGCCGCCTCATTGCGGTTGCAGGGCTCAGAGCCGAGCACAGCACCCTCAGCATTATGCGCTGAGACCATGCCCGAGGCCTTAGGCTAAAAGCCCGATTGTGAAAATCACAGTAACATACCATGTAATCAAGTAAAAAACAACCAAGAGTAGACCATACGGCCATTAGTGCCCCAGCTGGACCATTGAAGGCCTAAAGATTAGCCAAGCACCAAAGTGTCAGTGTTTATTCCAAGAACCGACTGTCACCAAGAATTAGAGTTTTTTATATGATCTGGTTTATGATCAAACCTTCGTATTAGCTCCTCTACAAATTTTTATTTTTAATCAAACTGCCTGGTTTATTACTATACGCATTCTGCACAAAGATAACGTGCAAAATCATAATAGGCGTGTTACAGGAGATTAGTGTGAAAACTGTATAAATGTTCAAATGAAGTGGCTATCTGTTTAATTATCTGCTCCACCTACACAATGCCTACTCACAGATAGAGAAAGACGAGAGACAGAAGTATATTTCTACCAGCAGCAGGGATATTAGTTACTGGTGAAACGGGTTCTCGTGGTAACATTTACAGAAATGCATACATACAGTTAACTGTTGTATGTTTAAGAGACTGGTAACTGCTTAGGGAGAGCCGACAAAATACGAGCACGTTGTGGCATTCTTTAGCAGCGTTTCTCACCTTCAGGGGCGAAGGGATCAGATAGACCACAAAGAATCAGAATTACAAGAACTAGAGCGCTGCGTCCATAGAATGGAGGCAACCGTGCTGAAGCTTCGTCCCCATGCTGCGCGATCAAAACTGCCTAAAGGCAGTGATCGCATCTATAACAACACTGTGCGGTGTGTGCAGCGGGAGTCGAATGCGCGTGAAACAGTCACAAACTGATTTTTCGCGCGCGATGGGCTGTCACTGATGCGGTTTGCCCAATGAGGGACGAACCATCTCTGTTCGTATCACTGACTGCCCCCCTAAAACCATAGCACCCCGCCCGAACGTCCGCGCAGCGAAGGCCAGGGAAAGCACCCCGCTTGTCCCTCATGCCTCCGTGCGCCTCTGCACCTCCGCCCCAGCTGCAGTGTCACTTGGAACGCAGCCTTAGGCTTGTCCATAGGGCAGGATACAGCACGAGCTAACGTAGCTCGCCTGAAGACAAACACAGGACCCATGCATATGCGCATGGCCTACAGGGTAGAGCAGCGCTCGCAATACAAACAAGTTGTATTTGAATCGCGACGCCCAGGGAGGAGAGGAAGTCGCGGAAGCTAGTTCATTCCACTCATGGACTTAGGGGACGACCGGCGATCGAGTGAGAGAATCGGGACAAAGGGAAAGAGGCAAGAATCAAAATTATTATATATCACTAGGAAAAAAAAATCCTTATTCTTTATCCAATGGATTTTTTTGTGGCACCAGGTGGCCAAACCCTGGGAGGGCAACGGGGAAGGGGTGCCCCCAAACCCTGCGAGAATGGGGGTCCCAAACCCTGGGAGAATGGGGGTCCCAACCTGGAGAATGGGGTCCCAAACCCTGGGGTAAATGGGGGTCCCAAACCCTGGTAGAATGGGGGTCCCCAACCCTGAGGATATGGGGTCCCAACCCTGGGAGAATGTGGGGTCCCAAACCCTGGGAGAAGTGGGGGTCCCCCAAACCCGTAATGGCCAACTGCGAGAAATGGGGGTCCGCAATGCTAAATATTACTTCTAGTGGGAGTGAGAATAGGGATTACAAATGTTTCGAGACACTCTTCTGCATGTTCTGAGTTTTTACTTTACCCTTTATAGTACAGGGTTGTTGTCCGTCCTAAACCATACATACAAGACGACTGGTTAGGTCAGTAATTTTCAACCGGGGTTCAGAGAGCACCCCTCCAGGGTTCCGCGGCAGTCGGGAGAGTTTGGACAAGTCTCCCAGCTGTCCAAGGCACAGCAGAGCCGCGGCACCCCACATATCAGTGACCCAGCAGCTCCCGAGCTCAGCAACGGCAGCCCCGGTCACTGCTATCTTTCCTGTCCCTACCGGCGCCGAAAGTCACGCTCAACTTCCGGCTGACAGGAGAGAGAAAGGATCAGGAGAGAGCGCGCGCTCTCACTGCACGGATTTTTGCAGTGTGTGTCGGCAGCTCCCTTAAAAAAAAGGGTGTAAGTGGGGAAGAGTGTATTGTAACGATGAGGGGGAAAGAGATAGCGAGGGTGCAGAGACGGGAGTACACAGAGAAAAAAGTAGAGGATAAAAGTATATTGGGAAAAAAGAGAGGACAAAGAGGCGGGCAACAGGCGGAAAAGATGCAGACGAAGCATCAAGAGCAGTGCTAGAAAGGGGCAGCGAGAGATGTGTCCGTGTACTATCTGCGACGCTTTGTTGGATCGACGCGCGGGTTTTGTTGTGGCACGCCGCGTGGATTTTTTTTCCTACGAGTCTAGTCTTTGTAGAGGCCTTTTCCAGCTTCCCGTACACTAGCGGTTCTCTTCTCTCTAAAGTTGGTCCCCATCTGCTACGCGCTATGCGCTGCGCTCCTCGCGCGCCGCTAGCTGCCTCGCGCTCGAGCCTGCGCGCTCTCGCGTTAGCACGCTCGTTCCGCTCTCTGCTTTCTCTGCCCTTTCCGCTCCGGGGGAGCTTGTGTGTGTGTTACCGCGCGGGGGGGAAACCCGTGTGTGTGTCGAGAGAGGGGGAGCTGTTGTGTGCGTGGACGGGGTTCCTAAATGTTGTTTTAAAGAAGGTTGAAAACCACGGATTTAGATCCTACCTCGCTTCCAACACAGCCCATCAAGCTCAGTTTTAATGAGTATAACAAAATGAATAGCTGAGTTCAAGCTTTCCTAAACTCAAGGGTTTTCCAACCGTACTGTCCTGGTTCCTGATGTCTCGGGAACTCGCCGGTTTTCCAGAGGCTATTGGTATTTTATTGTAATGTTTTACACACACTCACAAAACATCTACACATACTTTATGCCTCCGAGTCAACCAATAGAAGCTACAATATCAAATCGACCAGGATAAACGAAGGAGTAAAAATTGGAGAGGCCTCCGATATTGGGCAACCACAGATCAGCTTCGAGGGTGGTCACACTAATTTTAGATTCGACCCCCCTCCGCTTCGAGGGGGCCCACTATTTTAGTTGATTAGACCCCCGCTCCGCTTCGAGGGGCCCCACTAATTTAGTACCTAGACCCCCCTCCCCCAAAAAACCTTAAAAAAACTGCCCCATTGATTACAGCTTTACAGAGGCTTTAGTGTCAAATGTGTAATAGAGCAGGTTGAAGGTAAAGGGACTATTTCGGCTTCAAAGGATTGTATAACTTAACAATCTGTATGGTGCGCAATTGCACATCCAACTGCCCAGAATCGAACACCGGTGTGACACCTCGTGTGCCAAACTGAACCGTGTGGGGGACCAGTGTGAGGCAGCGGGGTGAGTCCTTCACGTTAATGTCCTGCACAGACATTATGTGCAAAACAAACTAAGAATTCATTTGTAGCGCAATATTGAAATCACAATAAAATAGTCTAAATTAAGAACTAACAAACACTATTAAAAAGCTCTACACAAATTCATGTAACACAATGAGGCACTTTCCTCTAACCTAGGGTGGCAACAAACTATTTGAGCCCCCCCGTTTGCCTGCTCCCCACCCCCCATGCCCCTTGCCGCGCTTCCTTGGCCCCCCCTTCCTACCCCCCTTTTGCCCGGCGTCAAAAAAATGACGCCACAGGTCTCTCTTTAACCATGGGGACGCACCCGATCACATTCCTAGCCATCTGAATCCCATAAGTTGAAGTGTAGGGGGGAGTCACCGCGATCCCCGCATGTAATTTTTAATGCCTTGGGGAAGAGCACGGGGCCTCTGCAAACCGCCCGCGCCCCTCTAGAACAAATGACTTGCGCGCCCTTTGACGAGACCCTGTGCTCTAACCCAGGGGTTGCGCAAAACTGGGGGGCGTGAGATTTTTCCTTTTCCTGTGGGTGGGGAGGGGAGGCAAGCTTGGCGGTGTACAGTCCCCACTCTTCCCAAAGCATTTAAACTTAAATCAGTGGGATCGCGCGCGTGAGGCCGCATGTAACTTGCCCATTACCTGCCTCGGTCTCTCTCTCTCCCGCGGCTGTCTGGCACAACACAGCCCCTTCTTCATCGAGTGGGGCCTATATTTACTGTGGTGCTCTGGACGACGCCTTTGGCCCATTTAGTTTGATGGTGTTTTAATTGTCATAGCACCGATTAGAAAATATGGCTTGAATCTCCCTCCTTGTTAAGGGTGGACGAGAGTAGAAGCGTGGGTCCAACATAAAGAACCCTTAAACATAAGGTCCTGACCAGGGTATTATCCACAAAACAATGCACTAATCTTATATCCGCAGGTGCCTGATTTTTTTTCACTCGAAATCGCCGCTCTTAATAGTTTGCTTCACCGTATCCCAGCAAGTTTACATGACCCACCATTGCTGAATAATGAGGTAGCGCTATATATATAGATATACTATATATCATATTTATTTAATAAGTTATTACTATATATTATAATATATATATAATAGTATATATATATTATATATATCTCATATATCGATTCGTACTAAATATCTACACCTGCCTCTATCTCTACCTACTCCTCCCACCCCAAATATGCCAAACTTGCAGCCACTCCCTAAATTAAATATGCTGGCCAAATCAAATTGCAAACCAGGCAATATGCCAATAAACAGTGGTGTGAAATAACCTAATGTATATGCAGGAAAACTAAAGGACTCTTGGATCAACCAACAAAAGCAAAAAAGAAGTGTCATAACATATAAAAATAAAAACATAACAAAACGCAAATAAAAAAATATTGCCAATTGATGTGGGTAAAAATACACTGAGTGTCACGGGACTTAACTAAAAAATGCAAATATCAAAACTGGGTTTCAGTGAAGTGCAATGAAAAATTCAATACACGATTATTGACCTATAAATGCAGTGACTAATAAAACATACTTAAGTCCACATGTGTCCATTGATAGTTGATTTGCAAAAGGTCCAGGCTCTGCTCTTCTTGGGCTCACCGAACTCCCACAGTAAGCCTATTAGAAAAAGAAAAGAGCGCCCGATCCTTGTGTAACATCAAGTGAACAAACGTTTTAATAATCTCATGGACAAGACCAATGCCACTTACATTTGTTCTGAAAAATAAAGTCATGTTTATGGGGACCTGCCCATTGCACCCAACTGAGGACTCTCGTCTCTTCTTTGTGTGTGAGTGTCAGTATTGGCTCCAAAAAAGGATGTTGCTGTCAGCTGCTGTCTCCAGGGAGTAAATCCTTAGTGTTTGTGAGCACCTCAATCTCCACAGGCAAGCTGCGCATTTAGCCTTCTTTCTCACACTTGAAACCGGAAAAAAATCTTCAGGCAATCCTTGCCTCCTCACGCTTGCTGAGAGCTGCCCTTGTCACTGTAGGCCACTGCCAATATCCCTACGCGTTCTTTTTCTCGTCCGACTCTGCGTATTCATCACCTATGAAATCCGCAGAGTCGGAAGAACACGCGTAGGGATATCGGCAGTGAGCCTACAGTGACAGGACAGCTCTCAGCACCAGCGTGAGAGGCAAGGACTTGCCTGAGATTTTTTTCCGGTTTCAAGTGTGAGAAAAAGGCTAAATGGCAGCTGCATGTGGAGATTGAGTGCTCACAACACTAAGGATTACTCCCCTGGACAGCAGCTGACCGCACACCTTTTTTGAGCCAATACTGACACTCACACACAAAGAAGAGACCGAGGAGTCCTCAATTGGTGCAGGGCAGGTCCCATAACATGCTTATTTATCAGACAAATTGTAAGTGTGCATTTGTCTTGTCCATGAGATATTAAAACTTTGTTCATCTGATTTTACACAAGGATCAGGCGCTTCTTTTCTCTTTTCCTAATATATATATAATATTATATTATATATATATATATACACACACACAATTAAATACACCTGTATGTCATCTGCATGCTTAGGCAGGTCTGCAACCCCACCTTCCCCCATTATCACCCATCACACGCACTTCCACTGCAGCAAGGGATTCTGGGAAATTACATGCAAATGAGCACGTGCCACTTTTTGCTTATATATATATATATATATGATATCTATATATATATATCTAATATATATATACTGATACGTATAACTGATCTGGACATACCCAATTCTGGTTTTAAAGCAAGTGCTGGTGCGCACATGACGCGCGGTTTGTGCATATAGTACAACCGCTGGCGTGCGTGACATCAGAAGGGTAGGCCGCCCTGTGACTGGCTCACAGTGTCATGTGGTGTGGTAACAGAGCGAAAATACAAATGTCTTGTATTTCCTCAGATCTGCTGCTCCAACGCTCACGGCCGTGCGAGCGTCTCAACTATAGCAACGTCAGGCTCACACAGGCAATTAATCCAGGACGTGCGCACGCTCACTATATTACAGGCCTAATGCTGCAAGGATAATCTCCAACACACCTCATTAGAAAGGCCGTGCTGAACAGCTCTGTTACAGCTTCGCAGGTTGCTCTTTATGCTTCAATGTCACTTGTGTTAATGGTTTGTAAGAAGAAAACATTGTGGTGTAAGAAGATGGAGCAGTGCTGCAATATCTAAGCTACAATTACCAAACAATAGGGATAGCCAAGCAAGAAAACTATGTACCAGTGTATGGGAATTGTCAGTGGTGTAGCTAGACATGTGTGGGAAATTT
Source organism: Ascaphus truei (assembly GCA_036426205.1). NCBI lineage: Eukaryota > Metazoa > Chordata > Amphibia > Anura > Ascaphidae > Ascaphus > Ascaphus truei. Next base: position 77,011,370 of record CM071570.1, read on the forward strand.
CAGGGCAGCAATTTTTTTTCTCCCACTCCCTGATCATCTCTTATCATCATCATCATCATCATCATCATCATCATCATCATCTTCTCTCCCCCTCCTCTCATCTCATCTGTTCCCCACCTCATCTCTCCTCCCCCTCATCAGATCTACCCCTCATCGTCACCATCAGCTCTCCTCCTCCTCCATGCTTACCTGTAATAGAGACATGTGCGGGGAGATGGTATGCGGCGGCGGCCCCCCCGGTGTTTAACAGATGCCGGTAGAGGAATTAGCAGTTGTTACACAGGCAGAGCAGGGCAGTACGAGGTGAGGAGCGCGCTCTAGCAGCAGAACCAGACGTAAGAAAGCCTTCCGGGTCAGACCGCTAGAGCGCGCTCGGCCCCTGCCGCCCTACTCTGCCTGTCTAACAAGTGCCGATTCCTCTACTGGCTTCTGTTTAACGCCGGGGGCCCGCCGCCGCATACCATCTCCCCTCGCCTGTCTATCTAAAGAGAGACAGATGGGCCAACGACAGGGGGAGGGGAGAGAGTGGGCCCCCCAAGAGCGCTTTGGGGGTACCTTCCACACACACTTCCAAGACTTCATGCTTAAAACAGCAGCACACTATCCTCTTGAAACATGCATGAAACACGTCTGAAGATTATTCCAAAGGTAAACTGTGTGATATGTCCTTTCCCCCCCAATAAGTGGCACTACCATGTATGCTCAGGGATCACACTGTGGCGACTTCCATTACCGAGACGTTGGCCAACACCTCTGATTTATTTGGTGAGTGTTTAATAGGTGGACAGCCTGATGGGGCTCCCGAGGAGCTGCTCCCCTCTGCACAGTACCAGCGAGCTAAAGGTTACCATTTGCTTGTACTTTGTGGAACGTCAACCCCAACCACTGGAATGTTAATGAGCCAAGAGGACACAAAGATCTTTGTATTCACAGCTGCATTGAATCTCAACAACCCCAGCGTACATCTGCGTTGCCCCAAAGGCGGACAGCCTTTGGCACAGCCAGAGGGTGTGAGCCATTTGCTGAAATGCAAAGCTGCTCTATTTCAAATCAGAAACTCACAAGCCCTTTATCCATGTACCCAATTTTCCAACTCTATCTGTGCATGAAATGTCTGTGAATTGACTATATAACCTCTGTTCTTTTAATGTAACCATCTATTTTTATAACTCTGTGCCCAGGACATACTTGGAAACGAGAGGTAACTCTCAATGTATTACTTCCCGGTAAAACATTTTTATAAATAAAAATAAATAACTCCCCTTTGTTCTTCCCTTATTCGCCTAACTACTGAAACCTCACCTACAAAAATCCTGCTAATGTATGCTAAACTGTCCCATGTGAAAAACAGCATGTATTTCAGATAGAATTGCAAGCAAAACAAGAAATTCTCTACTATAACAATATTTTGTCTGGGACTGCAGCACTAGACGACAAGGTTCCTCCATTCATGTACAGATGAAGCAGATGTTGTGAGCACCGTTAATGTGGAATAATGTGGTATATATTGAATAAATTAAGATAACACACCCATTATCATTGTTCTCACTGTGGCTTGTGGCAACACGTGCAGTGATAGGGTTGCCAGGTGTCCAGTACTGAACCGGACTGTCCTGTATTTGGGCCCTCTGTCCAGTAAAAAAGGACATATGTCTGGTATTACCTCTCTGAGCAAAGTGATATGCCCGGCTGGGGGTACTGCATTTCCCAGAGCTAGGAGAAAGCATGACTGTTGCTACAGGGGGTGGGCAGCTTCCTCCATCCTGATTGGCTGCTTTTGGGTAAGGAGTCAGGAGCCTGGGGGTGGGGCTAAGTAGAGGAGGAAACAGCAGAGGCAAGAGTGTGTGTGTGTGTGTGTGTGTGTGAGGGGGTGAAAAAGACAGGTAAGTGGGGTGGGGGGGGGGAGAGAAGAATTACAGAGAGGGCAGTGAGAATGACAGGGAGGGAGCTTGAGAGAGGAAGAGGGGAGGGAGGTGAGAGGACGAGGGAAGGGTGAGGGAGGATGAGGAGGGGTGCAGCAATCTTGGAATTTGCAGGAGAGGAGCATTAAGATCAGTATTGCTCGCCATGGGTCTGTATGACTGCAGTTATGTTATTTATAATTGATCTCTCCATTACATAAATTCTTTCAAAATTTCACTCCACGTATGCACCAATTTGCACTATTTCATATTCTATTTAGTAAACAATTCTGGGGCGGGTGTTTTTTTTTACAAAATAGAATATCAAATGGTGCAAACTTGGCGTGAAATTTTGAACGATCAAATAATTTATAAATAACATCCCTCCCCACCGACTTTTCCCAAGCGCGTCACACCTGTCCCCATGGTTTCCAGTATTTTTGGAGAAGCCACCTGGCAACCCTATGCAGTGATGACTTCTGCGGTAACAGAAGTACTAACATCTGCTACATCTGTAAATAGAGAGCCACCTGACCACGAGTGTCACTGTGCACAGCACTTCCGCCAAGTACAATAGTTTCACACATACAGATTAGACTAGCACAGCCTCGTCATTAACAGGAAGGCGCTATGATGCAATCAGACTGAACGATTTGGCATTCAATGCGAGAGCTCATTTAGAAAATAAACGATACCAAATGTCACCCAGTTTACCCAGGACAGTGCCAGTTTTCAGAGGTCTGTACAGAAGAAGCACAAAAGGAGGTCTGGAATAATTGTAAACAGCATAAAAAGCTTATAAAAAAAAATATCACCACAGATGTATTCTAATAAAGTATCACATAATACACATTTAAAGTAGCCTACCTACTTCCTTTCCAAGAACCTGTAAATCAGCCTTTATCTGTACCAAATGCATTTTACATGAAGCTAATAAGAGTCCCATGTAGGACAGAAATGAACCAGTGACAGGGATGTAACTGGATCAAATAAAGCTGAATTTTTTTTTCAAATTAAAATAAAACACTATTATTTTTTATAAAAATAAATTACACTTTTTATGTAGCCGTAACATATTTGTAAGCAGCTTGGGGAGTTATTTTGCCATCTGCTTAACTTATTGCATGTTAAATGGGCAGTTCTGAGTAGCATGTACTTAATACAGCGCTGTGCGACGTCGCAGTCGCCATTACCACCAAGCGCAGGACCCCTAGCAAGCAAAGCACAAACTGCAGGACCCCCACCCAATTCCTCTGTTTCCTGGTGACAGCGACGCTTCCGGAAGTGACTTCATCTCCATCCACCCCCCCCGGGATTGGAGTGAGGCTGGTGTGCGCCTTCTGTGTCGGTTCCTGGACCCAGGGTGGTCTGAATGCTCAAGACAGAGCGCCCTTTGTGAGTACATGGTCTATCTCTTTTTTGTTTGTTTTAGTAAATCGCATATCTGTTCTGTGGTCTGTTTTTCTCTTATTTCAATGAGCGGAGGATGAGGTCTAATATTACACTGGATGCCTAGACACCATCCCATACCTGCAATACTGCACTACGGGAGCAGGACGAGCAGGCTTTCATGCAATGTACTTCAACATTTTAGAAAAACGCTGCAGCCAATACCAAGTTCCAGGACACTAAAATAGCATGTGACCCCCCCAAAAATAAATGAAACATTAAAATGATTTTTATACACAATTTTACAGAAAAAACCCAAAAGAAGAGGGGGCGGGGGGGGAATACATTAAGCACATACAGATGGAACTTTTGGTTCGGTCAGCTTTTATTATAACACAGTATCGAAGCAGTGGGTCTCTGGAGCTGAACCACATTAATTTCAGGTCGGGGGACACCCAGCTTCCAGATTTAAAAGGCCCTGGTATGGGGTGCCAGTATCCCCCTGCATGGTTTAAATTTCCCGGTCACGTGGGCCGTGACGAAGGAGAATTTAAACAATGCAGGGAGATACCGGCACCCCATAACGGGGCCTGTAACCCGGGAAGCTGGGGGTCCCCGGACCTGAAATTAATGCGATTCAGCTCCGGAGACCCCCTGCAACAATACTGTGTTATTAAAATAAAATCTGTGTGATCGCCTGTAAAGGGCGCAGGGGGAGTGACCGATTCAGTCTCACTCTTTAGTGCATGTCTCTTACAGACAGGTGCAGCACGGTAGGATTCACACAGCGCGAGTCCCATTCAAACGCAGGGACACCCGCTGTGTTAATCCGATGGGGCATTACAGCCTGCTATGGACGGTCCTGCGGAGTGTCCCCAATTTCCAGAATGTGCTCCTTACCCCGGCCGTGGACACTGGGCCATAAGGAAAGATTCCATCGGAACAGATCCCAAAAATCACGCATGGAACTATTGAACTCCCAAAATCACAGCAAAATAAAGAACAGAAACAAATCAAAAATCTTAAAAATTATAAAGCACCGGGACAATATGGCCTGCCATGTGAATATTTAAAAATACTTAACCTGGATGTAGTGAAACCACTGGAACAAAAAAAGATGCTGAAAGAAGCACCATTTCTAGATTAAAGTAAAGTGGCATACATTAGCATCTTACATAAACTAGGAAAGGATCCATAAAAACCAGAGTCCTACCGCTCAATTTCCTTACTCAACCAAGACATAAAAATTATAAACAAAAATAATGTCAGACCGCCTATATTGCCTAAACGTATACATATGGATCAAGCGGGAATTGTATAGGGTCAATCAGCAGTTAAAAATATAAAAAAAACAGTAATAAATTGGATTAATACATACAAACTAACTGCCAAAGCTATTGTGGATATAGTTTATGATGAAAAGGCCTTTGATAATATACATTGGGACCATTGAGAAGGAGCGGCTCAGTGAGTAAAGACACTGATATTGTTGCAGGGGAGCTTGGTTCAATTCCCGGTGTCGGCTCCTTGTGACCATGGGCAAGTCACTTTATCTCCCCATGCCTCAGGCACCAAAAACAGATTGTAAGCTCCACGGGCAAGGACCTGTGCCCGCAAAATGTCTCTGTAAAGCGCTGCGTACAACTAGCAGCGCTATACAAGAACATGCTATTATTATTATTATTTACTTGATACGCTAGGTAGATTTGGATTCAAAGTCCACTTCACCGACTTGCTTAAAGCAATGTACTCCCAATCAAAGGCCAAAATAACGGCAGCAGGGCTCCTATTAGAAGAATTTGAATTGTTTAGAAGCACACGCCAAGGATGTCCCCTGTCACCCCTCTTATTCATTCTAACAATTGAACCACTGGCGCAATACCTTAGACAGATAAAGAAATTCAAATGGATAGAGGTTGGGTAAGTGGAACTAAAGCTGGCAATGTTTGCAGATAATATATTAATGTTTATCTCACAACCGGACAAAAAAAGTCTACCGGCTATACTAGAAACGATTTGGATCGTTTGCTGGGTTCAAAATAAATCTAACCAAAACAGAACTTGTGTACATAGCTAAACAAGAAAACACTAGGGTAACAAAGAACATACCGCTCCCAATCACGATCAAACTCCTAAACTACTTGGGAATAATGTTTGAGCCAGAATTGGTAAAATTATAAGAACTTCAACCCTATTATAAAAAAGATTATAGACGAATTACAGAAATGGATGGACCTTTCATGGGCATTGTTTGGTAGAGGATGTGTGCTAAAGATTGTCATTTGCAAGACTGTTATATCCCATGCAGACCCTACCAATGCTGATGCAGCAGAAAGACGTAAAATAATTAAATACAGCCATGACAACTTTTTTCTGAAGAAGAAAAAAAAAAAAAAACACAGAATAGCACGGACAAAGTTGTGGCTAATGAGTTGGGTGACATAAACTTACCCAGTCTGCAAAACTACAGTCTCGTAGTTTCCGACATGTAGGAGAAGGTTTTTTTGGAAAAAATATATTATTTCATCTATTGTCTTGGAAAAGCAATTGGTAATTGGTAGAACCGTTATCTCTGAAAGGGATCTTGAATACGAAATGGAAGGATATAGCACCACACATAAAACACAGTGATAGTAAGGGACACCACAATAGCCTGGAGAGAAACAAGGAAAACATTTGGGTTACCATTAAGTGGATGCATCAAGATATCTGCCATTACAGGACAACCCAGAATTTATACCAGAAAAATATATAAAATCCTTTAGAATCTGGAAGACAAAGAGGGATAGAATGCCCCGGACCACTTAATACAGAGGAAAGCAAACATGTATCCCTTTTCAGGAACCAGGTTTGATTAAAAAAAAAAAAGGAGTTACCGCAAACTCATTTGTTGTCTATATATCCAAAAGCGCTATGTACATTAATGGCGCTATATAAATAAAGACATACAATACAATATCCAAGCGCTAGGCTATGGGAGAAAAAAAAAAGCCAAAATGATAGAAACTGTACAATTTAGGGAGGGATGATGGACATGAGCGAATATTACAGAACACCTTAATAGCATGGCAGAAAGACTTCCCAGAAATACAGGACATAGATTAACTCCTAGTGGGATTAACAAATATAATGTATATAAATTGACACCATCTGGAAACATGGAGATTAGTCCAATTTAAGAGTCCTCACCCAATAGCAGGAACTATCAATCAATGCCCGAACTGTCAAACGTTTCTGGGATGAAACGTTTCTATTAAACATTTCTGGGGTGAAATTATGGACTATATAAACAAAAGTACTAAAAATCACAAAAAATACAAGATTCCGATGGTGTTACTATTTGCCAACATTGAACCATGGCTAGATGAGGAAGGCAACACAACCAAAGCAGTCAAGGCTTCTACAATTGTGTTACTAGCAGCTAGAAAAGCAAATCATGCTGCAATGGATATCCTCATTACCTCCAACATTAGATATAGTCCAGGTATAACTATTTAAACTAATGTTCATGGACAAAATAGAGGCGAGCTTCCATAAGGAGCTCAAGATCAAAACATTCTTCCAAAAATGGGGATGGTTCATTAACTCTTTATTGAACAAGGCCAGGACAGACATAGGAAAAGTGTTTGCAGACACGACTTGGTGTCCTAGAGAACAACATTTTACCTTGAACAACTAATATATAAAGTACAAAGAGACGGACATTGTAGTTAGGGGGGAGAGGGGAGGGGAATATTTTAATGTAATGTTAATCGAAGTTTGATATCGGTTAAAAAACAAAGAGGAAAAGAAATCCAGAATGACGTTGACAACATGTAAAAGGGGAAGTCTTTATACAAGAAACCGATCAATTGCTACACAAGGGTCACACACAGAAATGTAACCTGAGGAATTAAATCATATTGTTAATTTAGAACGTGGCTTGTTATACTATGAGAAGCGTCTGTGATTCCTTAATACGTATTCATGTATAATGTATTATAAAAGTTTGTTGAAAATGTTACCTGCTGTGATTGATATATGTATAATGTTTCCAGTAAAAAAAATAAAAGTTTCAGTTGGAGCTGAGACGCTATGGATTACATTTTAGATTTAAGATCATGAAAAAAAAGTTACCATGCTAAACGGTGTGATATTTTACTGTATATTATATTGTAATCTTTTCAATAAAATAAAAAGGTAATACAAAACAGAAAACCTTTGTGTGAAGAGAATATTTGATATTCCCATAAATAAGTGTAACTCCAAGAAGAATCTAGTCTCAGGCACACATTTTTATACCCAACTCCTCTTTGATCTACTGGAATCCCAATCCCTAACCCTCTGTAGGCGTGTGTTAAAAAACAGTCTTCATCTGTCAGTTCCCTCAGGCTATGGACAGCTTTACAAAGTGTCTAGAAAAGGATTCAAATTGAATCTGGTAATTACTGGGAGAGAATTATTACCAGTGGCATAATGCTTAGGATAACCTCCTGGTCGTGTGCGCGCACGCACACACACACACACACACACACACACACACACACACACACACCCTTGAGGGTGAAATTAATGACTTGTTATAGTGGTGTTTTATGGATTACTGCCCTACGATTATAGTAACCGTTCACAGACTGATAAGCGACATCGCAAAGGAGTTGCTCAGCCAAATCTATAGTGCCATTAAGCATAGAAAGCGGCTTAGCCACACTACGTTTACATCTGTCCTGTGTTCTCTGAAAAGGCCGGGTATTTCCTTAATTGTTTTATTACCTGCAACTGCAAGTGAGGCTATGCCAAATGATATTGTTATGGCAGTCCCTCACTGAACAAAAACAAAAAAAGGAGGGCACTAAGAACCCTCTATTAAGTGAAATAGTGAATACAAAGTAAGTATAAGTGGGAATAAAATGACACTAGTGTTGCATTTGCCGAACACTGAAATAATGATTAAACAAAACCATGACAAGGGATCCTGGACTGGGATTCCTGCAGGGGTTTAGAGGGAAACCACGGTGGGTTTCAAATCTTCTCTCTCAGGCACCAAGAATGAAGAAAGGAAAAAAGGACACACAGTGCAAATCAATCAGGTTTTTATAGAGAAAAAGGAGAACACCGTTCTCTAACAACTAACGCACTCTCAGCTCTTTTAGGCAGTGTTGTATACAAAAAGGATCTCCAGGTGGCCTGTGGGGTTACATCTGTCCCGCTGGGATACAATGTTGAGGCTCTCATCAGACCTCCCAAGGCTACGCCGACTGCAGCTCCGCTCGCATCAGCCTGGCAGTCTTGCGATTCCTCAGCCCGTCCCGTATCTCTCCTCCTCGTTCAGCTGTTCAACGGTGCATAACGCTGGGATTCCGTGCAGCAGCTCCAACTCTACCGGTTTCGCATGATTGCTGCCTCGGGAATGCATTACACCCCTGAGGAAGCAAACGTGAAAAACAGGTTTTTATTCATTTCTATTGATAACCTTGAGGGGGTTAATTGCTGTTACTACTGGAACAAAATAAGTCCTGTCCTCGTGAAAACAGGAGCATATTAAAAAGTCTTTTAGAATGGCAGGCTGCACCGAAATGTTGTATCCTTCAATACATTTTCAAGCTCCAGAGCTGCAACCTTTAGAGGATAGATGTTTTGATGGAAGCTGCAGGTCTGGTCCCCCCAGAGCGGTCTGGAAATTCTGCCCTCACTCAGGACTACAGAATCATGGCACTTCGGAAGTCTCCAGTGACTATCGAACTTTTAGTCGACTCTTATCAGCAGTTTTACAGCTCTTCAAGAGATTTAAAAGACAGGTCCAAATATTGATTTAGAAATTGCCTGTTATTTTCATCCTGATTGCTTACTATTGTGAAATCTTGTAAATGATTATATTTTGGGGAAATGTTGCTATAAACATATTTCCCCCCCCCACAGGTAGCAATGTGGTTAACGATGGCCAATATGCATTCTCCCACCCGTGCCAAGAACTGCTTTATAACTCATTCTGATCACAGCAACTCTGGAATCACGTCATTCCCTTATTTAGAAGCCTCTAGCTTTCCCATAATGAAAGAAAACATGTCAGCAATGTATATATTAATACAGGTAGTAATAATCCAGTTATGGTGGGTAAAACAAAAAAAGGGACAAGACCCTCCACCGTACAAAGTTCAGCAGAGAAACAAGCATTCTATCTAGGTCTTCCAACCTGCTTTATCCCCCCTCCACCCCCCCCCCCCCCCGATTGTAAGCCCTGGCAAGACTCACAACTTGCTTTATTCTCCTTGTCTCAAGCAGAATGAAGTAAATCTCATGCCGACGAAAGACCCGAAAACAGTCAAACTCCACCCCTCCCATCTTAATACCGCCCACTCATCATACCCCTGCCCTATTGTGCAATAACCATGCCCTTAGCACACGCTGTATTCTCGGTTCTGTGGTAAGAAAGGGGTCTCACAAATGCGAGGCCCATTCTCAAACACGGGGGTGGTGGACCCTTGACAGCTCTGCAATAACCACATGTTGTACAGTGGGTAAGCTGCAGACAAGGATTCTGGCTAGGGAAATGCAAATAAGTACCCAGTGGGTGAGTTACTTTTAGCTTCATCTCCACATTATGTGTGTAACCCTCCCTGCCCGGCTCCTAGGGAGTTTACATCAGATACTCTGCAGATTTGGCTTGTACAGTGTATTACCTTGTCAGGGTATTAGGTCCGTGCAGCTTGGTGTTGAGGTAGAAAAGGAGGTGCCAAGAACATTACAGTTACAAAATAGGACAGGCTTTATTTACAGAGTTGACTGAACAACAACTTCCCAACATATATCAATGCATTCCTGGAGAGGCACCATCTTCAGATATTTTAACTGGTTACATAGACATACAAGATAGAGTATTCCTTCTGTTACATGCTCTCTAAAATACTTTCTGGGTCCCTGATTGAGGATCATATTTTTGGCCAAACAGTCCTTTGTACTATCTCTTGCTATGACCATCCATTTGGGTAGCGCTTCAGTGGTAGGATGGCAGAGGGGGGGGGGGGGGGGTCCCATCTACATGGGCCCTACTTTATGTTCCCCTGGGATGCTCACAGCGGGAGCATGTACAGGACTAATATCTAATACTGTTCCAGACTAGTCCCAGGGCTACTATTTGGGTAATCCTTGGGGGACACAGTCCTCCCACCTGGGGACCTGTATCTCTCCTTCATGCTAAGGATCCTAACTTCAAGGGCACTTCCCTATCAAAACAACAAAGGGGCTACCACCCTAGACTACCTAATTAAATACCTTTGTACTTATATATTTACAGGTGAGACTCCCTCCTTTGGCTCTCCTCCTGGGATCTAAGGGTGAACTAATCCCCTCCAATTTATAACGTATTTTCTATCTCCCTGTCTCTGGGCAGAAAAGGGGCTGAGCTAGGCCTCTGTTGAGTCACGTCTACTCATCCAGCATATTCCATTAGCAGGGTGCCTGCCTGGTCACTTTGCAACATACTATCCAAAAGGGGGCAGGTGTTCAATATCCAACTCAACTCCTTCAAACTCTTTAACCACCTTACACACATATGGTAATCCCGAGGGGGGTTACAGGTGGATGCCGTAGAGACGGGGTGGCCAACTCCAGTCCTCAAGGGCCACATTTAGGTCAGTTTTTCAGGATACCCCTGCTTCAGCACAGGTGGCTCAGTTGACTGCACCACCTGTGCTAAAGCTGGGATATCCTGAAAACATGACCTGTTGGTGGCCCTTGTGGACTGGAGTTGGCCACCCCTGCTCTAGAGCTTTTAAAGATCATGAATGAGGGAGTGGAAACAAAAACTATTTATAATGTAGATTTTACGATCATCTTACCATGAAACAGGTTAGATAAATGTTGTAAAAAAAACAGTCCAAAGCAACTGTTTACTGTATACCATAAACGCATGAAAAGTTTTTGTTTTTTTTAAATGGAAAATATTATTTAAAAAATACTTCTTTTCTTTTTTGGTTTGTTAGTCACTTTGGTCTTAGGAGGGACAGCCTCAAGCATCTGCCATTAGCTTTTACGGATATTGTAACAAATCCCTAAATCCCGCATTACAGTTAAACAACACTAACTAACAGAAAGTTCTGACTTTTCTACTCCACCAGCCAGCAACCTCTTGCAGGCATCTCCAGTGCTGAAGGGAGTTACATCTCCAGATACTGACCAGCCCATGTTGCCACATCAACCTGGACCATTGATATGTTGGTTCTAGGCGTCTCAATGGTATGCTTTTCATGGCCCTGAACGGCTACTTCTGACTGTAGAATTATCTCCTAAAACTCGTCGGATTCTGGTCAAAAATGTGTAAGCAGCAAGAAACAAAACTACTATACCAGTGTACAACCTTACAACACGTAATGCAACATAAAGGCAACATAAAGGCCTGAATCGCATTCTTGGTTCTCTGCATCAAGTCTGAAAAACATTAACCCTTTTCTACTCATTCAAGATGGGTTTCATATTATGGTCAAGAAGCTAAAAGGTCTGCCACCATTGTCAAGGTGTCCACACTCTGGTCCCTCCACTCTAGCAGGTTATTTATCAAAGTAGCTCATGCGTCAAGCTGGGGCAATAAAAGGTGAAATTAAATAGCATGCGATTTATTAGATATAAGCCATTCAATGTTTTTTTTCCTTTCATTGATAAATCTGTTGCGGTTTGATAAACGAGTGCCTAGAACTTTAAATCTTTAGCTTGTCAAAATCACATTTAATCAATTTACTGTTTGGCCTTCAATGTATTACACAGCCGTGCAAGCCCTTCCTGCACAAGTGAAGGATATCTTACTGCAATAAAATAATGGTTTCGTTATGCTAAATTGATGAGTGCATTCAGACTGTCACACAGTCACATGTATGTAAAAAGTTTCAGGTTGAGCGTATTCTGACCAGAATGATATAGATGTATATCATTCACAACACAAGCACCCTGTAATGCGACGTACATATGATGCAGGCATCAATACGCTCATTAATAAGAAATAAGGCAAAATAGTTACCTTTTTAACCATACGTTGGGTATGTATGGAAGAGGCATGCAGATAAAACTCAACACAACTGTAATGTTTTGAAGTCAAAACGGAGAATCTATTTTTAAATGAAAAGGGTATTTACAGTCTATAGATGTAAAAGTGTGCCAAAATTATAAAGATTTCCAAAGAAAACATTTCAACCATCACACCTCCAGTGGGCATTGTCTAAACATCAACTCCAACATTATTGCACGAAAAATCTGATCAGCAAAACAAAACGAAGTCTCTTCATCAGACACAGTGAACATTGATTATGTCATTATCTTATGTTTATTCTCCATTTCTCAGTTGAGTTATGTTATACGTTTTTATTTAGGTATTTTATTTTTATTTAGGTACAACACTAGACGGTTTACATTTTTTTTTATATAAATGGTTGAATTTGTGTTGATGTTGACTTCCAGCCTTTCCCTAGTTACAATACAGAGAGAGGAAAGCCTTTTCCAGTGGCCCCAGGGACTTGAGTGCCTTTTTTAGGGATAAGAGTTGGTGGTTATACAAGGTTTCTCATTGTTAAGACTGGTTTATCTTGAGAAAGGTCTCTTATAAGGACTGAAACAATGATGCGACAAATAAAAAAAAAAAACAGAGTTCACCAAAATAACAAGAGTGCCACCTACCAATATATATTTATTTTCTTGAAAGATGCTGGGGAAGAAGAGAAATTCCCTGCAAAATATTTTACATACTGCTTGAAGAAGAGGACAATAACGGAACAATGGAGGAATGAATGCCATAGTTCTCCTCATCCACAAGAAAGGAGACCTCAGCAACTACAGATCAGTCAGTATACTTCCAATTGCTTGTAAGATTTTTTTTACGAAGATGCTCACTAATTGGCTGCCACAGACTCAGGACTTTGCCCAGCCTAGAGAACAAGAAGAATTTTGCAGTGGATACAACACATCCAAGTTGTATAAGAAGTGATTTCCTAAAGTAATAGGACCACTCAGCTAAGGATTTGTAGATTACAAAATAAGCATTTAATTCTGACTACACGTTAGCGATTCTAAATGCATTAAGAAAACAAAGTGTTGAAGAAGCGTACATTGATATTATAAGGAACATTTATGAGAATGCCATATCAACCATTAGATTACATGAAGATATAAGCAAGATACAGTAAGGATCAGCAAAGGGAGTGCAGCAGCTTTTTGTGCCAAAACATGAATTAGGAAAAAAAAAAAAAGGGAAAAAAAAGGAAACAAAATTAACAGTGAATACTTGAGACCTTCGATTTGCAGAAGACATTGTTATTTTTGTTATTTTGCCCCAAGGCCAGAAGACCTCCAGCAACATATCGGAGAATTCGCAAACAGGTAAAAAAAAAGTGGTCCTACGTATGAATGTCAGCAAGACCAAAATGATGTGCAACAAAAGTGTCAACTCTGCAATGACCAAATAAATATGGGGCGGTGGGGAGAGAGAAAAGATTACAAAGACAAAGAGAGACAGAGACAGAGAGACAAACAAACAGACAAAGAGAGAGAGACAGAGAGAGAGAGAGAGAGAGAGAGAGAGAGAGAGAGAGAGAGACAAACAGACAAAGAGAGAGACCACAAAGACAGACAAAAGAAAAGAGACCCGAGAGGAGAGAGAGGCAGAAGAGAGAGAGACGAGGCAAGGCAGAGGCAGAGGCAGAGGCATAGGCATAGAGAGAGAGAGAGAGAGAGAGAGAGAGAGAGAGAGAGAGAGAGACAGAGAGAGAGAAAAAGACAGGAGAGCGAGAATTTCTGGGTAAGCTGAGACTGGGCAGACTAAAGAAACATTTAGTTAATGTACAACAGGAAGCCCTACATCAGTAAGATCTGATGTACAGATGAAATCTCCGGTTCTGTCTCACCCTCCCCGCGCCTTTTGGGAATCCCGCCCACCACTGCACCGCCTTTTTATAAGCAGTAGCAGGTGAACGCGTACCGCTGGAAGCCACAAACTCCCCCGCTGGCAGCCGGCGAACTGCCCACTGTGAGGATCCGTTAGACTCCCCACCCTCGGCGCGCCTCGCTCTGCGATTGGGTGCTCCGCTGCTCCATCTCCCTGCAGTGCACTATCGGACTCATCCTCCTCCAGGCACCAGTCTACAGGCGCATCACGCGCAGACATAAATACAGAGTCTCCTGGTCCCGCCTCTAAATTGCGCAGTCAGCGTGCCGTGTGCGCACGTTGCACCTGCTCCGCGTCATCAACCTGCAGCTGCTATACGACTCACCTGTCTCCTGCGTGACTGCAGCCAACCACAACCCGCACTGACGGCACGCTTCCGCTCCTCACTCATTGGCTCTCCTCCCTGTTATATGCTCAACCGGCCCACTGGCTCATCGGCTGAGCATAACCCTTGGTCATTGCAAAGTGTTTCACCGTTCTCCTTGTTCCTGCTGCCTTGCGCTCCTGTTCCTTGATCTCTGTTCCTGACCCGGCTATCCCTTGGACTCCGCTCTTCTGTACTCCTGACCCGGGCTACCATCGACAATCCGCATCTCTCCAACCTTGACCTCGGCATACGTACCAAGACTACTCTCATCTCTCCAACCCTGACCTCGGCTAATAGTACCTGCAACGATCCGTACCTCTTCAATCCAGACCTTGGCAAGTATCTAGACTATCCATCCCTCTCTAACCCCGACCCGGATACCTCGACCAATCTACACTCCAGACGTGCCCACGTGGCTGTGGGTTGGTGTTTATCTAATCCCCACCTCGTGATACCCACGGAGCGGGTCGGAACTGGAGTCTTCATCTATATGTTGTAAACCTTCTGCTACGTTGTTTCCACAAGAGAGATCAACCCCTTTGAGTACCCTGTATGTCAAAAAGTGGCAGCAATCTAGAACATTTGATCGTGGCCTTCCTGCCGCGACCAAATCTCCCCTCGCATTTAGCCACTACTCAACTCGCCGCCAGGACCTCTCTCTGCCGGACACTTCGCCGCCAAGGTAAATACCCAACTTTACCCCTTACCGCAAAAAGCCCTAATCTTAACTCTGAATACAAATGCTGCCCCTACCCTAAAAATCTTAACTCCTTACCCCAAAACACCTTACCCCAACCCCAAAACACCCATCCTTAACCCTCTACACTAAAACACCTATCCTTAATCCCCTACCCGATAAATTAACTGACTTTGGCGGTCGAGTGTCCAGCGGCGAAGAATCTCTCTGTGGCCGAACACCGGCAAAGATTTGGTCGCGGCGAGACGGCCGAGTCCAAAATATCCAATTCCGATCCAGGGAGCACTAAAAATGCTCATTTTCTATGGGGAGATCATGTTCATCGAGCAGTGCACGTAATCTTTTTACATTCTCGGGGGCCTGCCCGTGACAATGTGCTCGCTTCACCAGTGTATCATGTGGTTAAGTGCCGTCAGTCCTCCGGCACTGAAACGTTTAAAAGGGCATCAATGTGATTTAATAAAGAAAATCAAAAGGCAAGCGGTGATAAAATATAATTTCCACAAAATCAAAAAGGATTTGAGCAGAACTTAAAACGGCATTGCAGGATAGCATTGATTTGATATAATCTCCAATAATAACAAACAGGACACCATAAAAAAGGAAAGGGTCGGACAAGATTAAAGGCGAAACGCGTCTGACTGAATTTGGACACTACATGCCACCGTAGCTGGAAGGAAATAGCTCTACTCGGCTTTAAGACAGAACCGCTGCTGGTGCGCATGCGCGGGAGCGGAGCTGCGGCAAGGAGTCAGTGAAGGGAGCAACTGGACTGTGCACAAGCCCGGACGAGTCCCCCGCTGACGTCATCTCTTACGCTGAGGCAGACCCCACACCGACACCTGGAGATTCAGGGGAGAGGCTTGTGGAGTCTGGGATGCGATTCATTTCAATGCTACATACCGTTGGCCGTTTGTGAGTGTGCAATCTCTTTTTACTTATTGTCTTAAATAAATGGTTTTACACTATATCCTTCTCCTTATATTTTGAGGCACAATCAGGAACCTCCCCCCCTTTTTTGTGGAGCCACTATTGATGTGAGTGTCCTTTTGCTTAATAACAATAAACACAAGCTATATTATTTTTTGAACTCATTCTAACCACCCCCCTCTTTGCGGTTTGTCCTTTTAACCTTTTTTTCATATGTCCTGGAAACCACGAGTGGAACCACGCGCTGGAGGACCCCTTTTTTTTCCTGACTGATCTTGATTGGAGTACTCTGAATCAACTCTAAGAACTCTGCGGGCAGCGGGACTTCACTATGTGTGGGCCTGAACATCTGCTTTTACATCTACATACGGTTGGCACTACTATAACCCTTTTTTCTTTTATCTAAGATTAAAGTCGGGCAGTAAAGAAAAGAAATACAATCTCTAGATGAATAAAAAAAAAAAATTCAATATGGGGAGACGTAGAGTAATGTAGAGCGCATAACTTCAGTGTATCTGAATACAAGTCACTGTATTCCACTGCACCTTACCCCACTTCTGTCTACTCCGTTTAGATCGATCTCTAGTATTACCATGACTCCCCCCCCCCCCAAATAATACTCAAAATCTGTCAAATAAGTATGGTCTCTATCAGCTGCGATTTCCTCTCCCCAAATCTCCTGCTTGCCTCTGTTTACCTGCTCCTGGGCAGGGATATCATCAGATAGGGATTAAGGCTTCATCAGCTTCTAACCTGTCGTGCTCTTCCATCCCAGGCAGCAGGGACTTGGAAGGAGGTTGAAGAGGAGGTCTAAAGAAATGTGGACAAATATAGATGACCAGCGCATCAGAAACGAATTGCGTCCCTTTTCATAAAGGTATACACCTTGATAAAGGGCACACATTACGAAACGCGTAGGTGTGGTGATTTTTTGAGCTCCCTAGGGGTTTTGTTGGATCCATTTCAAGAAGAAAGTATTTATTTTATTGTGAGCCTCCTCCTGTTTTTCTGGCAGTGCGCTGCCGTTCTCTTTTTTTTCCTCTCTAATGAAATGTGGAGTCTTGTCCTCTGCAAAAGGGAAGGAAAACTAGTAAAGCGTGTGTCACCTTTTTACTTCAGTACCATGTGCAAGTAGTCATTCTACAGATTCTGAAAACTGCCATATGACCTACAGGTCTGCACTAGTCTCATATAGTTGAACTCTTCCCCAGCACTCGAAACTGGCTTTCCTGCATATTGAATATTGGTCAACGGAGGCAACTAATGATTTATCTTATTGTGCTCGGTTAGTGCACATGACAAAAAGATATAGGCTACAAATGTCTATGATAAATCAAATACACATTTCTGCACAGTAACAACTCAATTCAAATACAAATGTTAGATCAATGTTAATATAAACACTCAAAGCTGCTTTAGTAATGTATATACTTTGTTGTAATGTATGCAGAAGGTGATTTACACACGCTGAAAAAGCTAACACACAGCAAAGATACAAAATATGTTGTTTCAGAGCCATAGGCTAGTTAGGGCTGAAACAGAGCTTCCCACAGGCAGTGCTAGCTAAAGCTATAAAACAGCAACGGCAAGGTCATCCCTGACAGATCATTATAATAACGACTGGAAATCATCCTGATGAAGGTTCAACACATTTCCTAGGCTTCGTACTTTAATGTGAAAAACAGAAAGTGAATCCCTGCGCTTCTCTCTTTGGGATAGCAATAAATGGGGAATAAATATATATGGTGTAAAAATCTATAAGATAAAGGAGACTTTTGGTTACATCCTTTGATCAAATAATGCCAAGCCCTATGCTAAATGCATACTACAGAAGGGGTTAATACATCCAAGCATATGCTTATGTAACCCTTTTTGTGAACCGGCCGACCCATCCAATCCCACATTGGCCCCTCGTGGTCTAACCGGTCCCTTTCCCTGTAACACACCTGCTCTAAGGGACTACTGGTACTGCATAACCTGTGTGGCTCCAGGAGATCTGAGCCTCCGCTAGCTGGGAGCCTGGGGAAAAACCCTTACCCTTACTTGGTGCAGCGCCTCCACTTACCCAGGATCCCCCGTGAGGAAAGATAGCCCTGAGTAAGAAATACAATAACACACAGATACGATAACCAATAACTAACACTTTACTTAACACACATATAACACATTACATAACATCACATAACCAGATGCTCTACCCGCATCACCTCAACCCAATATCTGGTATCCCCACCCAGTGTCCTGTGATCACCCCACACCCAATGTCTCGTACTCCTACGAAAGGTCGTGGGTGACTGCGCAGTCACTAGATTAAGCTAGGGCCCAGCTGGTGCACTTTATAAGAATGAAGATACCTTCCGAGCACTCCGATGCTCGGGACCGCAACTTTCTTCTCAAAGGGTCAGACGTCCGTCTGATCCTTTCCAGGTACTCTGCCGGTGGACCCCAACGAGGGTCCCACCGCTCAACGGGAACTGCAACCGGACCACGGCAACACCAACCGCGTGGGAACAGCAACCGCCGCTATCCCTATCACTAACCACTGCTAGAGCGACAGCAACCCTAACCTAGGGCCTGTCCCTGAGGAACCGCAACCTGGGATGGCTTGGGGAAAACTCCTAGGGCCTGTGGACAATAACCGCCCCCCTTCCCCTAGCTACCCAGTCTCAACTGTATCTGCTAATCCTAGCAGCCTAACGCCCCTGCAGCCAACACTCAGCTTACACTGTCAGCCTGCAGGTATTCACACCGTGCACACACACTGCACGCACTGCGCACAGCACATGCAGCGACACACACCCAGACAGCTGCAATCACACACAGCCACCTGAATCCCGCAGCAATCCCACTGCTAGCACACTGTGCCTCTTTGACAGTGCCCACAGCACTCTCCGCCGCGACACTGCCAAACCAGCACCTTCCACACTCAAGGGTCACCTCCCTAGCTAAGGCGTCCCTCCTCAGTCTAAGGCGTCCCTCTTCAGTTACCCCCTACCCTTACCCGGGAATTGGGGCCTGCCTGGGGATCTAGGGAGAACCCTTACCTGATGCAGGAGCCACGAGCTCCCTGCACCCTTCCTACTCCTTCCTTCTCCTCTGCCTGACTGACTGTTGCAAAGCCCGGGAAATGTATCTCTTTTCCCGGGCTGAGCTTCCTCCAGCCCTATTGGCCACTAGGGAGCACCTGACCTCTGCCTCCCTAAGCCTCCTGGGAATTGTAGTTCCCAGGGGCTGCCTAATGCATTGGGGCCGCGTGCGCGCTTCCCTCGCGCATGCGCGAACCCCTAATGGCCGCCTCACTCTCTCTACTGCCTTCCCTACTCTCGCGCGACCTCTCCCTATCCCTGGAGTCCCATCGCGCGCTTCCGCCCAACTGCGCATGCGCGAACTAACGCGCAATGGCGGCGCCCTCTGCCTAAGCCGCCCAGCCGGTGGCAACGCGATCGCGGCCTTAGCGACGGCCCGATCGCGTCCCCGGCAACGAGCCTGCACCGCTATGCCCCGCGCTGCTCCCTGCTCTGGCCCCCACCCTCGCGAAGTGCCGGCGGGTCCGTCGCAGCCTCCGGCGGCACCCGCTACCGCACGGCACTCGCGGAGGGGGGCCAGAAAGTGAAAATATACCTCGGGGCTACACTTATATAACCTATATTTGTTTTACATTTTCTGTTGGGCCGAATTAAATCCTTAGCAGCACGCTCCTAGAGGGCACCACTATTAGGGTGTTATTAATGTATTTAGCCAAATCACCTGCAACTGCTTATTGAGCAACTTGTGGGAGGCCAGCCCCCCCTTCTACTAGGTATATAATCTCCCAGTATGGTCCCTGTATTTCACTATTCGACCGGTGATTATATATTTGCTCGTACTTTAGTGCAAGGACGGTTTTCCTCAAATATTTTCAATATCTTACTGTTGCTGCAAACACACTGCAACAAAAAGGGGTTAAGTACGCTGTTCCTTGGCATTTCCCCTTATTTAATTTTGGAAACTGATTAGTCACCATCCTCGTGCCAACCTTAAGTTACTGGTTTGCCATCACGTCATTCCTTCTCTTTTCTACAGCGAGTAAACCCAATTCCGTCAGCCTGCCAACTGCAATCCCCACAAAAAAGGGATTTTATTTGTACCTTACAAGACCCAGTTGCTGGTAAAATTAACGTGTCATTTTTATTGTAGTTTATTACAACAACAACAAAACCCTACAAATATCACCCCGGATGTCACCAATAGAAAGCTGCGTTGTCGTTGGGTGATCACGTGTCAGATTTCTATTTATCACTCAGGTGGTCATAGTGGTGGTATTTTTGTTTTCCTAGTGTTGACCCAGCGGCCAGAGTACTGTTCTTCAGAAAACGTATTGTCTGGGACACTTCATGGTTATTTGTGTCAAAAAAGGCAAGAAAAAATAAACCCCAGCAGTATGGATAGCTGCTTTGACCTAGAGAGCTCTTATTTTTGGATACAGTCCATCCATGCATTCTTGAAGGCCAAGCCCACAACTAGGCACGCTACTCCCAAGATCAGCATCGCAATGCTGACTACAATAAAAGTGTTCCTTCCTAGGTCTGGCATATAACATTCTGCTGACACATTGTTAGTTAAGTGCAGTGTGGCATTTCTTTACATGCAGCATCATTGCACAGCTGACCCATCGTCAAGGTGTGGTCAACAGTGAGGAACAGACCCTATGTTTCTGATAGCAGTCACTCCTTATACTGAAATTGTACAAGGTTTTATGTGCAGGACTTTGCACTTGTCCTTACTCTTAATTATCTTTTTTTTTTTTTTTACAGACCAAATCTCTAGTTTACCAAGGTCATTTCTAATTTTAAATCAGGTCTCCAACTGCACCCAGCTCCTGTTAGCTTGGTCTCGGCTGCATAATAGAAATGTGACCAGATTTCCCTTTAAAATTTATTTTGGAGGACAGTGATCTGTGTTTGCACTAGAGGCCTCTAATACCACTTTTTTCCCTTCCACGCTGTTACTTACAGTGCCACTCTGCTTTGCCTTATTTCAAGTGGGTCATTAAGATGCAGACATGTGAATCTCAATCTTATTTTTATAGCATAAAGCTTATGTAAATCTTTCAGAAATGCAATCCAAAGATTTGTGCCTACATTTTTATAAATTGTGATATTAAAAAATATATATATATATATATAATAATAATAAATAATAATAATACAAACACACACACACACATATATATACACATATATACACACACACACACACACACACACACACACACATTTATATATTAAAAGCCACTTTAACCACCGATGAGAGTCCCTTTGGCCCCCACTTGCCATTCCTTCCTAGTTTGATATCAGTTTCCCCACCTCACGGTAGTTTTAAGTCGACCACATTTTTCTAGTTATCAGGAGAAAAACAGATCATATGCGCGGTTAAGGTTTTCAATGGATCATTAAGGTCTAGGTATATTATTAGAAGCGAGAAGAAAGGGTTGCGTGAGAAGAGACACTGAATCTATAAAACAATGACACCAAGATTGAATCAGGGGAACCTGGTTCAAATCCCGGTGTCAGCTACTTGCGACAGTCAGCTTATCTCCCTGTGCTTCAGGAACCAAATACATAGGATTGTAAACTCAGCTGTGACAGTGCCTGTAAAATCCCTATGTGCTGCGTACTGCTCACTGTACTGCAATTGTGAAGCGATTTGAGTCACATTGGGAGAAAAGCGCTATATGAAATAAAGTTATGCTTATTTCCTAGTCTAATAGTGCAAATACCCCATCATAAATTATAATGTGCTTTACACAGATTTGATGGTGGTTATTAACCTCAAGTTGTATTCAACTGAGGAGGGTTACAGAACTGTTAAAGTAAACCGTGTCTCCATTAGAATAAAGGTTGCTCAAGGTCTTGACTGCTTGCTGCTGAAAGCAAAACAAATAAATGTTTAGTTAGCTCTTTCTCAGCGGTTCAGACCAACAGATTGCTCAAGTCTCCAAGTCAGAGGTAAAGCACAGGACAAAAACAACTTTGGTTTCTTAAAGGGTTTCATGGCTATAAAAGGCTACTGTACATCACAAAGGTCAGCCAATTTTTTTGGATCTTTAAGGGCAAAAACAACAAGCTAAATGGAGAAACAAGCAAACCAAGACTACCTACACTCTACTGCCATGAAGAGAGAAATTTCTACAGGTGACTTTCAAGTCAGTATATACCACAAAGCATGTCCTCCATCGCTCAATTTTCTGATTGCCAGATAGGCTCCCCTGTTGGTTCACATCCCACTCTGATGCTGCCAGAATATACCAGGGGACAGGAAAGGGAGGCTGCACCACAATGAAGGAAACATTCCATCATGTCAGATAGTAACATTGTACGGAGTCATGGACGTCGTGGTTTTCCCCGGTGTGTTGCCACGTTCAGTATTTCTATCCAACAGGGGTCTGTCCTGGGACCTCTTCTCTTTTCTCCTTCTCTCTAGGTGATCTTATCACAACTCTTGGGTTCAAATATCACCTCTATTCTGACACACAAAACTACCTTTTAACCCCTGACCATACACCTGCTGTACAGACCAGTCTCTGAATGTCTCTCCGATTTAGATCCTCCTGAATGGCGCTCCGCTGACTCAAACTTAACATGTCAAAAACGGAGCTGCTCATACTTCCTCCCAAGCCTGGCCCTAAAGCCCCCTTCTACATTACTGTTGGCATTACTATCATACACCTAGTATCACAAGTAATGTTACATAGGTGTCACATTTGACTCCTCTCTCACATTCAAAAAGGTAGCTAAAACCTGTCGTTTTTTTTCTCCGCAATATTGCAAAGATACGCCATTTCGTCTGTTGCTCTACTGTTAAAACGCTTGGATATTGTAACCTCCAGCTGTCCAGCCTTCCTGCCTCGCACCTGTCTCCCCTACAATCTATCCTAAACGCTGCTGCCAGAATCACTTTACCTCTCCTAAATCTGTTTCTGCGCCTCTCCTGCTGCAACCTGTCTCCTGGCTTCCTATCAAATCCAGGATCTCTCACACACACACACACACACACACACACACACACACACACACACACACACACACTTTCCCTCCACGTGGCCCCTTGCAGACTCACTTACCAGAACACCTTCCTACGGTTTCTGTACATTTTTCCTACTTACCACTTAGATGGTAAGCTCTTCGGAGAAGGGACTGCTTTTCCTAATGTTACTTGTATGTCTGAACTGCTTATTCCCATGATATATTTGTTATTTTAGATTCTGGTCACGTGTATTACTGTTGTGTAGTGCTATGGACATTAATGGCACTATATAAAGATATACATACATCCGGCACCTACTGTGATGTCATTCATGGCGCTGCCTGCGACATGGACCGTTTTGGTAAGAACAAGAAAGGGTGTTTGAAAAGAATGTGATTTTAAAGCAGCAGTCCAAGCTGCCGTTTAAAAAAAAATACATAAAATATATTCATCAATACAATCTACACGCTGACAAGTGATTAGCCAAGTTGCCAATCGATCGGCGAAGATTCGGCTTGGGGGTTCACTAAATGGCTGTCAGTGCAGCAGAAGAGGACTCAAGATGCAAAGTTTTATGGGGAAGATCATGTGACCAGGCAGTCACTAGATACAATTGCTGCACTGCTAGAGAAAGGACAGGGCTCAAAAAGGGATGTGCCAGGGCCTGTTTCAGAAGAGGAAGGGGATGCGACACTGTAAATGGTTGCTATAGAAACAAAATGCTTCTTACATTATAATACATTAAAAATGTCTTTAAAATGTCTTGTTTGTTTATGCTTCAAGTATTTTCTCATAGTACAGAACCGATTTATTTAAAAAAACAAAAAAAACCCCACACATGTAGGATATTGCTTGAACTTCAGCTTTAACGTGAAGTTTTCATTTCAGACCAAGTTTTTGAGCAGTGATGTATAACCAGTGCTAGAATCATCTACTATGGAAAATATTCTCATTACATTATGGTCATTTATGGAGAAGTGGAAGCTGTGTGAAATGACATCAAAATCTATGGGATCTGGAACTTTCTGTACCATAAATATCACCAAAGTGTGCCAACATAGAGGCTCACTGTTTAACTTTTTTATTGATCATAAACCAATAAGCTTTTAAAAATAAAACCCCACAAATAAACAAAGAACAAGAAGACACCCATGCCTGTCTTTAACAATTCCTCAATAGTGAGATAATAGGACACATTTACCAGCCATCAAAACAGCTTACCCTTAAAAAAGACGGACACACACAATCCTATGACACAAGCCTACCTGATCTGTTATAAATTCACCTAAATATCAATTGTTCTTCCCTGCGTGCAATTAAAGAGCCAACTCAAGTGGTAAAAAAATAGAAATTGTATTTTAATTTAAAAAAAAAAAATGTAAAATCTGAAACTCTGGTATACACGCGCGCGATGGAGGACGGCAGACCAAACCCGCAGAGAAAGAAGCTCCTATTTAAAATGCTCTACTCCCCTCCTTCTTTCTTTTTGGTTATACTGTTAGTTCTATTTTCTTTTACGAGGTTGTTGGCGTTCCCAAGTGTTTATTGATATTAGTCAAATCTAAGATTCTAATGGCTGTAGATAGGTCAATTATGAATTGGTTTGATTTAGATCCAATGTAACCTTAGAGATAGAGATAGAGAGAGAGACTTCACAAATTATATTTATCCCACTTTATTTTCTGGATAATTGAAAAGGACTCAAAATGCACACAGCACTTTGTTAGACAGTTGTCCGCTTAATCAAAAGCTATGTTTCAAGAAATGTTCCATAAGTGCAATGATATTGATGGTCCAGTTGTATACATTAGAAAAAGCAATAACTGTGGCTATATATTGGTCACAAATGTGTGGCATGTTAGTGTCTGTGGGTATGTGAGGTTTGAATTTACTAGGAAAGCAAAAAAAAAAACAGCATGTTGGACAAATGAGTGATTTGATTGAATTGTCTCTCTATGTGTACATTCATTTTTATTTTTATGGTCCACTGCAACAAATGTATTCTTCATGGCAGGGAGTCTCTGGCAGCTCGTATGCAGATTTCAGAGTTAAATTCCTGTGTAGCAGCAAAGACATACCTTGGATTAAATGTAAACAGACATTAAGTCTCATGACCAGGATCCACCCTGCACAGTAAATGAAGTAGCTGTACTTGGAAGTGCTGGCAATATTGAATCACATTGAATAAACACTGGGGGTTAAAAACAATGGAGTCTGCATAGTGTACAGGACAAAGTAACTGCACTGTGAACAGGTCATTCAAAACCAAGGGCTCGATTATACCAGATGCCGCTGAGCGGCAGCGCGATCCGGTGATGTCAACCTCACGCTGCCGCCGAGCGGCATCTTGATTACACCAGGGAAACTTCAAAGCGGAGACAGGGAGACAGGGAGGCGTGGCCGTGAGCGGTTTCACCCTCATTGGCTGGAACCGCTCACGTGACGCAGCATCGCCACCAAGAAGAAATCCGAGGATCGCGCCAGGAGACATCCGCCCTGCAGTGCCACGGGCGCGCACGCCACAACAGATATACGCGCTGCTATTGTTTTTTTTTTTAAGTTGTTTTTCAGGCAAACGGCGCCGCGAGCGTGCGTTTTTCTGTATAATCACGGCCTTAGGCTAAGGCCCCGCTGCCTCAGACCACGCGCCCGCACTGCAGACAGGCGGCGCGTGGAGAGGCACTTGGGGCTTTTTCCGGTCCAAAGGGACCATTTTTACGAGCTGCAGACGTGATGGATACTAATACAGAAAAGGAATTCAAAAGTGCTCAGGGATAGACAAAAGAAAAAAAAACAGCTTTTCAAGGTTGAACAGCCGCCCAAGTGGCCTTTTACCATGGGTCGATTTATGTTTTTATATATTCAATTTAAAGATTGAGTTGTTAAGCATGGCTGCAACATTGAGGCTTCAATCTGTGATCAAATTTTTTTTATTTTTTTGCAGGAAAATCGTAACCGTTTCTTCAGCCTGTAAATGCTGAAA
Source organism: Ascaphus truei (assembly GCA_036426205.1). Lineage (NCBI taxonomy): Eukaryota > Metazoa > Chordata > Amphibia > Anura > Ascaphidae > Ascaphus > Ascaphus truei. Next base: position 77,037,548 of record CM071570.1, read on the forward strand.
CGAGAATCGTTTCCTCCGGGCGAACGTGGAATCCGACATGTTTAGTCAGGACGCCTTTGGCTGTGACCTTTACCTACGATGCTTTTCTCTTTCGTTAACGTCAGCATTTCAATTCAGCCTCAAAACAAAAAAAGGAACAATACGGATTTAGAAACTGGGAGAAAAAAAAAATCGTACAAGTGCAGTTTAGTGCAGAAAATGTCATGTACAAAAAGCACACGCGTATAACCCCGTTTGTGTTCTGTTCTCTTATTAGCCCTCGCACTAAATTCATTTCCCCACAAATTCCTCTGAAAGATTTGGAAAAAGATAGACTGTATATATACACATTTTCACAGAGAGCAGCAAAAGCACTGATGCGATTTGTTTCCAAACTAGCAGATTTAGCTCTTGTTGCAATAAATTAAACTGGCTCATTCCAGGATAGCCATCACTCTGGCTGTACCATACAGCATCATTTAAATTCCACAATGATACTGCAGACTGCTGAGAGCGGCACTGTTACTCTGGCAGGCCTTCGTGGGGTACTTAATTGTCATGGTTTAATGTGGAAACAACAAACTGCATAGAACCCATTTACATTAAATGTAATGTCAGAGAGTTAAAGCAGCAATACTACTTTTCAACTTTTTTTTATTTTTTTATTATTATTTGTATATGTAAAACATGTGACAAGACCTACATTTTTACCTAAGGTGGCAAATCATTTGGTGCTCCAGAGGTCTGCAACGTCTCCAGTAAGAAGAGCCATTTTATACAAAATATATATCTTTCTCCAAAATATTCAGAGAGCCGCAACACATGCATGAATATTACACCCCCAGAAACACATACTGCACACGCACACACACACACACACACACACACACACACACACACACACACACAACAACAGCACACCACACACACACACCACACACACACACACACACAGGCATATACTATATAAGCATAAACATACGACAAAATATCCTTTTATTTAGTTTTTTCATTACAATACAGGAGAGAGACAGACATACAACTGGGGAGACATTGGGCCCGGCGGCAACAAGAGGCCAGACCAGCACGCGCCGGCCGGGCCCCCCACCCCCGCAGCCACCGCCCGGATATAGTGAGGCAGACAAGCAGCAGCTGGGGGCCGGCAACCTGCAGAGAGCACAAGTAGGAGCGGAAAGAGCTGCATGCGGCTCCTGAGCTGCAGGTTGCCGACACCTGGCATAACAGAATGGCTGCTTCAGGTCAGTGTAACTCAGCGGCTACAATGTATCCTTATAGATTACTACGGTAGCCATATGTATTGTTACAGTTTACAGCTCACACTGCTGAGAAATGTTTGAACAAATGATCACAAACAGGAAAGTGCTACAAAGATGTTGCAGTGCTTGGGAGGTGAACTAAAACCTGCTATGGAAATCAAAGGATGCTTTAAAACTCATTAAAAATGGCATTAAGAATTGACAATCAAAAAGCAAAACAGTCAGTCACTATTATCTAATACTGCAGAACTGGTTTATTTTAAAAACAAAACAAAGAAACATAAGATTTCACATGTTTTGCAGCTTTCAATGAAACTTCTAGGATGTTCAAATACAGGAACACTAACGCTGATGGGTAACTTTTTTATCTATGACACACTCCTATAAACTCTGAATGAGAGAGCGTAAGCCGCATTGAGGGAGAAGACACTGACACAAGACACAAAGATTAAGGAACTATATAGATGATATAAAAACAAAAAGTTATAGGAACAAGCACTCGGTTACTAATCTGAGGGGAGAAAATACACACAAAGTTATCATTTCAATTGCTCCATCAATTAATTTTAACCCTACAGACAAAACAACTGCATTAAAAAGAAGCTGTAGCCGTTGTTTTTAATCCCCCCAAAACACCTCTAGGGTTCATGCATAAAAATAAAAAACTCATCATGACAAAATATACATTAAAAATAAATAAAATGTGGGAGTGGAGTACTTGCTTAGAAACGTAAATAAATGGTCAAGAAGAGCCCAGAGCAAGGTTAGGAGTCACAGTAGCAATAATACTTCAACTATGGGGTCCCATACAAAATTGGAGCATTAAAACATTCGTCCCCTTCACATGAGGAGTGGGGGGAAAAAACTCTCCAGTTTCTCAAAGCCAGTCACCCATACGAATGTGAAGCCCCTCTGCAAGGTCTACATGGAAGGAGGTGATATTGGGCCCTTGTTCAATAGATTATGAAGCGGCTTCCCATGAATTAATTCAAATGAATGGGACTACAATGTTCTCCAGCATGGGGAGACGTGCAACAGCATAATTAATGAGGGCTGTACCTGGACCCCAAATGTTGCAGCACACCGTAAACTAATTATCTCCAGAAACTATACTAAAACACAGGAAAGTCACTCAGTGCGCAAAGCGGCTTCAACGGCCATTCGTTTGTCTAAAGTCTCCATCTGATGTTTTTTGTAACATACAGGTAATTGCCAACATAAGTTTGCAACATCTGCAAAAGAGACTTCCCACTTCCCTTCAGGACTTCAATGTAAATCCTAAAAACCACCAATTCAACTCGGATCTTCAACAAAGCACACGACAGAAAGATTGCGCTTCATTAAACCCAGCAGCAAACAGTCCAATGAAAATTCACAAAGAAACGATTGAAGAGGGATAAATAAAAAATAGTTGGTTTACAGTATACATGCCTTTGAACCTCCGAGTTATTCGTCAAGTAAAAACAGACATCCCCTGCGAGCTCAGCACCCAAACCCATCACACCATGTATATGTATGTCAAAAGGAGTGTTACATCGAATATCACAAATGAGATTGTTAAATACTCATCTGTTTCTTCTCATATGCTAGGGCAGGGGTGCGCAAACTTTTGCTACTGCGCCCCCTGCCTCTTGTCCCCCAGTGCTGCCCCCCCCCCCCCTTCGCTCAGTGCGGCGTCAAATGAAGCAGGGGTTCATGTGATATCAACCGCGGTGTTCCTATGGCAACACGCGTGTGACATCACGCCGCATGACCCTGTGGCGTCAAATGACGCCGCGTTGCCATGGAGATGCTTCCAGACGCCGGCTGAAGCAAGGTAAGTTGAGGTTCCAGAGGCCTCACGCGATACCCCGGCATTTCATTTTAATGCCTATGGGGAAGAGCGCGGGGTCTCTGCAACTACCCGCGCCCCCCAGAAAAATCTCACGCCCTCCAGTTTGCGCACCCCTGAGCTATAGTAACTTGGTCAGAGTCTAAAGTATTTTTAAGATTGTAACCACGTTAGGACCCGTAAAAATGGTGTAAGCTTGGCATGTTACTGGCTTAAAAATTCTTTGGCCAAAGAATTTGACCCTTGCTTCCGAGGAGAGACAGATAAGTATTTAAGTAGATCATTTGTCATATTGGATGTAGCACTGGGTCTTTTGGTCTTTTGTTGTATTCTTCAGCTATGGCATCAGAACTGGTTGTGAATGTTATAAATCGGTGTCAGAATGAGGGATACCCTCACGGTGAGGCTGAAGAGTTCAGGGTCACATCCTTAACTCCTCCTTTCTGGCACTAACTGGGTCAAAGCGGCATCAGCGCATTATGTTGTGACGCCAAGGAGAGGGATTACAGTGCAATAACCCGTAGCGGAGGTTAGTGAAACGTCCTCTTCCACACCGCATTATTTTATTCCCCTACTGGAATGAGAGAGACGATGCAGTTTAGTGGTTTAACAGGAGTACACAAGTCTGTTCATTTGATTCCTGTGTGGGCCACTTGTACACCCTGTGATATGAGGAGAGTTATCCTGTCACCCTGTGCATTACTTGTATGTTCCAGATACCAGGATCTCGCACAATGGCCCTTCAATTCAATATGCTCTTAAGCCATTTGCGTCTTAAAAAATTCCCTTATAAGTCCTATTCATTTAAACTCTGCCTAAAGCTTTCCTAACAAGCAGAGACATTAAGAGACCATTCATTGTTGTTGGTAATATCTTTAAAAAAAAAAAAATAATAATCTTTGACTTACCAACTTTTTTTTTATACTAGTAACATGTAATGGCATACATTTTCAGCCTACTGTAGCCATGGAATCAGGGATGGAAAAGTACCAGGCGCCACACAATGTAATCCTGGCATCTGGGCTACCGGGTCAGTCGCTCACAACCATGGGCGTCCGCAGGAGCGGCAAAGGGGGGGCGCTTGCCCCCCCCTGGATCCAGGGTCGCAAACAGGGGGGGCACAGGGGGTACAAAGGGTAATGCTTCCCGGGCCCCGTGGGTCAGGCCAGGCCCCGTGGGTCAGGCCGGGCCCCCTGCGCGGCCAGGCACCAGTTAATTAAATAAATGTAAAAAAAAAAAAAGTTTAAAAAAATGGCGCCGATTCCCCGCGGTCCCGACGCGCATGCGCAGGGCAAGCAGGGCCCGCTTCCCCCCGCTCCCAAAGTGGGACGGAGGGGGAAGTACAAGCCAAGCTCCTCTGCGGCCCGCTCCCCCTCCCAACGTGGGACGGAGGGGGAAGTACCAGCTCCTCTGCGGCCCGCTCCCCCTCCCGCTCCCAACGTGGGATGGAGGGGGAAGTACCAGCTCCTCCTGCAGCCTGCTCCCAACGTGGGACGGAGGGGGAAGTACCAGCTCCTCCTGCAGCCTGCTCCCAACGTGGGACGGAGGGGGAAGTACCAGCTCCTCCTGCAGCCTGCTCCCAACGTGGGACGGAGGGGGAAGTACCAGCTCCTCCTGCAGCCTGCTCCCAACGTGGGACGGAGGGGGAAGTACCAGCTCCTCCTGCGGCCCGCTTCCCCCCCTTAAAAAATTTCTGCGGACGCCCATGCTCACAACCCATCCTGCTTTGCTAGAGAGAGCGCTGCTGCCGGTTGCAGCGGTGACTGACAGGTCAGTCACTGCGCTGTTTAGTCCAGCGTGGGGAGAGCACGGTGCGAGAGGGGATGGAGCCCTAAATGATTATGCCAACCCGCTCACTTCAGCCAACTTCTGGCAGGGGGGGGTGGGAATTGTGCGAGCTTGTCAGTGTGTCATACACATACAGCCTGTGCCAAGGAGTGGGTGTGTGGGGATGTGCAGCAACAGCCTCCCCCCAGCGCCCCTCACCCTTCTTTACCAAACTGGCTCCTAAAAACTCTGGTGTCCACCCCTTGTCATTGTTAACTCAAGATCACGGCGAATGATTTGTAGAGAGATGATAGAGAGAGATAGAGAGATATGAGTAGAGTAAGGAGAGAAGAGAGAGGAGCGAGAGAGAGAGAGAGAGAGGAACACACACAGAACAGACAGAGAGGAGAGAGAGAGAGAGGACACACACACACATTCTAATATTAGATGATATATATATACACACACACACACACACACACACACACACACACACACACACACACACACACACACACACACACACACACACACACACACACACACACACACATATATATATATACACACACACATACACACACACACACAATTTAAAAAAAAAAAGTAAGATGTAAAATGCAATTAGTAGTGGAAATCCCATCGTGCAGCCTGCATCCTAAAATGTGTCTGCATATTTTCCCTTATGTTAAAATAACTGCATAATTAAGTTGAGTTTTGAAGATCAATAAAAAGCTTGAACAAAATGAAAGAACACAGATCTGCTCTTCATGCCAGGACGCAGAATTCTGGCTTTTAGGGCGAGAAGCAGAATTAACTACTGCAGAGTCGGCACCCCTGCAATGCTCAGCAGGTCTCTAGCAGTGATCCTGCTCTAAACTATACAGGGAGAGGGGAGTCATGTGTATGAGGACACTGCTGCCCTTCCATTTGAGGGATGTGTTACATGAATATTTCTTCCTTTAACCGTACATCAAAATCCTTTATGTACATTTGTTAAACCTCCAAAGTCACTGCAGTGTGTGTATTGACTCGAGCAGCTCGCGTTACTGCAGCTAAAAATCTGCCAAACATTAAAATTGCAACCTGCCTCAGTTTGTTGTTTGCATCACAAGATGAATTTCCATTTTTTGGCTCAATGTTCTAACTGCTACATAGGTTGGAATAGCAAATCTGTACTGTATATATTTGCCAGCTTCTGTACTACAATTCAGCAAAAAAAAACAACTTGTGTGCAGTCACATGTCGCAGGCCGTGCCACAATCCTGTCTTTCCCTATTATCTCTTAGCATACAATGCTTCCACTGTAGCTAGGGATTCTGGGTAATGACAAATTATACAAGTCAAAACTTGTCAACATCACAATGTAAAAAATCAACAAAGTCACTTATACGGTCAATATAGTGTGCGTGTGTGTGTATATACCCACACAGACACACACACAATCATACTTTTTGCATCCTCCTTAAAATTTCTTACTATGTCAAACATTTTTGGCGGTCCTTTTAAATGTCACAATTGTGGATTGTTGCCTATTTTAATACTGTGCTCAAACTGTTGCATCACATGGCTCTAAATGCGATTACAGGCATACACGGCATATTCTGTTACTTGTCATTGTACAACTCAAAAAATGACCTCCGGGCTTAAAGACGACAATGTAAAAATACATATTTAATGAATGTTAAATATAGTGGAAATAATAGTTGTGGGATGTTTTCACTGTGTTGCACTTCTTACATATCTTGCTCAGTGGCACCACAGAATTAACTACCTTTTCACTTAGGCTTTTGACTATCCCGTGATTTGGATATTTGGAATGATATTACACCTTTTGTAAACCACCACCTCCTCGTTTTAAAACGCAGAAATTCTTGCAGTCTCTCATTGTTATTCTCAACATTTGACCTCCCAAAAGCAGATGCAAGCCTGATATTTTTGCAGCAATAAAAGGAAGTGAGGTTTAAAGTTCTGCTGATACTTCTTAATTAGTACTGTATGACCCTGAAAAGGATCAGGTGCTCACGGTGTTGGTTGAAGCGGTAAATGCAATTCCCTATTGCCGATCTGTGCTATTTCTGATGTGCCAAAAACCTCAAGCACTTCAAGGTAGGGGCAAGCTCTCCCAAGGACAGTGGTAGGTTTACCCCTTCTATATCCTAAGAGACTACAACACATTGTAGTGCAAGGCATAGCTGGCACCATAAGTGCCAACGTTTACAGTACCCTCATGATGCACTGTACATGGCCCACCAGAAGCCCTCACGATGCACTGTACTTGGCCAACCAGAAGCCCTCACAATGCACTGTACTTGGCCAACCAGAAGCCCTCATGATGTTCCAAGTTTCTCTTAGGCCGTTGCTCATTTTCTAGAGGGTGATTGGGTTGACCTCTCCTATGGAGCAGCCATCACATGACCCATAAGTGCCGGAGATCCGGTTGCACTGTAAATCAGAATAGGTTAAATATGACAGGTTAAAAAAGGTAATATCACTTTTTTTCCCACTTTAACATTGCTATGGTAACCTAATGCTTAAGAGGTTTGTTTTTTTCAATCATTATTAATGTTTTTTGGTGGCAAGACGGTCAATCTATAAATACATTGTTTTTAGATAATATGCATGGTTTTAGTGGACCAAAAAAAAAATTATTATAATATTAATAGCACATTCACAGGAACAAATATAATATCCATTGATGTAGCCAACAGGATTGTAGCAAGTCTCAATATAAACTCCAAGTATCAGTTTCCACAGAATTACATACAGTAGCAATACTGCAACATATGTCACCAAAAGGAACAATGATGCATTCTGTGTATATTTGTATATTATATTTAGCATAATAGAATTGGGGGATGGATATTTCACTTCTGTTTATAAATATTGATAATATCTGTTAAGTATGAAATCAGATATATAAAAAGTCTGAAAAAAAAAATGTATAAGGAGGGAATTTCTCCCATTTCCATGTCCTCCGGGAACAAATTCATACGCGCACAGAAGTAGTGATGCTTAGTTCTGAAACAACTGTGCAACGTTTGCAGAAAAATCAGATTAAAACGCAATACACTGAATGCATCACTAAAAAGCAGAAGTCAACTCTGGCTCTTTCACACACACAGTGACTAAATGACGTTTGACACCCTGACCAACTTGAGCGGATGACAAAGGGTTACGCCCAAAACACTGCAGTTCACCTCTACAAAAATTAAAATAAAAAAAATTAAAAAGTTTGACTCTTGACAAGTTTCGGCACACAGTGTCCTTACTGAAAAAAATAATTATATATATAATATATAATTATTTTTTTCAGTATATATACTTAGTTAAGTTATGCTGAGTAAAAAAAAAGTGACTAAAACCCTCCACCGCAAATGGAAATATAACTGTATGCCATTACCGATCCCTAAGACAAGCAATGAGCATACAGTTTATTTCCATTTGCTATATATATATATATCATATATAGATATATATATAAATTATATATTATATATATATATAATATATAATATATATATATATATTTATATATATATATATATATACAGTGGTTGACAAATCACCAAAAAACTACTCGCCACCAAAAAAAATCTACTCGCCACCTATACCAAACGGGTGCTGCTTGGCCAATATTTACTCGCCCGGGGTTAAATCCACTCGCCCGGGGCGAGCAAATGTATAGGTTTGTCGAACACTGTATATATATCACCTATACACATATACACATATATAGAATCCATGCACAGCCGCACACCATTTGCAAGTAAATAAGTTTTGGTACTTATCCCATAAAGCAATAACAGACCATACGATACCGGTTGCAACACGACATCAAGGGACAGCACGCAGGTAAGTAAATCATAAATGTTCTATATTTGATAGAAGACACAAAAAACGACGTTTCGGTCCCAAATAAATGATCAAGGGAGTCCTGCAGTTTTATATTGCATGTATGCAAAGGGACTTCTGTAGTGTGTGTGTGTGTGTGTGTGTGTGTGTGTGTGTGTGTGTGTGGTGTGTGTATACTATATATATGTATATATATATATGTATATGTATATATATATATATATATCTATATATATTATCCTCTCTCTCTTCTCTCCTCCTCTCTCTCCTCTCTCTCTCTCTCTCTCTCTCTCTCTCTACTCTCAGATTCCCCTATTCTCTTTTAGTCTGGTCGCACACCTCACCAAAACCCCATCTACCGCGCCCACACAAACATCCCTCTACTCGCCCCTGTACCACCCCCGTGTGGCTGCTTGGGCCAATAGGACTCGCCACGGATGTTGTAATTAAATCCACTCCCCGGGGCGAGCAAATGTTAGGTTTGTCCAACACTGTGTTTGTGTATTATATATATATATATATATATATATATATATATACATACACACACACACACACACACACTACAGGAAAGTCCCTTTGCATACATGCAATATAAAACTGCAGGACTCCCTTGATCATTTATTATTTCTGCCTAAACACCTATCCTGCTAAACTTTGCCACTGGCAAAAGGTCCCAGCTGGATGTGGCGCATGCAAGTAAATACACCAAGATATATTCCATGTACAGTATTACATACACACGAGAACCATTGGTTTCGTGTACCACCTGACCTTAGGATTGAAGTAGTTACCAAAGGTTACTGGGGGGGCAAGAGAAGATAGAATAATTTGTATGATGGCTCGTCAAAATAATAAAAATCGATTCATTTGTGTCATAGGATATTTTGCCCGCGAGTTTCAGCGGATCCTTCATTACATTGTCACAGCCCAGATCTGATTCCTGGAATCTGATAACCTCTAGCTAATTGGTGCAGAATTAGCTGCATACTACAGTATAAACATAAACCAAAAGTCCTATACTCCATAGCTCAGATAGATGCATGTGTACAATTTTTACAAAAGGTCCTGATCATCTGTAACCACACATGGGACTGGGCCAATTTGATGCACAGACATTAGAATATAATGTGTGGTTTTTTTTTCCCACAGGGAGTATTCAGCATTAGACATGTTGAATTTTTAGGCTTAAAATTAGAAACTGCACATTTATCCTCCACCAGAGGCTTCCAGAACAGTGCTTTGATGTGATGATATATGTGAATGAATAATAAAACACAAGGATGGAAAGGTTATGTATGCATTGATGATATAGGTTAGGGAGCCCCAAGACGTCCCCTCAATATTGCCAACAGCTTTTTTTAAATTCATGAATGGGGAAGACCAATGTATGTATGAATAGGATTTAACAGAAAGTATGTGACAGAAATATAAAGATAGCTGAAAACCCACCAGCCACTAAGCCTAAAGTTCCAGCAATTGGAGCAGAAGACATTGAGCCTCAGCTCTAAACAATCAGCTTAAAAAAAAAGAGAGAGATAGTAGATGTGTTTTATACATACATGTATGTGTGTATGTACACACACACACACACACACACACACACACACACACAGTATCATAAGACATAGATATACATAGATAATGATCTATACAGTCACACAGGTAAGTGCTGTCATGTCCCAGCTCTCCGCCCCCCCCCCCCCCCTCAGTGCTGGGTGCACCCCCTCACTGCTGAGTGCAGCCCTCCTCAGCGCTGTGTGCTCCCTCCAGTGCTGTGTGCACCCCCCTCAGTGCTGTGTGCAACCCCCCTCAGTGCTGTGTTGCACCCCCTCTCAGTGCTGCGTGCACCCCCCAGTGCTGTGTGCAACCCACCTCAGTGCTGTGTGCAGCCCCCCCCCCCCCCCCCTCAGCGCTGGGTGCAGCCCCCTCTGTACCTGCTGCTGAACCTCTTCATGCCCTTGCCGCAGTCGGACTCCTGCGGGTAATGCCCCTTTGTCCCGCTGCCCGCCAGCCTCAGGTTCTGCTGCAGGCGGCACTCCCTGTCCAGCGGAGCCGCGCCGAAGCTCTCATGTCCCGCGGGCTCCGGCTGGGCTCTCTTTCTCATCCCTGCTGGGCAGGCGGCGGCACGGGTGAGGGGGGGGAGGCTGCGGCAGCTCTAGGCTGGCTGCGATGTGCACATCAAGGCGCGCAAAGTGGGTAGTGTGCAGGCTGCCGTGCTGTGCTGCTGCTGGGAGCTGGATGCTGGTACTGCTGCTGTTTCCCAGCTCCCTCCTCTCTCAGACACACACACAGCTGAGCTACAGTGTGGGAAGGAGCCGCCTCCTACACTGTGACCCGCAGCGCGCCCCGGCCAATCACAGGGGGCGGGAAGCTGCATGGTAACTACTGTAGGAGGGATGCTACAGCACTGTGCGCTTGTGCAGTGGGATCAGCTCTGCCAAGTAGGGTGCACCATTCATGCACAGGCTCAGGGAGTCCTGCTTATTTACCTTCCCACCCCGAATAGTTTACCCCTAAGGGAAGCTTGGACTCGCGCTGTGGGGGGTCAAGAGATGAAGAGATCAGGGCGATGCATTGGCAGGAAGGACCTGAATTGCATTGCAATGTGCGGTTGGCCATGAAGTGGTGAAGATTAGATATAAACCTGTGTCGGGTATCAAAGAAACATACAAATTGCTAACAGATTAGGGCAAATTGGTCCAACCAAATGAGTGATGGTCAACCTTTGTTATTACTGTAGATTCTTGGCTAATATTTGAAACACACCCTTATTCATTCCAAGCATACGAGTAGCACCAGGGCTTATACTATACGCACGATACATAAAGCTTGGCCCCCTGCAGACACACTTACCAGAATGCCCTTCCACTGTCTCTGTACCTCCTTCCTACCTATTAGATTGTAAGCTCTTTGGAGCAGGGACTCCTCTTCCTAAATGTTACTTTTATGTCTGAAGCACTTATTCCCATGACCTGTTATTTATAGGATTGTCGCATATTACTACTGTGAAGCGCTATGAACATTAATGGCGCTATATAAATGAAAGAGTAACGCAGCACACCATAAACTGATTACAGATTCTTGCTGTTACCGGTGCCCCTGATCCAGGGGAGTCCCTGTCAGTGAAAAACTCCAAAGTCAGCAAAAGAATTGAAGGTTCAGGGCTCTACGGATCTCCAAAGAATTTATTATATCACAATATACACAACATTTCAACCAACAAAAAGTGGTCTTTCTCAAGTGAAGATAGAATACACAATATAATGTCCACAATTTATAGCCCCCAACCCAGGCGAGATTACTTAAAATCATCCGGTTAGTCCCATGTGAGTGCCTCAGTCCAAAGCGCAATGCGCGCGCGCACATCCGGATCTCCATCGCATGACGTAATCTGTGGGCTGTCCTGTACTCCGATCAGTCCTGTAGACTCTGCATCTGGGGATCTAGGTATCCCATCCAGGCGCATGCGCGAGCGCACATCAGGGTCCCGCGTCCTTCCAGGTGACGCCATCACGCAATTGCGCGATCTCCGATTGGCCCGTCTGTCCCACGATGTCGCCGATGTTATCTCCTGCATCCGTCGCCCTGGGGATATATACATGTGTATGTGTATAATAAAAGTCCCTTCTTGTCCCATACTTGAAGTATCTGAAATCCGTAGAGCCCTGAACCTTCAATTCTTTTGCTATATAAATAAAGACATACAATACAATTTCAAGCCATGTTTCTATATGTGAGAACTACATTACATAATGTTTTACTTGGAAACCACAGTTCCCATTCTTTACTCATCAGTCTCCTATTTTTTTCTGACTCAATACATTCTTGTGACATCCTTGGCCGTGAGACCCCAGGGTGCCCCAATGCCCAGGTTGGTAATCACTGACCTAGATTGTTTCAGTTGTCACAGATTTCAGTGAAACTATTGCAGATGTATTCTTTTTAAAGTCATCTTTTGGTCCAGATCACAAATTCAAATTATTTTTGCTTTTCAATCTTGACATCGGTGCGATGTGACCTTGGAGCCCCCAATACACATTTAAAATAAATAAATATTGGGACTGGAGGTATAAAACCCCAAAAAGTAAAGACTGTCTTCACAATCTGGAGCCAGGTAGTCACCCTAGGTATGTAACCAGACCTGGGACTCGTGGAAGGGTTATTCCTGGGAAACAAGGTGGCATCTTTGTGCCAAGATGGTATCCTGGGATATAGGGTTGGTATATAGACGAGTATGGGGAACAAAGGGAGAAGCGACAGGCAGGACAGTTATTAAAAAATAATAATAATAATTAAGAAGGTGGAGTCATTTATAAAAAGCTCAGGGTATATGCATGTAATCCATTGCTGGTAAGCACGGCTATGTTTAACTTCTTCAGTGCCAGAGGAGACACACACACACACACACACACACACACACACACACACACACACACAACTTTTTTAGCATTATATCTTTTTCCCACATACCTCCAAACTTCATTGTACCTGCTAAATATGTACAATTGGAGGGTATGTATACCACACTCAGGTGGTACATCTAACCTCGAGTGGCTGAATAGCAACCATACTCCACAAAGCATTTGGTCTTGGAAACCATAACAAAACAAGTTTTTTTTTTTGTTTTTGTTTTTTTTAACCACCTGAATATATACTGAAACACAGGATGGAAGCAGACTGGCATTTTTGCTCTTTATTGTGCATTAGAGAGCGGTTTAACACTTTATTGCAACCCTCATCAAATAGTGTTAACCGTTTGGGGTATATTTAGTTTATTGCCATGGAAAATTCTGAAACTTGGTGCTCCCACCTTTTCTATGGATTAGAATTTCTCTTCCAAAAGCCTGCATTTTTGATCACTTCTAAATAGTTTCAAATCATTTGAGTGCAAGTGAGAGTTTTTATTTTTTATTTTTATTACCCTAATAAATCAGCAATACTGTACATCAGTTGTCATGATCTTCTTACACTGGCAAAGCCAGCTCAGACAGAGCGTATTACTTTAAAAACATGCAAATAATTGTAGAATAGAAGTAGGTTCCTTATACCAATTAAAGTTTAACTTCACGTTAGGAATGTGGGCTCTTTAAACAATGTATTCCCAACAACTTTAAGTTAGATGGTAGCGCAGTGCATCTATAAAACCAAAAATCACAAATATTGCCAACCCCATATTCAGGAGGAAAAAAAAATGGGGGGGGAAAGGAGAAGAGAGACAAGGATCAGCATGAACTCCAGATCACCCACAGTCTCAAAAGTTTATGGTATCTGAAATGTTAGTGTGAAATAAAGGGAACCCAACAAAGGCAGAAACTTTACAGTTACGGGTGAATAACAGTCATAAACGGATAAATGCTTTGGCCAAAGGGTTTAGCCAAATAACCCTTTTTCACGAGATTATTATTTTATTTTAGCCCGATTGGTAGGAGCGCAGGAATCGTTCATTTTGTTTTTCTATTTTAAGATGTTAAGGCCTATCTTTTTCCCTGCAGCAAACTTCTATAGGGAGGAGCGCGGTATTATGTACAGTTTCTCATAAAGTGACATTGTACAACACCTGCTTTTGATTTGCCTATAAACTCAAGATCACACATCACTTATTTTATTTTTTATTTAACACCTCTGAATGCTTCGCCATTGAAATTATACTTTAAACTCTGAGGATCCTTTAGCGCCAAATATAATGATGATTGTCGCCTTCCATGTCTACTGTGCAGTAACAACCAAAAATAATGATGTGGTCCAGTAAATGGGCCGATAGTTATATGGCAGGTACAGTGCACCTATGAGACAGCAACATGAGCTTCTTATACAAGGGACTTAACAGAAGTCTCAATTCAACACTGCAGCCTCCACCTAAAATGAGGACGGCGCTATATAATTGTCACTTGAGAGTACTGTGATTGTATACACTCCCTCTGCCATTTCTGGTTTGGAATTTAACAAGGCAATGAGGAGTTTGATTACAATCAAGTAATACTGCACTAAGTATTACCCGACCGTAACCAAATATCAAGCACTTGACTAGCAGACAGTGTCAGTCCAGAAGGCATTGTGTTACCTCTGGTAATTTTACCCTAAGTGCACAGCGCCTGCAGCAACAATTCAGGATGCCGCACAGAGCTTACAATCTATATTTTGGTGCTTCAGTCACAGGAAATAGAGTGACTTTGCCAAAGTCACACTTGGGCCCCCATACACAAAAAGGATGCCAAGCTTTATCACACCTCCGCTCCCATTCGAAAGTCTACTGGGTTCATCTGCTTCAAAAAGTAGGACTCTTTAGTCCAGTCCTTAAATGGTGCAATATCTAATCACTCACTCTACAACAGGGATCTTCAACTGGCAGCCCGTGGGCCAAATGCAGCCCGCCAAGGGCTTTGATGTGGCCTTTAGACTCTGCTCTTGCCAATTTTATACTAGGTGTGTGTTGGTGTGTACAGAAGTGCTGGAAGAGTCTGAAACACATTGTGCCGTTAGCCACCTCACTGCTAGCTAGGAGCAGCCAGAGACCAAGTTATACACTGGTCCCATATAGAAAATAAATGTACATTTGTCTGGCATTGCATGGCCCCTGCAGATCCCACACCTAGGAGATAATTCTGATAAATGTACATGCAGGGTGTGGATGCAGACAGGGGACTGCTAGGAAGAAGATGGGGATGCAAAGGTAATTTTTCTTCAATGACTAGAGTGATACAAAAGTGACCCAAATTGTTCGTATTCTAACCAAAGTGTTCATTTTATCTGAATACACTGAATGTTTAGTATGGCAGGTTTCTGTACCGGGTTAGCCAAGCTTAATAATCAAAAAACGAATAGACGATACTGTTCTGTGGCTAACGAAATGCTTTTATTTGTGCGAGCTTTCGAGATCCCCTGATCTCGTCTTCGGGTGATGTTACGATTGATTCAGTCAAAAAACGTTCTTGAAACAAAACATCTCTTACATTTCAACACCTACCCACACCATTCTATACACTCCCCCTCCACACACACACACACACACACACACACACACACACACACACACACACCTTTTGTAAAGCGCTGTACACACTGTGGGCGCTTTATTAATTAAAATTTACACAAGTACACGCACACATTCTCTGACATCACAAGCATTCAGGGACCATTTAACACGTCAGGTCATAAATCGCATACTGCACAGGGGGATATAGCCTTCACCCATAGATGCTTTGTTTCAAGAAAGTTTTTTGGCTGAATCAATTGCAACACCCTAAGAAGAGAAAGCTCGCACAAATAAACGCATTTTGTTATTAGCCACAGAACGGAATCGTCTATTAGTTTTTGATTATTAAGCTCGGCTAACATGGTACAGATCATTATATATATGATTTTATATGATTTTATGCATGTTACTCTTTGGACATCGATGGGGTCCTCAAAATATTTAGAAATTGATTTTACTTGTTCTAATTATACATATGTGTAATTGATTTAATTGATTGCTTCAAATTCAATTAAGCTTTATTGGCTACTTGCTGTTAACCTCCCTATAAATACTAAGGACATATGCTTGAAGGGTATCCCCTGAAGAAGTCGCCATTTGATGACGAAACGCGTAGGGCGTGGCTAGAGTCCGGCCGCCATTTGCCCACAAACACTGATGCAGGTTGACTGAGAACTCTTGGCTCCCGTGTGCTGCTCTCCCGGCTTGCTACCTTGTACTATTATACATCTGGGGTGCCTGTTTACCGGAGGGACCGATTTGGTGGAGCACTGAAGGTGAAAGACCCCTCTTCCGGTTCCGGTTCGCGAGGCTGATCCACGTGACGACGCCACTGATTGCGGACGGACGCTGGTGATTGAGCTGCAAGGCACATGAGAGCCTATCTCATACATGCTTTTATTTGCTGTATCCTTGTGAGTGGCCATTTGTTAGATTTTATGTTCATCCAATACATTTTTATTGTGGTAATGCACTAGGTGTGCGCCTGTTTCTTTTTTGTTCTTTTTTCCATATTGATATAAGATATGATAGATAGATATATAGAAGAGATATATAGAGAGATATATATATATATATAGAGATAGTATATATATATATATTATATATATATATATATATTATATATACTATATATATATATATATATATAGAATGAATCTGTACAGTTAGCCGGAGCGTAATAAATACATACATACATACATACATACATACATACATACATACATACAAATATATATATATATATACACACACACAAATACACATATATACACTTTTTGAAATGTTGCCACTTCTGTATCCCAAGCATTGGATTCAGTTACTTCAAAAAGTGTCATAGTCGTTACAAGGTCAGCTTCAGCACAGGGTAGTAATGGAATGCTAAAACATGATCATCTTATTTAACCAGTATGTGTTTTGAACACATATAGGAGAGGGACTAAAAGGGAAGAGAAGCAAGCGAAGCCCCCGCCCTGTACAGTACATAGAAAGTGAAACTGTACTTTAGGTTTACGACTAGGTTTGGAAACAGGTGTTATACGCAGTACCAGAGAACAATCTCACTTTGGCCTCTAATCATTATGCTGTAAATCAGTCTTCCCCTTATCAGGGAATTGCTACGCCTCATTTATTAGAATGGTCCTCATTGTGCTCGGACAGCTATGTTTGTTCTCAAAGCAACAAAAACATGCTGCATTGCGTCTGATTTTTTTTTTCCATTATAGTTTTTAAGCATGAGGTATATGGAGCTTAACAATGTCAATTTAAGCTCCAGTGACCACTGCTTTCCGAGATACTTACCTCCGTAGGGGCTGTTGGTATTTCTGAAGTTTCAATGCCCAGGTCACGCGAGCCAATAGGAAGCCACAAGGGATAATGTCACAGCTTCCTACTGGCCCGTGGGACATCTAAAGGTCGCCATTATGTTAGGCACACCATTTCTGACTGCAGAGATACTTACTTCCGTAGGGAGTGCTGGTATCTCTGAAAGCAAGGGATCCCCGGAGCTGGAATTAACTTTTTTTTTAAATTAAAACGCAATGCAGCATGTTTTGCGGTTTTAAATCGTTACACGGTGGCCAAAAATAGACAGTGAAAGTTTAAATGCAACGGGGCAAGATACCAACAATTGATGTACCGGGTCCTGAAAAACACTGGGTACACGGGAAAAAATAAAAAATTTCTTGGCCAGGTATCCTTTGTGCCCGGCCAGGTAGCTTTGGGGGTCGGAGGAAGGAGGAGGACAGGAGTCGGCGGGAGAGGAAGACGGCAGACTGCAGAGGACGACAGCAGCGGCAGAGTAAGAGGAGGATAGCGGCCAGTGGCGGTGGGAGAAGAGGACCAGGTGAGCAGGACGACAGCGGGGAGGAGCTGTGCTGCAGCAGCAGACACCGGAAGTCAGAAGACTTGTGGGTCGGAGCGCAGGGCCCGTGCTTCTCCCCGGCTGTCGTCCAGGGCCGCTCTGCTCCTGTTCACATGGTCTTCTTCTCCCACCGCCACTGGCCGCAATCCTCCTCCACTGCTGCCCTCAGCAGACTTGGGAACACAGACTGCCATCCTCGATGAGAACAGGGAACACTGGGCTAAAAGGGTCAGGTACAGACTTTTAGAAACCTGTAAACAGATATTGGTATGAAGAATTACGTTACTTTGTTATGATAATACAACAATACAAGTCTTCTGCCCACATTTTATAAGCAGTGAGCCCCCTCTCTCCACCCAAGCATGTAGGAGTTTAGATAATATAATATTAGTATCTTTCCCCTTGAGTATGTCCTGCACTTCTTTTTTTTGTGTGTTAAAAAGCCAGATTTTAGAGAGATCATCATAATCTCTAGCTTCTAAGATCACCATGGTAATGTTTGGACTGCACTGGGCACTCAGTAATTCAAACACTTATTTCGCCTGAACAAAGCATAAGATTTGAAAAATAAAGACAAGGCTGAAAAGAGCAAAGAAGTAAAAAATGAAATGGCGGTTAAAAAATTTTTTTGGGGGGGTGCCACTGGAGCTCATGCGCGATCCGTTGACCTCCATGAACCCCCTAGTTTCTGATATAATGGAGTTTTCTGTGCCGGTGTGACACGCAGAAACTGCAAATATGGCGGTGGGGTCACCAACAGAAAGCCACGTCACCCCCCGAGGTTATTGCAGCTTTATATTGGCTGTCAGAGCCAGGCTGACCGCGGCCGCCATGTTCCCACCGGGCAGGTATTTTTGCCCCGTGGAGAAAACTAGTTATATCTCGGGAGTCACCAAAGTTTGAGGGACCAGTCTCCAAGGGACACCCCAGTTTATGTAGTAAAATAAAAATATATATCCTACCACCTCCACAAAAAAGCACAGTACAGACTGCTGCTTTAACCCACTAAACACTGCATTTGCCCATGTTGGTTCTAAATGGGACAGCATTACAAGCTGAACCTACCTTACACTTTACCAGGAGTGATACAGCCACCTCATTATTTTGAAATGTATATAAAAAGAAAACTGGGTGTTTCACACTAAAAAGCAGCATACAAAACTTGCAAGTGTAAAAACAGGCATGTGCCCAATAAGCTCATCAGTGCGAGGAACAGGAATCAGCAGGGAAACAGTAGATAACGTGTTGTAAACAGGGGAGGTAAAAAAAATGGAGCCAAGCTACTGTATCTAGGAAACACCTAGTCACACAGCTGTGTGTGAGCTACTCCCAAAACTCACAGCGTGTATCCCAAGCTACTGGAGTAAATGTAGGACAATAAGAACACTCCCTGAATCATTTGCAGTCCATAAGAAATAGCAAGCGGACGATAGATATTTTCCCCCTTTTAGAAAACCGCTCATATCTAAAGAGACATTTTGATTCTGCAACTGACAAGTTGCTTATGCTCTTAGTATAGAAAACTACCGTATGGTTTCATCTACTGCAAAATTATAAAATGTTAAATCATAAACTGGCCAACATTGTGAATGAGAGAACCGCTTTATAATGCATCCCAGATAATGTGCAATCACTGCAGCATTTTACACACTTGTGAGTACTGTCCGTATTGCATACATAGTCTGTAGTCAATTTGGAACATTGGCTTCCTAGCAATGTACTTTTTCAAACATGTAGCCCCCCTGTGGGATTTCTATATAATCTAAGGGGTGAAACAGGATTTAAAAAGGAGCTAACTCCTAGTAATGCCCTTAGCTAGTATTTTGTGATGTACCAGGCAGGTGCCTGGCCACACCTTTCTAGAATGTTCTGGAATGGTAACCTGGTTGAGGGTGACTCAGCAGAGGATAAGGCCCGTCCCTTTTCTGGACAGAGACGGGTGTAGGGGGAAAGGTCATAAATAGGAGGGCAGAAGAACACCACCCTCAGATGCCAGGAGGAACAAGAGGAGGGGGCCTTGCCTGTAATTATGTACATACACAGTTTTGTGGTTAGGTAATTAGAGAAGCCCCTTTATTATTTTCCAGACAGGGAAATGCCATAACCAATTTTAGGGGCCCCCCCTTATATGACCCTCAGGTGCATCCTACCCACAAGAGGGGATGGCAAGGCACTCAACGACAGGCTCCTTCCTCAGTGATAAAGCCAGAGGCCGCATCCATGGTTATCGCAAGCGTGCTCGCAGCGTGATCAAAATGATGTACCCCTATGAGGCAGAAGCGCCGGCGCTCTCGATGCTCTTTGCTTCCTTGCGCAACAGCCGGGTCACGTAAGCGGTTCGCCCAATGAGGGCGAACCAGCTCCGTCACAGCTATGCCACGCACCCTCATCGTGTCCAAATAGAGGGCACAAATTGCTCAAGCTAGAGGCAAGCGTGAAGCCACTAGCATTGTCGCGCACCCAAACCATGGACTCGGCCTTAGAGTATCACTCCATGGCTGACAGAGGGATCGCTTCCCAGCTGCCCTCAACTCAGGGGGTAAGCACACATTAGCGCGTGTGTACACACACACACACACACACACACACACACACAGAGTGCAGGGAATGGCATGCGACATTCCTCTCACTTGCAGCTATTGTAATGTCACACGCAAACGATCCCTGAACCGGAAGTCCACAGCTGTAAGCAGCGAGCAATTTTGTTCCACGGGGCGTCCTTTTCAGATAATACAGAAAATATTAATTATTATACAATGCTGGCAATGTACACAGTGCTGTGCATAGCATTTTGCAGTGAGTCACTGCCCTGAAGACCTTACAATCTAATGCTGTGCCCGAGGCACAGGGATAAAGCGACTTGCCTAAGGTCACAAGGTGAGGGGACCGGGTTCACATGCTTCAAAAAGGCAATGACATTAGCACTGGAGCAACGTCTACAGTAGAGGAAAATGCTGCTTTATGTATACAAAATACGGACACATCGTAAGTAGGTGCACAAGCATACAGTAACCTATACATACAGTTCTTTTCAAAATGTTGCATTTATCAGTTACACCCAGTAGGAAACTTGACAACCAATGTTTTGGCCATTACAACTGGCTGTCCTATTCAAACTCGCTCCCTGGAATGTGCTGCAAAGAGTTGACACGAATTCTGCTGCAATGAGCAATGCAAATATTTTCTTGACCTCCACCTCATACCTCAAACTGTTACCATGTGCATGTCACCTTACAAATACACACAAGGAGGCATGCAAGTGGTAAACAAGGAGGTGGAGGGTTCGCATGCCTACACCCTGCAAAATCAAATCCTCACTGCAGAGGCAAAAAATAAATAAATAAAGTAATTAACTACATTCGTAGAGTATGGAGGAAAAGGCGATTCAAATGTTCTTTTTCATGTAATTTCATACTTAACGAGTTATGTTTTGGTAACTCTGAACGATGACTAAATAGGCACTTAATTCATTTTTCAATAGATTTATCAAGAAATTCCATGTCTGCATCTCCATTTAGTGAGTTTTTGCCAAAAATGTACTTAATGAGTTAACTTTACGATGACGAAATGTTGTTGGACATTCTCCACTGAGCAGCAGGTGTATGATTGGGAGCTGGATAGACATGATTTAGGAACTGCTTGCTGCTTGAGTGCCACCTACTGTGACCTTTTTTTAAGAAGACTGCAGTGACACAGCAGCACAATGACAAAAAAAAAAGAAGAAGGACGGTACGCCAATATTTAGGGAATGATAAACAGCCCCTCCCTTGTGCAGATATAACATGGCAGTGTCCCCACCCTCCCATAGTGATGTGCAATCCTTATCTTATGTTCAGATCGTGTTCACCATCCTCCCCTAGAAAAGAGAACACATCAATGGCACCCACTGGACATTGTTAGGGCGACCAGTGTAACGGCCCTTGCAACATTCATAAGGATGGTCTCAATGAAGGGTTTACATACACTCCATTGAATGATATCCCACTTCATACATGTCGTCGTGTGTCTGATATCCCGGTCCATAAGTATTATCTGCCTGACTTTCACGATATCCATTACCATGATGTGTCACTATTATCTATTAAATCAAGCATGTTGATAAGAGCATTATACATCACTCCATCTAAGCCTATGATGAATTAAGGGCAATCCACAGCCATGATAAATCCTTCTTAAATTGGATTAATATATCCAATTTGATTTATCTACAGCTTAATGTTGAATTATTTTTCTATATTCTAAACATCAGCAGTTTAATGAGCATTTCTTTATTTACGTGCACTCCTCTGCAGTCTCACAAAACACCACATGGGGTCGCAAGCACAGTATACTCCTTACATGCTACATAATGACAAACCATGGCAACGTCTGGGTATTTAAATTACACCTGCCCCAGACGAAGCTCTGTAACGGAGCAAAACGTACGTCGGGACGTTTCTATGTTTTAGGACCCACTGCAATACCAAGCCGATGGGTCTTGCTCGGAGTACCTGATATCTATTAATCCATTATGCACTGCAGGGACTAGCTAGTGACATATAAATTAGGTGTGATAACTGGGACAGTGCTTCATTAAAGTTAGAAGTTTCTTATGGATATTTAATTCATTTATTAATTGTAGATCATTAGTAACAGTGCTCCTATCTGAGCTGGTGACCGACTATGCTCACTTTGCAGTTCTAGCGTTCGCATGGTTTGGCCGCTATGTTAAAAACTATCTAATAGTGCGCTGCGGCATAAGTCTCCCGCTCCTCATAGTGGTCACTGCGTACCCCACTTGATGATACCACCGGTCCATCATCAGGACCTGGCTATACTAATTGTACCAAGTTCACCCGCTTTTTATTACCTATACAGCAGGTGATATTGGAGATCCTACGGCTCCAGCGACTCACTGCATTAGCAGTTTCATCATCCGGCTATTGGTAGTTACCTCATTTCAGGGCTCTGGGCTTAATAGCCACCGGGTCATAGGATCCCCATAAACTGTAGAGATTACGGCTCCAGAGGCTTAAATAATGGAGGATCCCGTAGTCATAGTTGTACTATCCTGCTGCTAGCAACCTCTATGTTATACACTTCAATGTCCTTTGCTAGAATCCCTGGAGTTAAGTGCATAATGTCAGCACCTCTACACTCCATGAGCAAGTAGTGTCAGCTACCTTTGTGGGAACTCTAGCAACCTCTCTTCCCTGCACCACTCTAGCACTCCCATCAGTAAGGGCTTATGCGATTGGAGACACACATTTAAAAGGTCTATTAAGCTGATATTTACATACTATGTCGCATTGATTTTCTCAAATTTGAAGGATGTACTCTGTTGTACTCTACTTTTAAATGTTGTGATTTATGTTCGAAATATGTTTCAAATAAATGTTATATTTTAGATAGTGGTGTGCATAGAAGTGATTTGCTTTTGGAGGTCCTCTCTTAGCCCTCCACCTTTGTTACGTTACGTTACATTAAATCACACCCACTAATTATTACACCTAAGATATCAATCTATTGATCCCACAGATTACATATATAATTTGAGGTACCAAGTTGATCAACGTCATCCTTTGTTTCTGCACTGGATGTCATAAGGGCACTCAAGGTGCAGTCACATAATATGGCTGCTTACTGGCCCATGTTGGAGGGACAGGTGGATTCAGCATGGTTTTTGAAGTGAAACTTCTTTGCTGGCGCCTACAAGGTTTTCATGGGAAAAAATGCATTGCCTTGTAACGAAAAACCGTAACAAAAGTGACGTCACGTTGCCAATAGGCGCGCATCCGCAGAAGAGTTTGCAGGCCCCACCACGCATGCGCAGTAACGCCCTTGTCCACCAAGTACATTGGCGCTCCCCCCTCTTTCAGCACGCATGCGCATGGCCGAAGGCCACTGCACAAGCGCGCCACTGACCGAGGGGGAGGAGAGGAGCTGGGAACACCAGGCAGGGAGAGAGCGAGAGAGCCGCGTCCCCGAGATCCCAGTGCGGAGACACACGGAATTAGATAGTATAAATATATTAGTGCCGTGAGGTCACACTTTTGTGTTTTGTCACTGAAATTGTGTTTTGATTTTTAATTAAAAACATCACTATCACAAATGCAATATGTGACAAAAGACAAAGAAGTTTCATTTAAAACACATTTTTTCTTTATACAGATGTTGCAAGCTTCATTGCACTATATTGAGATATTCTGCACCAACACGCTCAATAGTCCTATGGAAACTCTGTAATATGCCTGGAGGTATCTGGGGGAATAATGTCTCCTACTGCATCTGTAGTCCTCTGATCTCGAAGCATCCCAGCATGTGTAGTTTTTTTCTACGTGGTCAAGATAAACATGGAAACTGAAGTAGGTCAACCTTTCCCAACCAACCTAAATGTATGGGCAGCTGTAATTGCACGCTGGGCCACTTTAAACTAATGGCAGTGTTGTACATTGTGTGTTACCGTCACACACAAAAATGGTTGAAGTTTAATCATAGAAAGCAGATTATAGAACAAGTTTAGAGATGGCTCATTGAGGTGGAGCAAACAAGGTCAACAATCTCTCGCCCGTTTAAAGTCCCCATGGTAAATTAAAGATTCAAGAGTGACCTATTGACGTACCGCAAGGGTACTTGCTCATTTTTTTGTTGTGGGGACAGATCCGCCTGATCGCTCAAATAGAGCGGCCAGCCAGATCCAATCGGAATGTAAGCCTCATCCACTTCTGTTTCAAGCATCGCCGGCATGGGCATGTCACGTGGTCGCTCCAAAACCTTGGAAGAAGTGATTGGTCTCTAGTTATTAAGGTCCTTGTCTCCTTTCTTGTGGATGAGAACTATGGCATTACTCTATTGTTCTGGTATTTTTCTGTTCCTCAAGCAGCAGGTAGTTTTGCTAGGGTTTTTGGGCTTCTTCTGCAGCTTCTTTCAAGATTTCAGTTGTAATTCCATCTACCCTTTCATGGATTTTATTGTTTTTGGTCTCTTCTTCTGGAAGGACACATAGTATATCATTCGTGGCTTCTTCTCGCTTGTCTTCTGCTGGATTATGCCCTATGCTAGCATACAACTTTCAAGGCCTCAACTCTCTTATAAGGGCACAGTCTTTTATTGTTGATCCATCCTCTTGTGCAATTATTTGCTTCGTCCCAACTATAATAATAATAATAAAAAATAAAAATCGCTGCTTGGTCTTTAAGCTTTTGTTATCTTCAATAGTCTTCTTCCCCAAATCACAGTAACGTTTTCTTACATCTTCACCTTCACGTTTGTGGATCATCTTATCCAGCTCTGCATATTCGTTCTTACGTTTTAGGATTGCTTTATTTCTTGTTGCCTTCTCAATTTAAAACAAGGGGCAGACAGCACTACATTGATCTAGAACAGAGTACAAGTAAATCCTATATCTAGATCGGGTGCACGGGAATAGTGGACTTTCCCTTAAAAAGGTCCCAAATAATCTAAAAGAAACAATGCATTCCCAGCACTCCCTTGTTATAAATGAAAGCAGTCACTAGTGGGTTAAATAAGGGAATTATATTTAATCAATAGCAAAGGACCACAGAAATGGTCAAATCACGCAGTTAAAAAGTAAATAATGATATATATCATTTACAGAGCGTTCCTATCAGCCAATACAACAAACCCACAGATGCAGAAAATATTGTCATGAAATAGTCCTAAAGAATAGGGTACCTATCATCCGTAGCAAAAATACAAAAATAGTGGTGGGTAAAATGCTAAATGTTCTTTCAACATATACGTGCACACACCAGGAGGGTGTGGTACTTCTCTTATACAGGAATATATCAAACAAAAATACAGATATTCTTTCAAAGAGTAACTATTTTTAAACCAATTGCAGTAATGTTGTAGTCACAAGGTGCAGCAAAGATACTCACGGTTTGGGGAGTGTACAGCTTCCTCGAAGGTACGAGGTGCTCAACTCCAGTCCTCATGCCACTCCCAACAGGTCAGTTTGCAGGATATCCCAGCTTCAGCACAGGTAGCCCAATCGGAGGTGCAGTCAAAGACTGGGACCTGAGGCATTTTTTCGACTGAGCGTCTGATTGAGCCACCTGTGCTGAAGCTGGGATATCCTAAAAACCTGACCTGCTGGGGGGGGGGGGGGGGGGGGCATGGCAGACGCTGGGGGAAATAGAGTGATCGGAGCATCGAGGTCGGAGCATCACCATCAGCTGCTTGAGATTCCTGCTGTGCTATTTTACACTACGTCTGTTTTTACCGATGAAATGCGAGTGTGATTGTCACACGCTATGATAGGTAATATATTGTAATCTTCATACCACACTATGTCCTGCCTTTTCTTTATCTGAGCGTGCCAAAAGGAAGCCACGGAAGGAGATTATTGGAGGAGACAACAAGTAGCTGACCAGACCGTTTTGACCCCATTTTACCTACATTAGGTAAAATCGCCTATGTAGATTAACACTATATAAGACGCACAATGTAGGCAACCAACTGATCATCAGAAATACATTTATGTCAACATGTACCAGATACACTGCAGTAGGTTCATATCCATTAAGCGAGAAATAGGAGTTTTTTCTTTGTAGCTCGTAAATGTGTTAAACTGTTGTAACCTAATCTTAAACACGTAGATTACTCTCAAGTTCAAAATGTCCTCCTTCTGCAGAAACGCACACCCCAAGACGAGATCGCCCATCATAAAATCGATAACACGTTGATCCAGCTGCTCACACGATACGATGTTTTACTAATTAGTTTTTTTTCAGCCCTCCTAGCAACCATCCTTTATCAGGAAATATTTTACGCAAGTATTTTGGACCATAATTCTTGCTCTGTTCCAAGCACATTAGAACATGACGATTTTCTTCTCTAACACTCCATTTTGGAACGATGTACGTGATGAGGTCATCATGCCGTCACCAATTCCAAAGAATATTTATTAGGATTATTAAATAATTCTTAAATGTAATAATCTACTGTGACAGATTTAAAATGGCTAAAATTTTAAGAAAATGTAGTGATTTTTCTGCAAAACATGACCTAATAAAAAGGGGTCCCGGTTTTTCTGAACAGTGTATAACACACACACTTTTATGCTTTAACATTTCCCTGCCTTCTGTCCAATTTGGTTCTACACAATTACATGAAGGTACAACATTATGCATTGATGCACTTAACTTGCCTTCCATGTTAAAATCATATGAAAATCATACCATAATGAGATGTGTATCCAGTGGAAGTGCCGGCTTTTCAGGGTGCCTTATATATAGGGTGACTCCAAATGCGCGATGAGCGCTTGCCGGTCGCTAATGAGCATGCGCGGTCGGCAAGAGCGACTGCCACTTCTAGACCACTGGTGCGCATGCGCGATCGGAGCTTGCTGATCTCTCATGCGCACGAGCGGCCAGCAAGTGCCGATCATGAATGTGTGGCCGGCGCCGATAGAAAACCGGGACAGTTGCCCTAAAAGGTCGGGATAAAGGCCTAAAAACCAGGACGTCTGATCACCCATCTTATACAGAATTATTTTAAAATACCTCCCAACTGACGCCAGTTCAAGTGTGCTCTGTATCTAATCTATTTTCTGATAGGACAGTTCGCAAATTTGTAATGATAGATAGGACAGATCACACACACACTTTCCCTTTTTTTCTGTGGCTGAAACGAAACATGCTGCCAAACAGATAAAAGGGAAAGAACAATAACTACCAGATACCTTAAAAATTACACCGACCAGATGGAAGTAGAAGCATACCCATTTTTTACACATAAAGCAAATAGGTGAATATTCTTCATGAAGGGTGGTTACATGAATAAACTGCACCGCCTGCTAGAAAATATTTATTCTGCGAACCCTTAATTAATAAAACCTATTGCCTACTCAAGACTATTAATACAAAACGGTTTGACTGATCCCAGGCAGTACAGTGTCCTGAGCTTGTGGGGGGAACACACACTTAATACGGCCCCAAACTGCACCTCAGTGTGTGCAGTGATATCAATCACTGCGGGAGCTTCCAAAGTCACGCCCCACAATGCCTTGCTACTCTGGATGCAAAGCATTGCAGTGCGAAAATTTGGAGGCTCCTGCTGTAATTGAGTTATACCACCCACGCCAAGGTGCAGTTTTTTTTTTTTCATTGCTATGTGGGACAATCCTTTTAAGCCCCGAAGGGGTTGTAAAGGGTGACACCCTGTAGGCCGTTATGACATACCCAGTACAGTACGTCAATGAAAGGAGGAAACGCAACAGGGGCTGTGAGCACAGAGGTAGCATGACATTAAGGTAGCGGGGGTTAAAGCAGCAATCCACAATTATTATTATTATTATTTTTTTTTAATCTTAACATGGAGGTCCCTCTGTTCAGAACAAGAGATCCAAAACATCGGCGCACCCTCCAGATTCCTGAGATATTTGAAGTTTCTGTGCAAGTTTTTTCTCCTTTCTTTTCAAACAAAGTTACAATAGTTCATGTAAAAAAAAAAAAAAAAAGAGAAAAAAAAAGATTCATGAATTGCTGTTTGAACAAGATTAATGTGTGTTTGATTATAAATTTACTTTCTGTATATCTATGCTCACATTTTAGAAGCTTGATACACATTGGTTTATTCATGAATGTCTGGTAATGATCAATAAATGGCCATCATACTGTTCCCAAACGTTTTTTTTTTTTACATTGGGCACCGCTTGCTAGAAAATATTTATTCCGCAAACCCCTAATTAATAAAAAAACGTATTGCCCACTCAAGACTATTAATAACAAAACGGTTTGACTGATCCCCCCCACAAGCTCATGACACTGTACTGCCTGGGAACGCACACTTATTACGGCCCCAAACTGCACCTCAGTGTGTGCAGACAGTGACAGCAATCACTGCGGGAGCTTCCAAAGTCACGCCCCACAATGCCTTGCTGCTCTGGGTGCAAAGCATTGCAGGGAGCAAATTTGGGGGGTGGGGGGGGCGCCTGCTGTAATTGAGTTATACCACCCACGCCAATGTGCAGTTTTGAGTCGTATAGCTGCGCAATCCCCGCACGGGCTTAGGAATCGCCGTTACAGATCCCTCGGTCTTACATTTTTAAAAGTGCAGAGTAAATGAGTACTTCAGTATTAGGTGATACTTTACCTTTTTTATTTGGACTAACAATTGATATTATATTTTTGACTAAGGCCTGGGACATGGTCGGCGCTTATGTGCTGACCCGTGCTGCTGCTCGGCACTGAGCCCCTGCAGCCGCAATGAGAGCGGCTTTAGCAGGGGCTCGCGCACGCGTCCGCACGCTTGGGGAAGCGTGTGTCTGACGGCGTTTTGACATTTCCCCGCTTGCCGGAGCGCAGGGCCGGTCACGTGAGCGGTTCGCCCAATGAGGGCGAACCAGCTCCGTGACATCACTGGCCCGCCCCCGTCCCGCCCCCTGATGGCGCGCTGTGTAAGGGAAAGGCTTTCCCTGAGCCTCAGCACGCCTCAGCACTGGTTAAAGGCACTATGTCCCAGGCCTTACAATTGATATAATAAGACAATCTTTCAAGAGTTCGCAGCTCTTCATCAGTTCAGCGATACTGATTTAGAGATTTCAGGAGTTTAACAAAGATGTTAAAAAAAAAACAAGGAAGAAGATAGCCACCTAAAAATGTGTTAGGGCTGTTATATACAGCATGCGGCCGTGCGTGCCTATGCGAACGCGCGTGCACGTGCCGCATGCTTTTCCTGTCTATAGAGCCAGGAGCTGCAGGTAATGTATATGTGTGTGCATGGGTTGTGTGAGTGAAAGGAAGTCCTAGATAAAGTTTTTTTCTTTAAAAAAATCTTAATATTTTTTTTTTTTAGTTCTGCAAACACACACACACGCACACACACACACGCACACACACACACGCACACACACGCGAAAAGATGATTTTCCGCATCTTTGCCACTGTCTGTCGGCTACCCTCTCCCTGTCGTGCACGTGCAGCCCTTGTATAAAGGATGACTGACGTCAGCCAACTAAAATTGCGCGCGCGCGCCCGGCACTATAGAACGTGCCTTACACTCCTGCAATCTCTGTAAATCAGTATCGCTGACCTGAGGAAGAGAAAGAACTCTAAAGCGTATCTTATAATATCTATTGTTAGTCCAAATAAAATAAGGTATCACCTAATACTGAGGTACTCCTTTACTCTGCACTATCACGACTATTTCTACTTACATTTTTTAAATACGTTTATAAAAGGAGTTAGTTCAGAGGTTTTGTAAACGCAGCTTTCTTGGCGAACAATAAATACCATGATAATGTGTGTACATACTGTAGAGAGCCACCACAAACATTTCATCTGCCAAAGCATTAACAAACACAAATATATATGTCTTAAATGAAAATAAATGCACTCAGCATTGTCACAAGTCAAATCCCACACTGATTTGCCACCAGATGCAGAGACACCAATCTGCATGAAGAACCCAAGCCCAGTGACACAGTGCAGTGAGAGCTATGTCAGGCAGGGGCCTGCAGACCTGAACACCACTGCATTCTGGGTAAGGTGATCAGCCCCCTATTATACCTCCCACTCCTCCCGCCACTGGACTGGACAAGTGACAGTTACTCACGTGCGACCCCGGCGCAGGCACAAACCACGCATTGAGTTCCAGGGCGATCACACACAGACACTATCAAAGATAATTGTCCTTCCCCGGCCCCCTTACAGACTGGCCCTTCTCTCTCTCATTGGCCGGAGAGATGGCGCCAAATTCGCCCCGGGCGGCTTGTGATTGTAGTTCGCTCAACGGAGGATGGATGCCTGCCTTACGTCACGCGCTCGGCAGCCATTTTGCGTTTGGGCAGTGATAAATACCTCCCGAGTTAGACAAGGAAAGATGACACTTGGAAAGCCGGCATCATGTTTCAGCAAAAACAAAAACGCGCCCAAAAAACCTACAATGGAAAAAAAAACCAAAAAAACTTTCGTTTCAACATTTGTAGCTTCAGCGGTTGACTTTATTTTGCCAGAATCAAAGATGGCCGAGGTAACGTCCGGCCCCAGGGGGGGCCGCCTAGCTGTGCGCGCGGATTCGCTCGGGCCGCTGTGTGCAGGTGTTGTGCGGTGAAGCTCTGGCCGTTATCCGAGGCCGTTATATACATGTTCTGTGAGAAAGCCATCGAGCTTATCCGGGAGCTGCACCGGGCCCCGGAGGGACAGCTCCCTGCCTACAACGTGAGTGACCCATGGGGAGGAGGAGGGGGGCCACGCTCTAACGCTCGTCAAACCCCCCCATGGCTACCCGAGGGGGGCCTGCTATGCAGCACGGGGTATTCCGCAGCCTGGCTGGTTATTGTGGTACCGGGTTATGCGGATGTCACGCCTGTTTCACTCAGATCGCATGTGTCTGTGTAGCTGTCACACACAGTTCCACCTCCCGAGGGCCAATATCCGTGAGATTGTATGTCTTTATTTATATAGCGCCAAAAGTGTACTCAGCGCTTCGTTTTGGATCAAACAAATGGAATTTCAATAGAAAAAGTACTGATTCCTGTGAGGAGCGGGGTGGTCTACTACTACTACTACTACTACTACTACTACTACTACTACTACTACTACTACTACTACTACTACTACTACTACACCACAACAATCAGCGAGGCTGACTCCATTTCAATGCTACCCAGAAAATCTGTGAGATGTGACTCACCTGTCATTGAATTGGAGTCTCTCTGATTTTTAACATGAGTACAGGTGAGTACAGGTAGTCCTCGCTATCCAACGTTTCACTTTACAATGAATGGCATATCCAACGCTTTACAATGCAACCCTAAGGGACTCGCTTTACAACGGTTTCACTATTCAACGCTACTTCCAGAACGAATTCCGTTGGATAACCGAGGACTGCCTGTTTCTCATTGGCTTTAATGGTGTGTCGCTTATGGCAATCGGCGCAGATGGTGGTCCTTGGAGGTTGGCACTTGGCTGTCAGGTGCCCCTCGATCATTTATGGGAGGGAAGCATTTATTGTTGGGAAGAGAAATAAACATAGGCACGTTGCAGTTAACACCCTATGATAAACCCGTAACTTGGGGTTTTAACAGAATGCAAGTGTGAGGCTCAGTCGTTGACTGCATCACCTGTGCTGAAGCAGGGATATACTTAAAACCGGACCTTGAGGACTAGAGTTGGCCACCTCTGTGATGTAGCTCGTATGCCGGTATAGTACAGTATATAGCTGCATAGAAGACACGACTGACTCCAGAGGAGCTGTCACGTAATCGTGAAGGGCGGGATGGGCTGTTGCACTGGTGCGGGATGGGCTGTTGCACTGGTGCGGGATGGGCTGTTGCACTGGTGCGGGATGGGCTGTTGCACTGGTGCTGCAGCCCCTGCTCCACACAAACTGTTAATTCGCCAGATTATCACATCCTGGTTGTACTGTAGATAAGGATTCTGGGTAGCAACATGCACATAATCACACATTGTAATTTTTCATACCCATTTTTACATGGAATCCCTTAAGCCTTCGCCTAGGGATTGTGCTGTTCGCTTGTAATGTTGTGCAATATCTGGGACAGCATTTTAATCATCTTCGATGTGGAACCGAGTACTGGTTGCTGAAACCACCTATGTGCAGGTTGCATTGAGCTTTGTTGAACCACATATGTACAGAGAATCAAGACTATACCAGTAAAAAATACAGATGGGACTGTTTTCTAGTGGTATGGTCACATCTCACTAGAAAGGCACAAACCCCTCCAGCACACCACTTCTAGGTAAGGTTCATTTTAGGCGCACATCAACTTGCTGCATTGTACAGCCTGGACAGCGAAGCCAGAGACAAGAACGTACCAAATCAGTGACATACACGGTCTTGTTAAGCTAAAAACCCAAATCACTATATATTGTGTGTGTGTGTATGTATATATGTGTGTGTATGTCATTTGGAGTGCTACTGGGTTTGGGGCCTTTATGTATTCAACAAGAGACAAAAAGGCCGCAATGTTACATGCAACATGACAAATTATTTAGTAACATGTATTTTATCTATAGTCTTTTTCATAAATAGACCCATAGGGTGGGTTCTACACTACCAATATTATACTGTCTCATGTATTTCTTCCACTGCATAGAGAGAGAAAACAAAACACTGCAGCCAACAGCATGGTGTGTGTGACATGTATGCAGTGTCTAAGGCCTGGGACCCGGCGCGGGCGGCCACACGCGAGTTCCCCACCAGCAGGGGAATCCTCCCGAGCCGGTCCCGGTCCCCCCTGGCTGCACAGCTTACTACACACTGTGACGCGTCAGCCGCTACGGCATACAAGAGAATGGTGATCCCTAGCTTCGACGCGTCACGTGGTGTGGCTGTGAGCCAATGAGGAGGGGAGGCTTCGGGAGGAGGAGAGGCTTCGGGGAGCGGGGAGGAGTGTGGGGGGAAAGCAGCGTGAGTTTGTGTGTGTGTGTGTGTGTGTATGAGTGCCTGCGTGTGTGTCTGTGTGTGTGTGTATGAGTGCCAGCCTGAGCCTGTAGAGGGAGGGAGGTGGGGGAGAGTAGCGGGTCCCTCCGCTCAAGCCACGCCCCCCCTCCCGCTCAAACCTCCCACTCCCGCCCACCTCCCGCTCCGCTGGCGGAGGGAGCGGGGCCTTAGCCTAAGGCTGCGGCCAGGGTGAGGAGACGCGTGGCGTCTGCCCGAGCAGGAGCAATTGGCTGTCCTGGTCACTGGAGTGGGGCGTGACGTCACATCCTCAGCTCAATCTGATTGGTTGTTGTGACTGCTGTGCTCTCATTGGTTGTTAGCCAGTCACGTGACCCGCCATCGCGGCGGAAAAACAAATTCTGATGTCTCCCCAAGCGCACGAAGCGGCACTTTGGATGCTTGCATAAGGTAACCTGTATTTAAATGCGCAGAGCGTGAGAGCGCGCACACGCGCGTCTCCTCACCCTGGCTGCAGCCTAAAGGGTTACAATGCAAGAAGCACTATATGTGCTATGTATGAGCGGGAGTGCAGTTAAAACTGGTTAAAAAAAACAGAAGTGGCCTAATAATTATAGTGGAAAAGAATAAAATCCAAATCGGTGAACCTATTCAAACAGTTTAGTTTTTTTTTTTTGCCTTTGCAGTTTTAAAGTGGCAATACCGTGTTTTTTTTTTTTTTTTTTTTTCTTCATTTATAGTTTTATTATTTTATTACAAATTTGAAGCTGGGGGGCTCCGTAGCTGAATCACATTAAATTAATTAATTCCCGGAGCTAAAACTAGCATGCTTCATCTACAGAGACCCCCCTGCTTCAATCCTATAATAAAACAAAAACAATAAATGAAACCTGTATTGCTGCTTTAGCACGGTCAATGATACTGCCTTCTAGAGCTTACCCCCTGCCCCCCTGCCCAACCCCCCAGATACTTACCTCCGTAGGGGGTGTCGGTATCTCCTGTTTAAAGGTCTTGGTCACGCGGGCCAATAGGAAGCTACACCTGATGACGTCACAGCTTCCTGGCCCGAGGGATGCGGGAGATTTGCACGCCGCCATTCCGAGAATCCCAGCTGGCCCGGCCAGAGATGCTACGACACCCCATACGAAGGCAAGTATCTCGGGAAGCAGGTGGTCCCGTAGATGAAATGAGTGTGGTACAGCTCCGGAGACCCCCTGCTGCATTGCAATGTAAACAGAACATTGCGGCTTTAAAGATCATCGTCATAAATCATTTAACACAGGAGTATGTCTTGATTACAGAAAGGTAGATAAATTCAGTCCGCAAACGCAAATTTGTAAATCGCCATATTATATATGTTGTAGGAGGATGGAATCAGACAAGTTCTTGAAGAGATGAAAGCTTTGTACGAACAGAACCAAACAGATGTGTAAGTACTGTACAGTTTGTAGCTATTGCGAACATACCCGGCTTTTTTTTCTATTTTTTAATAACCATCTGTGTGTGTATAAAAAAATGTTTTTTATAGGATGGGAGACTGGGGTTCCTTGGAGCTCAACCCCTTCATCTCTGGGGACTCTCTGGTTCCTGAGATACTTGCTGTTGAAGGTACCAGCATTTCAGTCCCCACTTGGGAAAATAAAATGGCGGTCTATATATTCTGCATCATGCGGGCCAACCGGAAACCGCAACGTTATCTGTTGGGTTTTGCTATTGGCCCGTGAGACAGGAGATTTCAATGCCCACGCAAAACCAGGAAGTGATATCGGTGCCTTTATCAGTAAGTATCTAGGGGGTCCCCATCCTGTAACAAAACAAAGGGGGTATTTCGGTTGGGGGGATTGCTGCTTTAAACTAAGATTATGTATGCAAGTACTCAAAACAACTGAGCACAGTTAAACTCAAGTTTATAAAATATATAAATAATAGGAACAATTGATTGATCAACTTATAATTATATTTGTTTTTTGTTACTAACACAGCAGTCTCACGTTGATTCAGATAATCATAATCCTTTGCACTGGCAGTTTTACCTAGGAGCGTAATGCAGCTTCCAGCTACACATTAAAAACCACTTCTCCGTGTTAAAGCTACAGTTCATTTGAATGCAGATTGAAGATCTTTGCCCATCGCGTTCTGGAACATGTCTGTCTCTGAAGAGAAGACCTTGAGATTGGGGGAGGGTGGGGCTATGAACTGAACCTTAGTATTGTTTTGATCTTTTTCCCATACCAGTAATGAAGCAAAGTCTGAAGGACGCAATGACTTGATACCAACAATAAAATTTCGGCACTGTTGCCTGCTAAGAAATCGCCGCTGCATTGTTGCATATCTGTAAGTTGCTGACATGTTAATGCAGTATTATTGACACAAATAAAAGGCCATGTAAATGCTGTTATATCTCAAAACATTATCACTGTAAAAGATAATTGGGCCCAGATCCACAAAAGGGTGCAAAGTTTTAGCACACCTTTACTCCTATTCATTTGAACATTGATATGAATGTGAGTAAAACTTGCTAAAGCTTAACACCCTTGGGCTAAGGCCCCGCTGCCTCAGACCACGCGCCCGCACTGCAGACAGGCGGCGCGTGGAGAGGCACTTGACCGCTATCTGCGGTCTGTAGGGAGCGGCGGCCGGGGGGGGGGGCGTGGTTTGAGCAGAGGGCTGCAGCGGGGGTCTCCCGGGCTGCAGGAGGGACTCCCCACATGCCCTCTGCTGCTCCGTGCAGCTCCCGTCCAATACATTTCTCGCCCCCCCCCCACACACACACATGCCCTCCTCTTCGTGCTGATCCCTCCCTCCGTCGGTCCGTCCCTCCTCCAACACACATACACACACACACTTCCCCCCCCCCCCCCTACCTTTTGGAGGTGGGGGAAGCTCTGACAGCTCCCACCCCGCCGCTGATAGGCGCACCACATGACGTGTCACCGCTCGGGATCGCAATTCTCTTGCATCCCCTGGCGGCTGACGCGTCACAGCGCGTAGTGAGCCGTGCAGCGAGGGGGGACCGGCTCGGAAGGATACCCCTGCTGGTGAGTAACGCGCACGCGTGTGCCGCCGGACGCAGCGGGACCAAAGCCTTATGTGGATCTGGGCCTTAATGGTTTTTAATCTGCATTCTATTTTAACCACAGTTGCTTCGCACTTGGAACAATAGAATTAATAATGTTTGTAGATCACTATGATGTTGCACTAGTCAATTGGATCATTATGATTATCTGTATACACTTTGTCTTTGAAAGATCAGTCTGCCAACAGAAAAACTAAGAATCCCTCAAATAGTTTTTTTTGAGGGGCAAAAGGGCAGTACTACAATTTTCTGCAAACTTTTTTACAAGACAAAATATGCAGTTAATCATTAGATGGCAAACCATGATGGTATTTTTTTTCCATCTTAAACATGAGGTATAGCTGTAAATGGGACTACGGGGTTCATCTTGAATTATTAAGAAGCTTGTGTGTTTTTATTTCAGCTTCAGTCATCACTCTCTCTTACCTCGGGCAGGTCATTTTGTCTTCTTGTGCTTCAAGTACCAAATATGTGATCGTAAACGCTTTAGAACAGGGTTGGACTAGTGCCAATATGATGCTTTTCCATTAATGGCTTTGTATAACGGTAGCACTATATAAGACAAAAATAGGATCATTATAATGCAAGCAGATGTCTCCAGAGTGACGCCGTGATAAAGATTCACTGTGGAATAAAGATTTACAGCATAGAAAGGTTTGGGGAAAGTTGACGGAAACAAACAAAAACAGTATTTGAACATCAAATTACATTGATTTTTACCTGTAACAAATAAAGCTCTAATTTTAACACAGGGAGTGTTAGGACCTGCTAACGGTCATGCCTTGAAGTGGCAGCAGGCTTGAGACGCTTTGGTCAAAGGGTTAAACTAAATGACCTTTTTTCAAGAGAATATATAGGTATTGCACTGTGTATTTTTGTCACATTGGAAGTAGCTTTGGGCATCTTTGTCTGTTTTTTTTTTTTTTTTTTTTTTTTTTGTATACATTTAGCCACGCCCACTAGCACTGCTTTTGACACTTATATATATATATATTATGTGGTAATGTTGGGGGTTTCCCAGAGCTTGGTGGGTATGTGTGTTTACAAATAAAGCTCTTCCACATTTGCTGCATACATTTTGTTTAATGCCCGCACTGCTGAACTGTAATGTACAGCAATTACCTCCAAAGGATCCAATGATGGCGGGCGTACTCCACTCCTTTTTAAAATGGTGGTTGGTGCCCTAGCAAGAAAGCGATAATCCGAGCCGAAATCGCTCCTTAGACCTTAATATAGAACAGTATCCTGTGGCACTCAAACTGTGTGGCAAGTCAAGTATACATTTAAAGTAATTGTAATGATCCAGATATAATGCGCAATGTTTGCGGGAAATCCCTTCAGGTGAAAACGCGTTCAGTAATTTATTTACCCTCGGCAGTAGCTTCTCTATATTTGTGCATAAGGGATAGATGTAGAGTTGTGTGACCCAGCTCTAACTGCTGGAGAAATGTAATGTTGTACAGTCTCTGGGTCAGAGAAGCTTTGACGGTCTGCCATTTATCTGCTGTATTTTGATATACTGTATTAAATCAAAAGGAACGTATGACACTCCACTGGGCTTTAGTCAAAAATATAAAAGTCTTTATTGAACAGGAAGATCGGCTTTTTGGTCCTCACTAGGAGCTTTATCAATTATTATATATTAAAGCACATTCAATATGAGAGTCTGTTAAAATACAGTTATGTTAGTTCTGAAAAAAATTGCTTTAAGTTTCAATGGAGGTGCTGATATGAACCAATACTTTTTTATTTTGTATTTTTTTTTGCTTTAAGAGTAAGCAAGAAGATGGTTCAATCTAAGGCCGAGTCCATAGACGGACAGGCCGTGCTGAGGCGTGCGGACGCGCTGAGCCCCTGCATCCTCAATGAGGATGCCTTGAGAGGGGGCTCACGCGAGCTTCCGCAGGCGTGCTGAGGCGTTGGAGGTTTCAGCCGAGCGCCAAGCTGTTTTTCAGCGTGCTGTCGGCTGAAAACCTCCAATCACAGCACAGCAGCGTCAACGTCACGGCGCCGTGACATTGATGTCACTGCCCCGCCTCCAACCACCTCCACCCCGGGTCCCTTCGCTCACGCTGGCTCGCCTGCAAGTCCGTGCAATCGCGCCGACTGAAGCAGGCGAGCCTCAGCGTTAGCGCGCCTCCGCTCTCCCCACCCCTCTATGACCCGGGCCTAAGAAACCTTACGTCTGGTGTAGTTTCTCACAATTTTACTGCAGCAACAACGGCTTAAAACGTCATTGCTTAAATGGTTTTTGTCCTAATTTACTGTAGAATCCCTTCTAGTTTTCAGACAGCTCAAACTGGAACATTCCTTATGAGCATAGATATTAAAAGGAAGTGAAGCGCAATGTTATCACTTATTTGGTTCACATTTTCCATGTTTTTTTTCTTGCTATTTGCAGGTATGACCGTTTGCTGCGGATCCGTGCTCTCCGTTGGGAATATGGCAGTGTGCTTCCCAATGCCTTGAGATTCCACATGTCCGCAGAAGAGGTTTACAACTCTACACATTTATTTGATGTATATTTGAGACACACATAGAGATTTAGCCAGACTAACCCTCCCCGCTGGTGGGACGAGGCCTCTGCATTCTCCGGTAGCAATGATTAATGCTGGAGAGGAGCTGATAGCTAAGCCCTCCTGTAGCTCTCACCTTCCCAGCATTTTGCTATGGCTCAGGGGGGAGGGGGGGGAATAGAGTGTATACAGTACATGGGAATTTTGTCGCCCCTGGGAGTGTCCATGTATTTGATCTGCAGTGCAATTCAAGCCAGCTCAGGAGTGACTAAGACACGCAAGTTTCCCTTAACAAGGACGTTGGACATGGGATTGCCAGACACACTCCACCATTGTTTTATTTCCATTATCTTGTGACAGAAAGCAACATGTGAAAAAAAAGTAGTCTTATACAGACTCAAATTACTAAGTGCAACTGATTAGCACACCCTTGAGGGGACACTTTTCAGAACTGTGCAACAGTGGTAACGGAGTAAAATGGAAGGAAATTCAACCAATGTTTCTTGGGTATCGTACAGTTCCTGTTGTCATTAAGACTTTTCCAATTCATAGTGCCCTGTGTGTTTTTTTTTTTTTTTTTCGTTTTTTTTTCTTCTATAGACAGAGTGGTTCAACCAGTACAAAAAGTCTTTGGCTACATATATGAGATCTTTAGGCGGTGACGAAGGCTTGGACATTACGCAAGACATGAAGCCCCCAAAAAGCTTGTACATAGAAGTGAGTGCCAGTATATGAATCATGGATTTTAATGAGCTGCAGGATTCGTTTTTAATAGTCCAGAAAATAATACCTTGTGCGGAACATAACTATACAGTACCAAATCACTCGGTACCAATTCTTTTATTTAAAAGCACATCCAGAAACCTTAAAAATTACACTGGGACACTTATAACAAGAGAACAGCATAAGTCCTACGCGTTTCTCCCTCTCAAACCATTGCGAGAAGCCTGTTGGATATCTCCCAGTGTGTTTTTTTTTTTTTTATATATTATGTTTTTGGAAGTGCTTTAAAAAAAAATATATATATATATATATATATATATATATATGTTTTTTTATTATTATATCGTTTAAAAGATGTGCTGTGTTATTCTGTCTGGAGAAGTCAGCTTTTCATATTGTTGGCTTCCTGGAAGTGCCCCTTGGCGTTTTTCCTGCTTGCGTAACATCTATGACTGAGTTTTAGATTTGGCACCAGAAGATGTGCAGTCCCATTTTAACGGTCCCTGCAATTATTTTTTTTCAATATTTCTGTAATGCAGAAAAATAACTACAATAACCAGTGACACACATGGGATCAGTCAAAGTGGGAAGTAAAGCTGCTGAACAAAGAAACAAAAGATTAGAGCAGTGGTTCTCGACCTTTTTTGAGCATGGGCACCCCAGAAGGATTTTAACATTCTGGGTACCCCTACTCAATAGACCTCACTCATACTCACCCACCCAACATTCACCCTCACATCATACTCCCCTTTTTATTCAACACACTCCACATTTATCCCTACTACCATGACACACTCGCCCCCCTTTTCAATGTTACACTCCACATTCACTCCCCCTTTCTGTTACTTCTTACCACACATTTTTCCTGGGCCCACACAAAGCCCTCACCGCTCCACCTCTTCCCTCAAACCATCTCGCACACCTATAACATGTCTGCTACTCGGCAAATGCATCCTGTGTTGTCTGGAGATGGAGAGGCTTCTTTCTCTTCTCTGTGCCCGTTTGGGAGAGGAGACCCAAATCACAGCCTCTGTTTCCAGGCAGGGCAGGAAGTGCGACTGGGCAGCCAGCCGTGTGTTTTTCTGGGGGCTGCAGCATCCTTGGCAGCGGGCCACAGCACACCAGGTTGCTGCAGTAGCACTATTTATAAACATGGAGTATAGGATTGTGCTGGTATTATTACTGCTTTGCTCTGAAGCACTATATTGTGACGGTGCTCGTCTCTGATCAGGAAGCGGACCCGCAGGGCTGAGGTAGGGATGCAATTTAACCGATCAGAGTCCTGTAAGAGTATCCGTAGTCGGTAAGCAGGCAGATCATCAGGGCTGGCGGTTGTGGTGCATAATTCAGGCAAAGGGTCAGGGCAGGTAGCGAGGTCGGGTCGGGGTCTGGGGTCAGCAACCAGAATTCCAAATGAATAGGGAAGCGGGGATAGGCAAGCCACAGCAACAGGCTAGCCTCTGGAGCAGGGAAGCCACAGGGATAGACAAGCCACACGGAAGGCTCGGGAACAAGAGCCCAGGGAAACGTATACAATGTTCGGGCAGGGGCTGGGAGTCACTGACTGCTATTTAAGTCCTTGAACAGGTGCAGACAATATAGCAGGCTGCCAGTAATCAAAATGTCCACAGCAGCCAGGTAAGGGCAGGTTGCAGCCAAAGCCTGGACAGGAACCCTTACATGTATTGAGTATATACATTACTTCACTTAATTGGGTACAATCAACATGGATAACGTTCGGTTTGTAAAAAGAAACTCATTACAACAAAGCATGTCGATAGGCTTCTGTTACAAATTACTAGCTCTTTAAAATGTAATAATCAAGACAGTAATACTGTTGAACAGTTACTAAATGGAAAGAACATGACTGAAGATACATCATGTGTATTCTATTTAGAAAATGTAATTCTATATAGCAAAATAATGGAGTGGTGGTTAAGCTATGAGCATATGCCTTTTTGTTTTTCTACACCATAGAAGTGGAATTTGTGTATCACAATATTTTGCTGTTATTTGTATCACAGTATGTTATATCCAATTATATTTATTTCATCATTTTCATGTACTCTGACTTGAGGTGCACCCATATACCCCATTGTACAGGACTGCAGAATATATTGCCCATTTCCAAATTAGTAATAATAATGCCCTTAAGTAGACCATGCTTGTATACTTTGTCTGCGTAACCATTACCATCACAAAATGGCCATTAACATGCTGGCTTACATCTCACAGGTGCGATGCTTAAGAGACTATGGTGAATATGAAATTGACGATGGTACAACAATCTTGCTAAAGAAGAACAGTCAGGTAGGCGATGGCAGAAATCACTTTTTCTCAGGAGATCAATGTTTTTTAACCGGGGTTCCTAGAAATCCTTGGGTTTCGCAGGCATCCCGAAAGGGTTCCCTGCAATTTTCAGGTCATTTGAAAATTGTACCAAATACAGCAATAAATAGAAATAGCCGTGTTAGTCAAGTAGCGATCGTGCAGAGTAAACTTCAGTATTTGGCGATGCCTTATTTTTTATTTGGACCAACAATTGATATAAGACACACTTTTGAGAGTTGTATCTTCCTCAGGTCAGCAATACTGGTTTACACAATATTCCAGGAGTTAAAAACAGATGTAACCAATACAAAAACATCCTAATAGTTTAAGGCAGATGAGTAGGAAAGGAATGGCCTAGAGAAGAGTAAATAATCAGTAAAAGAGTTGGAATAAATGCAGGCTGTGCTGGGGCAGTGTGAACATGTAGCATTCATTTGCAGAACCCCAACAGTCCCAAGTTTTAACATTGTGGAATTTTTGATTCACCGTAATGTTAATCATTGATTCACTACAAAAAATAATTGGTTAAAAATGGTGTGAAAGCTATTAGTTGGCTCCAAAAGAGACTCGCGGATCAATTCACAAAATGCATACTGAGAATAAGATGAGCATGAATCCTCTGCAGACAATTCACATGAGAAAAAAAAAAAACCTTGGATTATTACATTTACAATGTGTTTGTGGCATTATTTATTACGAGAACGGTTCATAAGGATTAAACATTCTTCAGCGTTAAGACATGTTGTTTTTTTGGGGGGGGGGCCTGGAAGACAGTCTTGCAGCATCGTAACATACCTGATGGCAAAATAAATAATGGCCCAATATTCAGGGGTACACCAAACCCACGAGCCATTTGCAACATCAAAGCCAATTTAGACATTATTTACTCCTTTGGTACCAACATGTTCCTATAGCTTTGTTACATTGAGGCACCCACACCACAACACTTGGTCAATAGTACATATTTTTGTGCATCTATTTGCTTCCCCTGTAAGCTTGGAACTGCATCCAAATACACATTCAAGATTAAAAAGGCAACATTCACTTTTTGTTCCCTTTTTCAAAGCTTTCCCAGACCAGGCCAACATGAAATCCACAAATCACTATGCTTTCAGTGTCTCTATGGTCAAACATAGTACTCAATGGTCATGTATTCATTTACTGTACATTACCTTCGAAAATACTCCTAGCACCAGAGGTCCTTCTGTTAAACAAACGTTTAAAACAATTAAAATGTATCTAGATGTCTGCCAATCAATTTTTTTCAAATAAATACAAGTGTTACATGGTAGATGAGGTTGAAAAAAGACATACGTTCAACCTGTGCTAAATTTAGACAAGATACTTCATCCTATATCTATACTTATTGATCCAGGGGAAGGCAAACAAAACCCCCCAGTCATATCATCCAATGATATCTCATAAGGGGAAAAATAAATTACTTCCTGACTCCAAGAATTGGCAATCGGATTAATCCCTGGATCACCACCCTTCCCATGTTTACATGTGTGAAACCCGCTCGACCTTGATGTAGTAGTAAGAGATGGTGCACTATATAGATATATATATCTCTATATATAATATATTTTTTTATTTTTATTTTTTCAACCATCTACTACTACGCTGAAGTCCTATTTGACTGTGTATACAGTCTCATCCCAAATTAAGAAACTTCACAAAGAAAGAGGATAGACACCTCATTTGCTACAAACAATGCAGATTATTATCATACAGTTGTAATGTGCTAACGGGCATTGGAGGCGAGTGACAATAACAAGCAGAGCAAACAGATTAGAATCCCTTGTATGCATGGTAACCTAATAGATCAGAAGCTTCCTGAGAAGCTACCCGCGTGCTTTGTTTGTGTCACCCTTTGTTGTTGTTTTGTGCACTAATGCTTCACTGTTTTTCCTTTCCCAGCATTTTTTGCCCCGATGGAAATGTGAGCAGTTAATCAGACAAGGTGTTCTGGAGCATGTGCTCTCATAAAAACAGGTGTCATGTTACAAATTGACATGACGTGCAAATACTTATTAGTATTTCTTGCTTTCTTTTGTCAAGCCCAAGAACATAGTATATAACTGTATGTAACTGTTATATATTTATGTATGTAGATATTGTTTTCTACCCTGATTAAATGCATTTGTATCAATATTTGTATTTTGGTTTGACTTCCTAAAAATAATTGTAGGGGCCAGGAAGAATGATGCACCTTATGTTGTGGGGTTTGAGAATAGGATTAAAAATAGTTCATCAATTCCTTTAAAACGGCTATCCAAAAAAGTGCCCCATCTGCTCTAAAACATATCCCATACAACGCTATTATCACCTTTTTGTTGCTGTAAAATGGATTTTTGTGTGCGGAAATATGCGGCTTTAATAAATGACAATGGAGAGAACACACACTAATTTTAACTGAATAATTGTGATCTCGGCATTGTTGCTGGCATCATGCATTGTATGTAGACAGTTTTGTCAATATGGTTATCTAAACTGGACAATTTCCCTTGAGATGCCTTTTTGTGTTGGGTAAATGATTGAAT
Organism: Ascaphus truei; assembly: GCA_036426205.1. NCBI lineage: Eukaryota > Metazoa > Chordata > Amphibia > Anura > Ascaphidae > Ascaphus > Ascaphus truei. The sequence continues at coordinate 77,082,153 of CM071570.1, forward strand.
GGAAAATATGCCTCTCAATGCATTAGGCTTCAAACCGTGAAGTGGAAATCTTCATCTGAAAGTAGCATCTATCTTCACACAATGCACAATGTTACATTTTTGTAGTTTTTATAAAACAAACTTCTAGCATATTTACTTGCAAATTATTTGTTTAAAATGTGTAACCATTTTAAATGTTTAGACTATTTAAACTGCATTTTTCTCATGGAAACGACTAAAATACCCTTTGTCCACAACACACAGAAAATTTCAAATGTCAGAATGGCACTCTTTGTGCGTTTACGTAAATAAAAGTATCAATGATGAGAAAGCAGCTTGACTGTGAACTATTTTTCCTATCCAATGTTGGTACATATATTGTGCCAAGAAAACATCAAATGTGGTGTAATAACATAGCGGTGGGAGGCTTGATAAGAACACTTGCTACTTTGTGAATAATTGTGGACTGGGGAACAGTGTCGTTATTATGTGCCCTAACCGGTCATTAACCTGCACTTTAGCAACGTGGGAGGAGATCTAAACGCGGCAGAACCCATGTTCCCTGAGGAATGCCATGTACTGATTTCTTTTGTCTTTATCCTATTTGCTTTTATTTTGCTTTTCTTTACATGAAAACCAAAAAAAAGACACACATGAATGTTCTAGTATAGTACGAAGAAAAAGAATGTCTTCATATAAGTTCTGCTGAACTGGTCAATTTGTTTGTCCCTATCGAACAACCTGTATCAGAGTTGCAAAATCACCCGTCAGTCCACCTATACGGCAGGAGGGGTTAACCCATTCATCACCTTAGCCCAGCGGTGCGCAAACTGGGGGTCGCAAGATTATTCAGGGGCCCTGCGCTCTTCCCCCAAGGCGTTTAAATTAAGGCCGGGGGATCGCGTGAGACCTCTGCAACTTCACTTGCCGTCTCTTCGGCGACGCGGCATCAAATGACACCGCAGGGTTGTGTGACGTCACGTTGGCATGGCAACGTGACATGGCCCCACTGCGTCATTTGACGCCGGGAGAGGTGGTAAGGGAGGGGGGCGTGAACAGGGAGGGAAGCAGGAGGGCGCAGTACATGTTTTTAATTTTTTTGGTTAATTCTAAAAAATCAGACGTGGCCATATTTGGCTAATATGGATATTAGGCATTTGTCAAGAGGGGGTTGCTTTGTTGGGGTGGGTGAAGGAGGTACGTGCCTGGGAAGTGGGGTGAGTGAAGGGGGTATGTTCCCTGGGGAGGGTGGATTAGTCCCCAGAGGGAGGGGGTAGCTGGAGAGGTTACCTTAGCGGTAAGCCACTAAGGCAGGGGTCGACAGCCTTTCTGCACCTACATGCAGCTCTGCTCACTGTCATGGGTTGCCGCTTCCCAGCTGCTGCCCTTCTCCCTCACTGTGCTGCGGGGAGCACCAGCCGGCGCTGGTCGGGCATCTTGTTGCCCTCCTCAGCTGCTGGCCTGCCTCCTACCCTGCCTCCTACCCTTTCCCATGCCAGGCCTCTAATGCTGACATCAGAGGCCTGGCGAGGGACAGTGTAGGAGGCAGGCCAGCAGCAGGGGAGATGCGGCAACAAGATGCCCGACCAGTGCTGGCTGGCGTGTGTGTGTGTGTGTGTGTGTGTGTGTGTATGACAAACTGTTTCACACAGAAAAACAATTGGGAAAAAACCTAAATAAAGGGACTTATTGTGAGATGCATTTTATTCCCCCACATATTTTTTCCTTTCCCTAATTCTGATTAACGTAAGTTTGTTGTATGTTAATGCTTATAAAGTATATACCTATTAGTGTGCGTACAGTATGTGTCTGTGGGAGTGTAATATTCATGCATGTGTTGTGGCTCTCGGAATATTTTCGACAGACATATTTGATAAAATGTCTCTTCCTTGAAAGGTTGCAGACCCCTGCACTGGGGTAGTGAAGGGGGGTAAGTAATTAATTTTAATATTGTGCTGTACGTGTATTTTTTTTGTATCCGTCAGGTCTGTCCTGGCCCTTGATGACGTAGATGCTCTAAGATGGGTATCCACGTCACAAGGGGGAATACTATAGGACCATATTCGGGCATCTACATCATTAAGGGGCTGGACAGACCAAACTGACTGCCTCAGGGTGAGCACAGGGCGAGAGACTGCTTCTCTGCACAGCTCTTCCGAACTGTCCCTCTGCCGGCTGAGGGCCCGTGAGGATTACAACTTGGACGCAGCACTGAGAACAGCAAGTCTGGACACATCTGTACGTGAATTACTGCACCGACACACTTTATTCGAGCAAATACCCGGTATGTACCTGGCAGATACCTGGAATGCGCCGCTCCTCACCTCTGACAAGCCCCGTTGCATTTGCCTTCCCTGCCTGGGTTCATGCCTGGCTGATGGGCGGCTAATCTGTTAAATGATAATGATTAGGATTTAATAGGCTGCAATGCTTCGCGTGTCTACCAGATGGCATACATTCATGAATTGTAATGCAGTATATATATATGTAGTGTGCAGTATTGCAGCCAACGGGAATAAAATGCTTCAATCCCTGCCGGAAAATAACTCAATGCACTCGGGCAGAAAACAGTCACAAACCTCAATACACCCGGGTATACCCGAATTCGTGGGACTAGCCGAGCTCGAATAAAGTGTGTCGGCAGTGTAGGATGCTTGGTAGCTTTAAGTAAACAGTCACTCCTGGCAGATGTCCTGCCCAGGACACATGTGCCCCTTAAACTTAATGAGACCAAACCGTAATTATATGGAAAATGATGGTAAAGACAACTGTCTTATTAATAACATCATTTTATCTAATTCATATATCTACGTTTAATTAAAAATCACATCACCAACCTTGCCCTTACTGGCTTGAAGGTAAATGATGATAAATAAATATCTCATACCAGTTTATAGTAATCATTGAAAGAAATGCTAAATGGTATCGCCCTGGGTACCCCGAGTATATTGATACCAGATATGTATACATTTACATACAGTTTGGGCTCATATAGACCGAAAATAAGTAAGAGCATAAAAATCCCCCCCATGAAAGTAAATATTTTCTGAAAATACCTGCCTCGTGGAATTTAAACATGGATAGCATGTTTCCACACAAAAGTCTGGCTGTTCCTTTCAGTCTAACGACAAATCTTTCCCCAGTAACTGCACTTAAACCTGGATCTGTTAAAGAATGGTCCACAGCAAAAATTGCTCGACTGAGAGACATCTTATTTGTCGACAAATTACTGCCCTTTACTCATTTTGAATCTAAACACAACTGGGGAAATAACCAGTTGCCTGTTTTGCCAAAACTCTTTATCTATCTATACAAACCCATACATAAATCTCTGATCCTGAGAAGACTTACCAAATTCAAATACATGTTTAAGCACTTAGAAGCTCCCAGACACAACCTAGCTGCACTATATAAGCTTTTATGTGAGGAGGGATGAGACGGAGAAACAACGCTTAGTCAAAATAAGGGAACATTTTTTTAATTCTGAGTTTGGTGTGATAGAATGGGATAAGATTTGGGATATAATCCAATCCTCATCAATCTAAATCAGGACTCTTGAAATAATAATTACTATATCCTGGGCCAGAATGAGTCATGTTTCCCAATCCATCTGATAGGTGTTGGAGAGGCTATTGAATGAAGAGCACCTTACTACTGGGGTTCCCAACCTTTTTGTGCACAAGGCACACTTGAGAGTTCAGTAGAGAGTGGCGGGCACCAACCGATTAACGCAAGCCATTTTTATTTATCCCACAATCCCCTCCAGTACCCCCTTCCCTCCACTGCACAATACCCCCCCCTACAGCACAATGTGCGCTCTTTACCTTGTGGATGTCTCCTGTGCCACACCGGTCAATGGCAATCATTAAAGCAGCAGTCCAAACTGAAGGGGGGGGGGGGGGGGTGTAACATTTATTTTCCCTTTAATATGTGCATCAATACAATCCACACAATGATAAGTAATTAGCTAAGTTGCCGATCGATTGGAAGATTTGGCTCAGGGGTTCACTAAATGTCTGTCAGTGCAGCAGAAGAGGACCAACAATGCAAAGTTCTGTGGGGAAGATCATGTGACCAGGCAGTCACTAAATACAATTGGTGCACTGCTAGAGAGAGGGCAGGGCTCAAAAAGGGTTATGCCAGAGCCTGTTTCGGAAGAGGAAAGGGATGCGACTTTGTAAATGGTTGTTATAGAAACAAAAAATGTTTAATATAATACATTCATGTAATTCAGAGTTGTTTAAAAAAAATGCTACAAGTATTTTCTCATGGTCAGAACTGATTTATTAAAAAAAAAAACACATATAGGATATTGCTTGGTTTGACCGCCATTTAGTGAACCACCAAGCCGAATCTTTGCCGATCAATCGACAACTTAGCTAATTACTTATCATTGTGTGGATTGTATGCACATATTAAAAGTCCACTCTACAGGCCCTAAACACTACCACGACCACCTGACCTGGGACATCTAGCAAACACATATCAAAATATACCCGCAATATGACCGGGACTGAGATAAAGTCTGGCTGACAGTTACAGCTGAGCTCAGCTGACCAGTACCACCTATAAAAGTACCCCACAAACAACCTCCTACCAAATATTGTGGCCAAGCAATGTTATTTACTGCACGTATTCCCTAAACCTGCTGTCTCTGTAAGTCTCCCAACATAAAAGATTGTAAACTCTCTGGGGCAGGTATTTCTTGTCTTGTCTGATTTTGCTTCGCTTATTGTATAATTATAATTCCCTGTATCGTCTTTGTAAAGCGCAAAGAACACTGTTGGCGCTATATAAATAAAGAAGGGTCGTAGTCATGTTGGTGCTTTTTTCCATGTAGTAACAAAGGAGGGAGAGGGAGTAAGGGGTATGATATCTTTTATTGGACCAACAAATAGTTGAAATGTTACAAGCTTTCCAACTCCTCAGGGTCAATAAAAACGTATCATACCACCTACTCCCTCGCCCTCCTTTGTTACTACATATACATAAAGATATACATACATAATGCCACAATACGGTACCACCTGTCCCATGCATTATTTATCATCCTAGGGATAAGAAGAGTGATACCACATACTGTATGCACACAACATGCTGGTTTTGATACGTCATTTCCATTCTTAACTTGGTCAAGTCTACTCGAGTCGTGATACCTGTTACAGCACCGTCTTGGCATCGATAGAACAGAGACCCAGTGCTAACTTCTCGTTACCTTTTGCAAGTTACTTTACATCCCATGTCTCAGGTTCCAAAAACAGATGAAATTATGGTATTAACTTTTGTATCGGCTTGCGTGTATTTGTCCTTATTTGGTATGTCATTCTATTAATGTAATTGTTCCCCATGGTACCGCGCTGCAGACTATATTGGCACTTTATAAAAACCGGTAATAATAAAGCGATTTAAATATTCAGAACAGGCATGTAAATTTTACCTACAATACTATGTAGTCTTATCAATTCTATAACAAAACTAATGAAATAAAAAAGTATACATAACATTTTTGATCAGCAATGTACCTTTCCAGGGGGATTTTCTTTTCTAGATTTTTCCCAGTCCAAAAAGTCTTAGTTCAAGAAGAAATTCAGAGCTAATTTATCAGATGCTGCTGGCTCCCCCATTTTGCTCTGAACATTCCCAGTAAGTATCTTCTGAAACAGGGGTTCAAAGTAATAAGAAATTGCAGATTCTTCTCCTGGGTACGCTCCATGCGGGAGTTTCCTGTGCTAATTCATTAACATAGGCCCATCAAACTCAGAATAGCTTGGTGGTCAAATCTTAAGTCCGACTGCAAGACTGGGGGCTGCACCAGGATTTTTCTAATAAATGGCCACTATACCCTATGTGTACACTTTTTCTTTCTTGCTTTTTCCTTATTAAAAATGTGAACCCACTTTTTCGATCAGCCCTAGACAGATACCTGTTGCTGAGGTGAGGGACCGAGTCCTTTATGTGTAAGTGGTATACCACACGTGGCTTGCGGTCAGATAACAGGAAACAAACACAATGCGGGTGTGATATAACAGATTTAATAGATACTTTAAGATAGAGATACTAGAGAACCTTGTGATCCTTAACAAAGGATCACCAGATCCATATATCGGCACGTCAACAGAACACTACACTTAAACGCTCGCTGTGCAGGTGCATGTTAGTGATCATACAGCCACCCAATCCTGGGTATTGTATTGTATTGTATTGTATGTCTTTATTTATATAGCGCCATTAATGTACATAGCGCTTCACAGCAGTAATACATGTGGTAATCCAATAAATAACAGATAATATAAATAACAGATCATGGGAATAAGTGCTTTAGACATTAAGGAAGAGGAGTCCCTGCTCCGAGGAGCTTACAGTCTAATTGGTAGGTAGGGAGAACGTACAGAGACAGTAGGAGGGAGTTCTGGTAAGTGCATCTGCAGGGGGCCAAGCTTTATGTGCCATGTGTTCAGAATAGCCACAGTCCTATTCATATGCTTCTTTAAGCAAGTGTGTCTTAAGGTGGGTCTTAAAGGTGGATAGAGAGGGTGCTAGTCGGGTACTGAGGGGAAGGGCATTCCAGAGGTGAGGGGCAGTCAATGAAAAAGGTTTAAGGCGGGAGAGGGCTTTAGATACAAAGGGGGTAGAAAGAAGACATCCTTGAGAAGAACGCAAGAGTCTGGATGGTGCATAACGAGAAATTAGGGCTGAGATGTAAGGAGGGGCAGAAGAGTGTAAAGCTTTAAAAGTGAGGAGAAGAATGGAGTGTGAGATGCGGGATTTGATCGGAAGCCAGGAGAGGGATTTCATGAGGGGAGATGCTGAGACAGATCTAGGAAAGAGTAGAGTGATTCTTGCAGCAGCGTTAAGGATAGATTGTAGGGGAGACAGGTGAGAGGCAGGAAGGCCGGACAGCAGGAGGTTACAGTAATCAAGACGGGAGAGAATGAGGGCCTGAGTCAGAGTTTTAGCAGTCGAGCAACAGAGGAAAGGGCGTATCTTTGTTATATTGCGGAGGAAAAAGCGACAGGTTTTAGAAATGTTTTGAATGTGAGGGGCAAATGTGAGAGAGGAGTCGAGTGTGACCCCAAGGCAGCGTGCTTGGGCTACTGGGTGAATGATCGTAGTTCCAACAGTAATGTGGAAGGAGGTAGTAGGGCCAGGTTTGGGAGGAAGTATGAGGAGCTCTGTTTTAGCCATGTTGAGTTTAAGGCGGCGGAGGGCCATCCAGGATGATATAGCAGAGAGACATTCAGAAACTTTGGTTTGTACAGTAGGTGTAAGGTCGGGTGTTGAGAAATATATTTGTGTGTCGTCAGCATAGAGGTGATAATTAAACCCAAAAGATGTTATTAGATCACCTAGAGAGAGTGTATACAGAGAAAAGAGAAGAGGTCCCAGGACAGAGCCCTGGGGTACCCCCACAGAGAGATCAATAGAGGAGGAGGAGGTATTAGCAGAAGAGACACTGAAAGTACGATGGGAGAGGTAGGATGAGATCCAGGATAGAGCTTTGTTCCGAATGCCAAGAGTATGGAGAATGTGAAGGAGAAGAGGGTGGTCCACGGTGTCAAATGCTGCAGAGAGGTCGAGTAATATGAGCAGAGTGTAATGACCTCTGTCTTTGGCAGCATGGAGGTCATCAGTTATTTTAGTGAGGGCTGTTTCCGTGGAGTGAGCAGTACGGAAGCCAGATTGTAGAGGGTCTAGGAGAGAATAGGTGTTGAGAAAATGGAGCAAGCGAGCGAATACAAGACGTTCAAGGAGTTTAGAGGCAAAAGGCAGGAGGGAGACAGGCCGATAGTTAGAAAGACAGGTAGGGTCAAGCTTGCTGTTTTTGAGTAATGGTATGACTGTTGCATGTTTGAAGGAGGATGGAAAGGTTCCAGAGCAGAGGGAGGAGTTAAAAATGTGCGTGAGCGTAGGGATTATAGTAGGAGCAAGAGGTTTTAGGAGATGGGAGGGAATGGGGTCAAGAGGGCAAGTGGTAGAGGGAGAAGAGGCGATCAACAGCGACACATCCTCCTCTGAGACAGTGGAAAAAGAGTCAAGGAAGGCAGGAGGAGAGTTAGGAAGAGGTGTAGGATGGGAGGAAGAAACAGAGGGGATGTTCTGACGTATGGATTCCACCTTTTCCTTAAAATAGTCAGCAAAGTCCTGAGCGGAGATGGAGGAAGGAGAGGCAGCGGAGGGTGGTTTGAGTAGAGTATCAAAGACAGAGAACAGTCGGCGTGGGTTAGACTTGTGCATGTTGATTAGTGAAGAAAAGTAGGCTTGTTTAGCTTGCGAGAGGGCAGAGTTGAAACAGGATAGCATAAATTTGTAGTGAAGGAAGTCTGCGAGAGTATGAGATTTCCTCCAGAGGCGTTCAGAGGAACGAGTGGAGGAACGCAGCATGCGCGTGTGGGAATTTAACCAGGGTCTAGGGTTAAAAGGGCGAGTGCGGCAGAGAGAAAGCGGGGCATGTAGATCAAGAGAGGAGGACAAGGCAGAGTTGTAGTTCCTGACCAGTTTGTCAGGGTCTGTAGCAGATCTGAGAGAGGAGAGGGAGGAGTGTAACGTGGACTCAAAGTCAGGTAAGTGAATAGAGCGCAGGTTTCTGCAGAACCGGGGTGTAGATGGAGGTGGAGAAGTTGAGAAGCGAGATAGAGAGAATGAGATGAGGTGATGGTCAGAGAGAGGAAAAGGGGAAATGGAGAAATCAGAGAGAGAGAAATTTTTAGTGAAAACCAGGTCTAAGTAGTGGCCATCCTTGTGGGTGCTGGCTGCAGTCCACTGTTGAAGGCCAAAAGAAGAGGTTAGAGAAAGAAAGCGGGAAGCCCAAGGGAGAGAGGGGTCATCAATGTGGCAATTGAAGTCCCCAAGGAGAAGAACAGGGGAGTCTGAGGAGAGGAAGAAAGAGAGCCAGGATTCAAAGTGAGAGAGAAAGGCAGAAGGGGGATGAGTAGAGGTAGGTGGGCGATACATGACCGCCACATGAACAGGGAGAGGAGAGAAGATCTGGACAGTGTGAACCTCAAAGGAGGGAAAGGCAAGAGAGGGGGGAATAGGAATAGTTCGGTAACGGCAGAGAGAGGAGAGCAGGAGCCCCACACCTCCACCCCTGCCATCAAGGCGCGGAGTGTGGGAGAAGGAAAGGCCACCATAAGAGAGGGCAGCTTCCAGAGCAGAGTCAGACTGAGTGAGCCAGGTCTCAGTTATAGCAAAGAGAAGCAGGGAGTGAGAGAGAAAGAAGTCATGCACAGAGAGGAACTTGTTAGAGAGGGAGCGAGCATTCCAAAGGGCACAGGAGAAAGGGAGAGAGGAGGGAGGGTGGCAGGGGATGGGTATGAGGTTGGAGGGGTTAACACCAGAAGGAGTAGAAGTTGTATGTGGGAGGCGAGGACGAGAGCAAGTAGAAATAAGGCAGGGACCAGGATTGGGAGAGATATCCCCAGAAGCAAGGAGGAGAAGCATGGATAGAAAGAGGATGTGTGAGGATGATTTGTAGGGGTGTGTTTTAGTGCAGGAGGTATAGCTGTGTGGTGACAGAGGACGCAGGTAAGAAAGGAGTTCATGTGAACTATGGTGCCGGCACACCATTGGAACGGTTTAATGCAAAGAGTAGCAGGCCTGTACTTCACATAATACTTTGGTACCACTTTAATGGCAATTGTTGAGGGTCCCCTCAGACAGCGATCGCTACTTCGTCCGGCTTCCCAGCGATGATCTGCTGGCCTCTCTGCACGTTGTACTGCTCTCTCCCCAGTCAATGTCCACTCTCTCTTGGTGGGACACAGACTGGCTCCGGGTCACTGTCGATCGAGCCTGAATGTGCAGATCTGCTGTAGCAACTATCCCGTTGCAGCTCCTGCCAGGGACTCCTCAAGGTCGATTTAGCCCCACCTCATTGGCTGAGGCCCTGCCCATCACAAGTCACATCCTCCTGCCCCGGCAGTGGCTCCCAGCGGCAGCACAGCATGCTGGGAATTGCAGTTGTCCTATTCCAGCCAGGGGGCAATGAATGTGTGTTCAGCTGCAGGCACTTACAAGGGTGTTCCAAAAATATGTAAACGTCACTGGTATCTCTCCCCCACCCTCTATCTCACCCACGCCCTTCTCTCTCTCCTCCCCCCCAAATCATTCCTTCTCAATCAAATCAGCTTTATTGGCACAACAGAAGAACATTTCAGCATTGCCAAAGCATGAACAACATGGGGTAAGGTATAATGTTTATGCAGTTCATGGGTAAGTTACACACAGGGATGTGGGATTTAATGGGCATCAGCCTGTGACGGTGATGATATTTAATTTATTTATTTATAAAATGTTTTACCAGGAAGTAATACATTGAGAGTTACCTCTCGTTTTCAAGTATGTCCTGGGCACAGAGTTAAGATGACAAATACATGGTTACATAAGTGAGCAGGGTATACGTTATATACAAGACATTGCATGCACAGTTAGAGATAATATATATTATAGGCGTATATAACAGTTACAGACCAGATTAAAATGTGGCTGTGAGTTTCTGGTAGATTGTTCCAGTTTTGGGGTGCACGGTAACAGGAGAAGCGCCAGATACTTTGCTGAACCTAGGGACCATGAACAGTCTTTTGGAGTCAGATCTTAGATGATAAGTGCTGCATGTGGTAGGGGTGAGGAGCTTGTTCAGATAGATGGGTAGCTTGCCCAGAAAGTATTTGAAGGCAAGACAGGAAAGGTGAACTTTGCGCCTAGACTCAAGTGATGACCAATCTAGTTCTTTGAGCATTTCGCAGTGATGTGTGTTATAGTTGCATTGGAGAAAAAAACGGCATATTGAATTGTAGAGGGTATCAAGTTTGCCAAGGTGGGTTTGGGGTGCAGAGCTGTATACTATGTCCCCATAGTCAATCATTGGCATTAGCATCTGCTGTGCTATACGCTTTCTGACCAGCAGACTTAGGGAGGATTTGTTCCTGTAAAGTACACCTAGTTTTGGCATAGGTTTTGGATGTCAGGGTATCAATGTGCATCCCAAATGTTAAATGGGAGTCAAACCATATGCCCAAGTATTTAAAACTACAGTAGTAACAGGAGTTAGTGTGGTATTAGAGTTTGCTCTGATCTGGAGCTCAGTCATTGGAAGCTTTAAAAATGTAGCCTTGGTCCCAAATACCATTGTTACAGATTTGTCAGTGTTTAAAAACAGTTTGTTTTGGGAAATCCAATTTTCAAGTCTCAAAAAGTCAGATTGAAGTATGTGCTCAAGGTCGGAGAGGCTAGGGCTGTGTGCATACAAGATTGTGTCATCTGCATATATGTGTATTGAAGCTTCCTTACCAGCTGTATGAAGATCATTGATGAACACTGAGAAGAGTAGGGGCCCCAGAACAGAGCCATGCGGGACACCACAGGTGATAGATATCCAAGGGGTTGGAGTTAGAGCCCCAGATGGACACGTTAGGATCTACCTGATAGGTAGGAATGAAACCAGTTTAAAGCATGCTTCCCTATTCCAGAGCAATGGAGTTTGTTTAGCAAGATAACATGATCAACAGTAGTGGGGTACCGGGTACTACCCGGTGGCTTTTCAGCTACCCGGAAATTACCCGGAAGCTGGAAAGTGGACCCGGCGCCGGGTAATGTCAGGGTAGTTGAAAAGTATCTGTTACCGGCTGTCCAATAGGAAAGCTTCGTCTCCTGCTCCGGTCACATGGTCCCCGCTCACAGTGCAGTATGGAGTCCTGCAGCTCCCGAGCGGGCTCCACACTGAACGCTGATGCTGCCCCCCGCCCCCGCACCTCTGCTTACCTGTTCACATGTCGCCGCGGGCTTCCTCCACCCCAGGTAAGTTTCATCCACCCCTAGGTAAGTGAAAAAACGGGTAGCCGGGTACCCGACCGGGTACAAGGTGCCAAATCCTCCGGGTTCCCGTTACCCGGTTTTAAAAAAATGTAGGACCCGGTCCAACACTAATCAACAGTATCAAAAGCCTATGCAAAATCTAGGAATATTGCACCAGTGAGTTGTCCCAGTTCCATTCCACACTGGATCTCATTGCAAACTTTAAGCAGGGTAATTACCGTGGAGTGTTTTGGGTAAAAGCCAGATTGGAATTGGCTAGGGAAATTTGTCTTGATATAGTAATCACCTAATTGGGACTGAACACATTTTTCATTTGATATGATGCGCAGCCAGTTCTGCTGGGGTTTAGTCTTCTCCTAGGAGGATCGCTATTTTTTTGGTTCTCTTCTATATTATTAAAGTTCTGAATAAGAGCAGTGAGTTTCTCCAAGTGGGCACTCCTCACTTCCAAGCATTTTGCGCAGCTGTGTGTTTTATCTTCTCCCTCTCTCTCCCCCACCATACAAACGCACAATACCCCCCTCCCCGACAATACCACCTCCCCCACAATAGCCTCACACCTTACTTTGGGGGAGCGTCCAGTGCCGCGCGGCCCTCTTCCGGCACGCACCGGCAGGGGAGTAAGCGGCCCAGCAGCAACCTCCAGTGCTCGCCGGACCCCCGCGGTCACGGTACTCCTGTCCCAGCTCTCTTTCCCCCACCTCCTCCATCATCTCACAGGCCGCATGGCAACACCTTGTGGGCCACAAGTTTGACAGCCATACTTTAAAGCAGCAGTTCAAGCTGCCGTTTAAAAAAAAAAAAAATATATATATATATATATATTTTTTTTTCCCCATTCAATATGTGCATCAATACAATCTACACTCTGACAAGTGATTAGCTAAGCCAGCGGTGTGCAAACTGGGGCGAGGGGCAGGAGAATTTGCAGGGGGGGGCGCGGGCTATTACAGAGGCCCCGCGCTCTTCCCCCAGGTATTTAATTTAATTCCGGGGGAGGCGTGAGGCATGAGGCATCTGTAACCTAGAATTGACAACAGCTGGAAAGTGAAGGCATATTTGTTACCACCGCTTAGCAACTAGAAGCTCATTTGGAAGTGCACTCCTAGGCAATTAAAACTTAACATTTAATTGAGGAATGAAATAAAATAAGTTCTTAACATAAAGTGCATATATTTAACTACATATAATGTACTTTGGCGAGAGGGAATGAGGATATGGTAGATGGCCAGGGTATATAATTGGTTATGCTAGTGCCTAATAATATTTAGCAAAAAGCAAAGGATACCAAATTGGCCTTAATTAGGGAGTGGGTTACTTAGCTGTTAAAGCTCAAGAAGTGCTTGCCCTATGTAAGTGTATTGTGCGTCATGTGGCGTAGCGTACCGATCAAACCAACCTGTATTGATAGATAGCCCAAATCAGTGTGCAGCTAATAGGTATAATATTTAAGCTAGTAGATATTAACACTGCATGTGCAACTCAATAACAGATGCAGGCAGGCCAGCAGTGTTAGTGTTAAGACTAAGGTGAATCGCAACACTTAGCAATAAGATGTCTGTTAGCTACACAGCAAGATGACACAATGTATCACAGTATAGAGACAGGCAGGAGCTAAAACCACTGAGCAGATAGAACCTGTTATAACCTGGATGCGATCGCATTAAAATGAGCAACAGCAGAGAGCACAGACACAAAGTAACGATACTACCAGTCTCTCTCAGTTCCCTCACGCTGACGTCACCACGCCAGAACGCCCTACGCGTTTCCCTCCTTGACGGAGATTCTTCAGGGGCGAGTGATAACCAGCTGATTACGGAAGCGTGTTATATAGCGTCACAGGTTACCATAGCAACCAACGGGCCAATAGAAGGCTTGTGCAGCGCTTATACGATCAGTAGGGGACTGTATGTTAGAACAGCGGTTATTAAAGAGGTACACACTGATTTGAAACAATAAGATAAAGTCTAATGATGGTTAAAAGAGTCACCAGCATATGGGGCAGAGGCTCATGTATGTAGGCATTTAAGAGGCTTATGAATCTTTACCGAATTGGCAGATACTGAATAGCCGTTCTGTAGTATGTGGCAAAACACAATCATAGCAGGTTGAAGGTATTCAAACACGTACTGGATGGAATGCATAATAAACTATAATAAGTCCCTAATGAAAGAGTATACTTGCTTACTTGCCAGTAATTAAAGGGTATATACAGTAAATAACAGGTATGTAGTTGATATTAGTATGAGACATTTGATGGATAGATAAACATAGTATCAACTCCACTGATGATCAAATAAATGGAGTATATGTAAAACCCTCGTTTAACCCTTGAGGATTCAATGTTTTTAATTTGTATATCCATTCAGCCTCGCGTTTTAATAGTCTGTTATTTATATCGCCACCACGTATGTTGTTTTTGAGGTGGTCGATACCTGTAAATGATAGGCACTTAATGTCTCCCTGATGAATATTATTTACATGGCGAGCAACTGGTGTATCTAATTCATTGTGGACAGAGTTTATATGTTCGAGTACTCTTTTTTTAAACTCCCTGATGGTTTGGCCAACATATCTGAGGCCACAATCACAACTGATCAAATATATTACATTAATGGTTCTGCAACTTATATGGTGTCTGATATCAAATGTAGTAGATTTATCATGAGATGTGAAACACTTAGCAGGATTGATGAATTGACATGCCTTGCAGTTTTTACACTTGTGCATACCCTTAGGTGGAGGTGTTAACCAAGTTGATGGTATAGGGCGTTTAAAGTGACTATGCACAAGGCCATCCTGCAGATTAGTAGATCTCCTGCTAGTGATACTTGGTGTACCTTTTAGAATTTTGGCGAGGTCATCATCTGATCTTAAAATGTGCCAGTGTTTCATGAAGATCTTTTTGATCTCATGCCACCTGTAATTATAGGTGCCAATGCAACGAACCTGCGTATTGGGTGGTTTAATGTTTGGACCTAGTAACTGTGCTCTATCACTATCTCTAGCGCGATGATATGCGTTTTTCAATGTAGCCATTGGGTATCCCCTATCTAAGAACCGCTCTTTCAGGTCCTGAGCCTGTGTATGGAATTCTCTCAGGGTAGAGCAATTGCGGCGTAATCGCAGATATTGCCCAATGGGGATACTTTTGACTAAAGATGGAGGATGGTGGCTGGTAGCCACCAGAAGACTATTTGTAGCCGTCTTTTTTCTAAAGATAGTGGTTTGCACATTACCATCTGGGTCCTTACTTATTTTCAAGTCCAGAAATGTTATCTCTGTTGCATTGTATTCAAAAGTCAATTTTAGGTTCAAATCATTGACATTTAATAGCGACACAAATTCAACCAATGCGTGAATCGGACCATGCCAGATCACTAGTATGTCGTCTATGAAACGAATCCACAAATCAATGTATTGTGTATATTGTGCAAATCTGTCACTAAATACATGTTTATCTTCCCACCAGCCCAGGTATAAATTAGCATATGTTGGTGCACAGGCGGTGCCCATCGCTGTTCCCTGGGTCTGGTGGTAGAGTGTTCCATCAAATAAAAAGAAGTTGTGACATAAGACAAATTGTAGAAGGTCTATCATGAATTTGTTGTGTTCAGTGTAACCAGAGCCCCTTGTGGAGAGAAAATAACTGCATGCTTTGACACCATTGGAATGGATGATGCTAGAATAAAGAGATTCCACATCAAGTGTGGCAAACAGGGTTTGACTATCACAATTTATTCCATCTAGTCTCAGTAAGGTGTCTTTTGTATCCTTAATATGGGATGGTAAGTTAGTTACAAAAGGACGCATGATTTGATCCAAGTAGACACTACAGTGTTCAGTAAGGTTGTTGTTGCCAGAAACAATAGGCCTACCAGGCGGTCTTTTTTGATCTTTGTGGATCTTAGGCAATATATAAAATGTTGCCACTGTAGGTGTCTTGGGTAACAAGTAATCATGCTCATTTTTGTCAATAATGTTGTTGGTAAGGGCATTGTTCAATATAGATTGAAGATCTTTTATGAATTTTATGGTTGGATTGCGGTCCAATTTCTTATATGTTATTTTGTCTTTTAGGATGCGTTGGCATTCCTTAACATAAAATTCAGTGTCCATGACAACAACATTACCACCCTTATCTGAGGGCTTAATTGTGATTTCCTGCTGGGTCATTAATTCCCTGAGTGCCTCATTTTCTTTTTTTGTGATGTTATATCGCATGTGTTTTTTAGTATTTATTTTCTCTAAGTCCCGGGTGACTAGGTTGGTAAAGACCTCAACTTGGGGACATAATGACATAAAGGGGGTAAATTTATTTTTCGGTTTGCAAACTGGTGTGCAAACTGGGGCGGGGGGCAGGAGAATTTGCAGGGGGGGGCGCGGGCTATTACAGAGGCCCCGCGCTCTTCCCCCAGGTATTTAATTTAATTCCGGGGGAGGCGTGAGGCATGAGGCCTCTGTAACCTCACTTACCTACTGGCAGCCGGGTCTTTGGCGACGGGCGTCAAAATTTGAAGCCGTGACTACGGGGGAGTGGGGGCGCGAACGCTGCGGTTCCCCGGAAGGGGGCCGCAGCTGAAAAAAGTTTGCGCAGCGTTGAGTTAAGCTGCAGATCGATCCGTTCTGGGTTATTTAATGCAGTTCTTGCACAGCATTGTGGGCAATGTAGTCCTGCAATATGATTGACTGGGCAGTTACTAGATACAATAGGTGCACTGCTAGAGAGAAGGCTCAGGCTCTTGAGACCCGCCCATCAGAAGGGGAAGGGGCTGTCACTTTGGAAATGCTTCCTACATTACAAACATTAAAAATGTCTTTTAAAAAAAAAACAAAATCCTTTTTTTTTTTTTTTTTTTAAATGCTACAAGTATTTTCTCATAGTACAGAACTGATTTATTTAAAAAACCCACATGTAGGATATTGCTTGAACTGCTGCTTTAACATCGTCATATTCTTAATAGATTAAAATAACAAAAAACATCCGAATTGAAATAATCTCAAAGCGTTCCTTCCTCCAAAGTAAGTGATCATAAACCAAAAAAAACTTTGTCTGTTTAACAGGATTATGTTTGCTTGATTTTCAAAATCCATTCCCATTTATAGCAAAAACAATGACAGAAGGCAAAGCCCCTTTGAAACACTGCTGTTTGGGATTAAACATAGACAGCGCTGAATTTCAAGTCTGATGTCACTACCATCACTTAGGAGGGAGATGAGCAGGGTGTTTTGGGTGTGAAACCAGCAAGGGATTCCTTATGGTTCTTAATCCTTGTAACTAAAAATTGCTTCCTGTATGTCAGTAGATTGAGGTTTTTTAAGGGGTGGGACATTTAGATTTGAACTTGTAACTGGCCACTACTTTTATAGTGTTTACTACAAAAAAATGTTTATCCAGGTGAACTAGGTTCCACATAACATGGAGGGGGGTAGGATTTCCCATAAAAGATGCAATCCCATGTGGTCGACTAAAAACAACCTTCTGTGAAGAATGGAACAGACTTGGCTGCCCTAATCCTGCAAATAATGCTATGATTTATTTTTTGGGGGAAATGATTTAGAAGCTGCATTTCTTTGGGGCCTCTGAATCGGGGAGCGTTTATCAAATCAAGAGTTTTCCTTACACTTTGCCCACCCTGTCCTTATCAGAGAGCAATTCATATATATGTAGCCCTAGTAAGTTTGGGCTATTATTCTATCCTCCTCCTGGCAGTAATCCCTGCGTAAGGGCAGGTTTGCCAGGAGTAATCATGGGTTTTCCCCCACGTCAGGTAGTACACTGAGGCAGTGAAGGCAGGTCACCAGACTCTGTGTCCAATCAAGAGACATAGGGGCGGTGCCTGTTGGAGCTACTTAGGGTATGGCCAATTTCTATTTAGGGAGTTGGAGAGTCAGTCAGTGAGGGTGGTCTTTGAGATTTGGTGGCATAGACTGAGCTGCCAGGACTGGCTAGCTTGAGGCCTCCCTCCGGGGAGGGAGAGTGCACACCCCTGTCCTCCTACCCTGCTTAGGGGGTAGGGGAAGAGCTAGACCCACTCAGGGTGGCCCTAAGCCTGGAGTCGCGTCAGGGCCATCCTGCGGGGAGACAGCCTGCTGTGTGTAACTGAAGAGAGACAATAAAGTGATTGCACTTTTATGGAAACGCCTGCCTGAGAGAGAAGTGTATTAGGAGGGGAAGATATTTCTTCTGTGGATACTTCACCCCATACTGCTGGGGGCTGCAGGAGATGGAGGCGCTGCACCAGTAGAGAAGACGGAGGCAACCCCCAGAAGCCTGTCCTGTTCTCCCCCATGTCATCGCGGGAGACTCAGGGCCCCCTGTTGCCAGCAGGTATGCACCACACAGAGACATGTAGCCTGAGCTTTAGACACCCTAGGACACACTATGTGAGATTGGGTGGGGGAAACAGGGCTACATATAATATATGGAGAGATGGGGACGAGCCTCTGACTCTGCAAACTGTTGAACTCAAATCACACCAAAGGGACTGGCCAGAGGAAATCAAACCCTTCCCAGGTCTCAGCTCACCATGTTTTCACGATAAAAGTAAACAAATACCTATAGATGTCAGGCTTGGCTTTAAAAAAAAGGCAATCACCCAGCTGTAACCCCTTAAACATATCACATTGTTTTACTTTGGTTTTAGGAGGGTGTGAGTGAGTATACAAGAGGTTAAAAACCTCTCACCCTGGCAGATCCAGGAATCCACACCCGAGGCTGTAGGTCAGCTAGGTGATTGGAAAGGGGAGGTTTAAAAGGCAGGCAGCAGACCTCCTGCTGACTCTCAACCTGTGAGGAAACTGGTCCCAGAGCGCCTGCCTGTGGGACAGCCGGGGCTCGCACTCTACTGCCAGAAACTAAAGGACCTGCAGTTTGTTTTGCAGACGTTTGCTATATTTCTTTGAAAGTGTACTGCAACCCGCTTTCCCTCGTGAGGGAATGAAAAGACTTTTCTCTGCAAGACCTTGATGTGTAAACTCCTTTCTGACCCTACAGCAGCGGTTGCGCAAACTGGGGAGCAGGAGAATTTCTAGGCCGGGGGGGGGGGGGGGGGTTACAGAGGTCTTCCGCACGGCATTTAAATGAAATGCCGGGGGAGGCGTGAGGCCTCTGTAACTCACTTACCTGCTGCAAATGACGCAATGGGGCCACGTGACCTGCGATGACATTTGACGCCGAGCCATTGGGAGAGGGGGGGTGCGAACGCTCCGGCTCCCGGGAAGGGGGCCGCAGCTCAAAGTTTGCGCGCCCCTGCCCTACAGTTCCTACGAGTTCGCTCCGTCAGAGGGGTTGACCTTTTAAACGGAAACCTCTGCTTCAGTGCACATAAATGTCTCAGGGCTGCTGGAAAATGTCGTCTTTGTGTTAACTCCCCTCCCCCCCCCACACCCCAAAACAAACGATAATCAGTTTGATCATTGCTATAAATAAATTCTGAAAACAATTTGAAGACGTCAAATGAAAGCAAAGACTTTATATTCCAATGTGGTTTTTTTTATTATTATTTATAACAAAGCTATCATTTTTTCCATGACATTAAAAAAATTCATTACACACTTTGTCCCCACATTTTAGTGAATGAATGTAGATTTTGGTGCAAGTTCTGTATAAATATATACACACACATCATGTATACAAAAACTGTACATTTTCTATGATTAACTATACAATGTAGTAGACAGAACTTCTCAGAGACAGGGGAATTCCCATATGGGAAGAAGACTGAATACTGTATCTGCAGCGGGCTGTTTGGTAGAATATTTTGGTCTTTCATTGTAAGGCAACATGATATTTTAGTTTTTTATATTGCTATTTTCCAGTGCCGTAGTAAGGGATGAACGGCAACATCTCATCACTAGCACAAGGAACATATTTTTGTTGTGCAAGATGAAGGAATGGTCGCCACATTTGAGGCTGTTCTTGACCATTTCACACCACTGTTAAGACAAACAACTCATAGAAAAGTATTGTACAGTGCACACTTCTAACAGGTGTTCTGATCCTGGATAAAATTCTAATTTGGTTTGCAGGTCGTAATGCCATTGTTTTAAAAAACACTTTAAAAGATCTTCACCTATATTTTCTTTATCATCTAAGGAAGAGACATTTGTGGTCTTCAATGCTCGAGTACAAACTATTTACTATAACCGGTTGTGTTCTGCGGATAAAATGTATCACTATATGTAACAAAGTATAGCCATTAGTCCAATATGATTGTACTGAGCATTTAGACACCCAAAAGTTAAACTTAGATATGCAAATATTGCAAAATACAGCATGGCTGTTCTTGGAGAAAGAACTTAATGCATTAGGTCAGGGGTGTGCAAACTCCCTGCGCTGCACCTCTCCTGCCTGCTCTCCTCCTCATCGGTCGCGCCCCCCCTCACCTCAAGTGTTGCGTCAAATGACGCTGCGGGGTCATGTGACGTCATGTCGCGTCTCCATGGCAACAGGCGTAATTTGGCGCCGCGTTGCTATAGAGACGCGTGCCTGAAGCCAGGTACGTTTTCAGAGGCCTCGTGCTCTCAGCGCGGGGCCTCTGTAAACGCCACGTCCCCCCCAGTTTGCGCACAGCTGCATTAAGTCACAGGTAGCCAACTCCACTCCTCAGGGGGCCACCAACAGGTCAGGTTAAGGCTATCCCTGCTTCAGCACAGGTGGTTCAATCAGTAGCTCAGCCATTGACTGCACCACCTGTGCTGAAGGATATAGATCCTTAAATCCTGACCTGTTGGGGGCCCCTGAGGACTGGAGTTGGCCACTCCTGCATATTTGTACACGAACAGGAGACCCATTCTACACTGTGCCATGACCATCCTTTTTCTTAATAATATTAAAAGCAGCAATTTCGCATGGCATGTAGCGAGAGACCTCCCATAAACAGAAACCCCAACAATGTTTAAACTCTCTGGCGCTTCAACCATGTCACATTCCAGCAAAGTTAAGAGTTACTATCTCCAGAACGTGGATGGGGAGAAGGGTGGATTTGCAGCTTTATAATGAGATCAAGTGATTTAGAGAAGAAAGGTACAACCTCTCTCCAAGGTAAAAAGGTCAAATATACCGCTCAACGACTAACCTTTTCAAAGCCAAGAGAGCCTATATCTTATTTAAATATCCTCTGGTAAGGTAAGGGTTAAAAAGCCTGTTGCAGGAATGCACATCTGAGACCATGCAGCTAACCAGCAGCTATTGGCGTGGTTTAATGCAGCAGTACTATAATTAATGGTGAGCGTTTACTCGCCTAGTCATCCAGACAGAGGACGCACCATCTGGGGACACAAAATGAGTCCCCGAAGGAGCCAGAGACTTCACATAATTGCTGCTCGTTATTTTCAAGGAGACAATTAACCGACAATTATCTAGATCAAAATGTGTGGGGCTGTATAAATGAATGCGCGCTGTCTGCGCTGGATGTGGAGTCCCAGGGCTCAATTCCTTGCCACTTCTGTAGCATGCAACACTGGCTGTGTACACATTCAATCCCCATAATGCATTACTCTTTACATTAAACAGTATACCACCACCACCCCTCTACATCATTTGAAGTGCAGCGTCGATGCGGAGATCGGGCTGCAGCCCCTGTTCCATGTCACTCTCTCCGTGAAAACGCAGCATCAGACCGCCAGAGATGCCGGGGCGATCTTCCGAATGACTTTATTCAGAGCAGCAATCTTGTCCTCCAGGACATAGTTCTTCTTCTCTGCGCTCTTCTGCCGCTGCTCCGTCACCTGCAGAGCCTTCATCAGCTGTGAGTTCTCCACATACAGGTCCTTCAGCAGCAGGTCTGATTTAGCATTTTTCTCAAGCTGCCAGAAATAATGCACACGCCGGTTAGTCATCAACACCATTGTCCTTTCCTTCTCCTGATTAAGGAGTGCTCTCTATCTGCTAGGAGTCTGATGTGCGTATAGATTGCATGCAGAGTTCCTACATGTCTCACAACATACTTATTACCCCATTTGAGTCTATATACTTTCTCCCTTTTAACAATATATGAAGTCCCAGCCTTTAAACTTCACAGTGTAGTTGTGATGCCGGAGGCATATAAAGGTAAACGGACTTGCCCAAGATCACCAGCAGCTGACACTCTGATTGAACTGGCATCACCCACTTCTAAGGTTGTTACCACTAGGCTCCTCCAATTGTATATTATTTTTTTTGTGTGTCTTGTGCTCTGTAACAGGGTGCAGACTGTTGGGTGACGGCCAGCAAGGAGTTAATACCTGCCTGGAGGATTAATGAGCTCAGCCAGGCTGCTCAAGCTTAAAAGCAGAAGGCAGCTCACAGTCGCTTGTGGCTGGTCTGCAGATGGGCAATAGGTCTGAAGTGTGTTCCTGTGTCATACCATGTATAGGAGCTGTATTTTTGTGTTGCTGAACTTTTGACAGGTAAACGTAGGCTTTTATTCCTGTTACCCCTCCATGCATCGCCTACATGTTCTTATACTTGTAGTGTATGACTTCTCATATTAGAATGTGTGCTTTACAATACACCACAGCCTATGCCACCAGGAAACAAATCAACAAGGCTTCTTGACTTATCCAACCCTTCTACACTTCTAGCACTGCTGAGAAAACCACTACAAAACCCTTAACCTGCGATAAGCGGCCTGGGCTCTCACCTGCTCCTTCAGCTGATTGACCTTCTCTTGAAGCATTACCCGTACATTCTTGAGATTCATTTCCACATCCTCCATCCTTTCTTCGATCCTTCTCAGGAGCTTTGCGTGCTCTTCCTAAAATAATGGATCACAGAAAACGTATTTCAAGGAACGAGTATTAAGTACGGTACTGTCCCTGCCAAATTCTATACCAAGCACATCTTGCTGTGCAGCGAGGGATTCATTTGTTCTTAGCTGTTAAAATGGCTTTTAATGTAATGCAGAGCAATACATTACAGGCCCCACCGCCTGCAAGGGATTAATAGGACAGAGCAGCAGTGCCCAGCCAAATGATTTTAATGGAATTATATATAGAATTACTTATGAAATGATGATAGCCACCCAATTAATATTAATGATAAACTGTACTGTGGCAGAAGAATGCAATAAAAAGCACAAAGTACAACTTTTAAGGCACAGGGGTGTAAGAATCCACTGACATTTATCTAATCTGACAGAATATGTACTAGCCATGGAACAATTTCTCCAACCCCACACAAGCTATAAAACCACCACACCCTACATCTCCTCTCATTCTCAGCTTAATCCACTAAACCCAGCCACAGACCTCTAGACCAGCAGTGTGCAAACTGGGGGGCGCGAGATTTTTTTTGGGGAGGGGGGATGGGGAGGTGAGGTGAGGGCGGTTGCAGAGGTCCCACGCTCTTCCCCGAGGCATTGAAATTAAATGCCGGGGGACCGCGCGAGGCCTCTGTAACCTCTACTTACCGAAGTCCAGCCGACTTCGGAACACGTGACCACGCAGCATCAAATGACGTCGTGGGTCACGTGACGTCACATGAGGTAAGTGAGTGGGCGCACCAAAAGAGGAGAGCAGGCAGGGGGGCGCAGCAAATAAAGTTTGCGCGCCCTTGCTCTAGACTGTAAGCTCTCACGAGCAGGGCCCTCATTACCTTTTGTATTGGTTTGCCTTTATTTGGTATGTCATTTGATCTATGTATACAGAACAGTGGGATGATGCTGCACTCCCCAATATATCAAATCAAAATAAATACCGGTGCGCCTGGTTCAGGAATCTCTGGGTAGTACTCCAATATCTGATAAGAAGGAGAAAAACCTGGGCACTGCGGATTTCTGCTTAGAAAATTTATTGTGAGCCAAAAAGAAGTTTCGGCCTCAGGGGCCTTTCTCAAATGCAAATGGCATGGTCTATGTATAACACTATGTTCCCCATTGGAACACGCTGTAGGATATGGTGGCACTTTATAAATAAATAATAATAATCCTACACCCAAACAAGGTTAATCTCTGACCCCTTTCCCAGGGACCCCGTGCATCTAGAGCCAGGCCCCAAAAATATTCTGCCTGCAAAATTAGAGCGCAATGTGGATTTTTCGCTTCCATTGATTTTCGCTAAGTCTGAATTGCGGGCTTCGGCATTTCTCATAGTACTAAAAAAAAAATTAAAAAGTTAAAATGAACACAGATCAAATATATAAACGATTTGCAACAAGTTGCTTTGGTATCTCGGGGTTGAGGACAGTGTCACTTGTAAGTCACTCGGCACGTGACTGCTTTCTACCTGCTGCATGGCCAGTTGCCGGTTTGTCTGCTCTGCGTGGAATCTCAGCTTCTCCTGCAGCTGCTGGAGTTTGTGCTGTTCCTCCAGCAGTCTGTTCTGCAGCGGGGACAACTGCTCCTTGGACACTGCGCTGCCGCCCAGCTTCTCTTTTAAATGCTGGACCTCTCGCATGTGCTGAGACTGCGCCAGTGTTAGCTTGGTATTCGCTTCCAGTAGCTGCAATAGGAAGTGAGAACAACTTGGTTAGATGGACAAGAACGTAACACAGGCAAGCATCCATATACTGCTGAATATACACGCCCGCACAGCCCTCATTACCTGTGTGCATGTTCGTCCTCGCTTTTATGTAACTGCTTTTTTTGTGATATACATAACTGTTGGGTTGCCAGGTGTCCAGGATTGAACCGGACTGTCCAGTATTTGAACTCTGTCCAGTAAAAAATTACAGGTAATACTGGACATGTGTGTGTCTGGTATTACCTCTCTGGACTTGCAGTAGTGACCTGACCGGCTTGGGGGGCTGTGGGATTTCCCAGAGAAGGGCTGTTAGGGGACTGGGCAGCTTCCTCCATCCTGGTTGGCTGCATTACCTAGCGGCAGCCAATCAGGAAGAGGATTCAGGAGCCTGGGGGTGGGGCCAAGGAGAGGAGGAAACAGCATGGAGCGGAGAGAGGGGGGGGGTGTGTCTCAAACGCATCACACCTTTCATTGTGTCCAGTAGTTTTGGAGAAGCCACCTGGCAACCCTAATAACTTTGTACCCCTATTGTACCGCGCTGCAGAATATTCTGGCGCTTTACAAATAAACGATAATAGTAATAATACTACACACATTGTGTTGTTCTCACCGTTGTGCACACACGAGATCAGTAAGAAAGTTTAATTCTTTCCTTTATTTTGTTTAATGCAGTGACTGCAACACACAAACAATGGAAGAGTGGGACTTTATTACGGAGATCCTTGGCGGGTATGCGACGATGACAAAACGCTTTTTCTGCATACGTCATCGTGGCAGCTGTTGGGCTCTCCGACATCCCCTCCAACATATAAGTGACAAAAATACTACGAACTATTCTACACAAAAGTTAATGCAACCAGGGCCTATACTCCTATTTTGATATTGTTATACACACACACACACACACACACACACAAAACTAGGGACTCACAGGTCTTCAACAAAGTTGAATCGTTTATACAGTAAATACAGCAACGTTTTAATTTCCATTAGAACTAAGTCTAAATAGCCATTAGATATTAGCTCACCACCGCCTCAAAGTAATCTTTCTAAATCCTGTCATTTCTTAACATTGCTTCCATTCGCTTTCCGACTCCTCCTTTCTCATCCCATATGTAGTATGGCTGGCCCAGACTGCCTCTCTACCTCCTGTCACGTAAGCCCTTAGGAGCTCTAGGCTGTGACTGGCTATCCTGTGGGCATTGACCCCCCCGCCTCATGCTGACTGAGTGACAGAAGAGGTGGTGCCACAAGGGTCTGTGTATAACCAATCATGGTACAGACCTTGTGCCCTCCCTTTCTGGTGTTTCACAGAGGAAGTGCCAAATTATAGTCAGTCAGGTTCCTCCCAGCTTGGGGGTGAGACCTACCAGTCAGTCCCTCCTGGGCTGACTCGTCAAGAGAGATGAGAGGCCTTACTATTACCACAAGGCCAAGCACCATACAGAAGGCCTGGGACTCTCTGACATCCATCTGCATCCGCTGTATAACATCTGCAGTGACTGCAACAATAAAGCATCCCTTTCTCTATACCTCTGCCTGAATCTACAGTCTATTGGGCAGAGGTGTGAAAGAAGTCTCCTTGGGTGGGGACTGTCTCTGGGAATACTGGAGACCACTGAAGCTGGAGGCGCTGACACCAAGAGCGAAGTCTGAATTCACCAAAAGTCTGTCCTGTTCCCCACACCATCGCGGACCACTCGGCTCTCTTGGACTCTCACAGGTATGCACGCACCACAATCACCTGTAGCAGCAACATCTTCCAAAGAGGGGTGAAACAGCGCTACACATATAATGGCATTAGGAGGCCAGATGATTGAACAATGGGGGTCAGTTCACCTTTGCAGCTCAGCAGCAGAAAAGCCTGGTTTCTGCCATGTAAAACCAGAGCATATACTCCAAAGAAAACAGACGCTGCCCAGCTAGCAAGGGTGTGTTAAATGTCATATTGGGTATATGTATATTATAATGTACCAATATACAAATCATGTTTATATTATCGAGCCACAGTGCCTGTGATGATGTTTTGGTAGCTGGCAGTGTATAGAGATTTTCTGTAACAGTGATTGTATTAACAGTGTATTATACTCATTTTAAGGGAACAGTATTTGCAGTAATGTAATAATTGTCATGAAAAATATGCTAACAATGCCCCGCTATATGGTACGTTAAAATAATTATACATGGATATTTGATTTATAACTGACAATTGCTCTTTATTTGAATGAATCACTAGTATGTTATGAAAGGTCAGAAGATCTTTAATAAAAGTGAATATATTTTTTTTATTGTGTATTTGCTAATGGTGCAATCTCCGTTCCAATTATCCCCAAGCCCCAGCCCATATCATATCAATGAGAATGTGCAGCTGAGAACGGCCCGAATGTCGGCTTTTGAGTATATAGAATCTACCCCGTAGAAGCGGAAAACAAAAATGATGCCTTGGTATGAAGAAATGCCTTCATGAGGCCATGGGACTTTCTGCTCCTGCTAATTTCATACCACTTGCTTATTTGCATACCAGTAATATTTTTCACACTGAAAGTCACTAGTATGGTAAGGTAATCCATATATGAACATGGGAAAGATGTTCTAAATGCTTGCAAAATGCTGACACAAAAAATATTCCAAGTCTTTCAATGGATCAAACATTAAGTTACAATACGTTGGAGGCCCGTCCACTCCTAATATTGTTCCTGATCCGGCCCCTCCTGAAAGACGGTTGAAGAGCTAAACCACCTAAATATATACAAATAAAATTATAGGGAAGATGGCTCATGGCTCATTGTGTTTTGTTTAACTGAAACCATATACAGTTTTGCAAACTGGGACAAACTACAGATGTAGCTTCGTTGTTCCCAAGATATAGTGGGAGATGTTATGATATTCTTCACCAACACTGAAATTAGACCCTATGGAAACGGTGTTATATTCTGCGTTGTAACGGGATACTTTGTGCAATGTGGGAAAAGAATGTCATGCGGGGTTACATCTGTAAGCATGCTATTAGCATTACTGCTTAACCCCTTCTATGTATAATTACAATGCACTGGCACGAGGGGGGTGGGTGGGAGGATTAGGCAGGTCTTTCAGTGTAGCATGGGTCTTCACATGGATTCTCCTTTACTCATGACAAACAAGGTGTGATTACTGTAGTGTACCTGATCCTGGGATTCCTCCAACTCCTCTCTTAGTTGGACCTGGTTTCTTCTAAGGGTCTGACATTCTTCATGGGTCTGTTTAAGGTCAGATTCCAACTCGTGTATCTGTGTTACCGATAAAATTGCAGGTTGAGGAAGGGGGGGAAGGGAGGAGACAAAAACATTATCAACGGAATTTAAAATAGTGTTCTTTATGGGAAGTTCCTCTTAAAAAAACGTTGGGAAGTTCCTCTTAAAAACGTTGGGAAGCTAAAAGTAACACATCTGGATTATCTAAGGCAGGGGTGCGCAAAATTTTCTGGAGGGGTGGGGGGGGGGCGGCGCTTGAGACATTTAAATTAGATGCCGGTGGCGCGCGCAAGGCTTCTGTAACTCCCTCTTACTTGGTCTCCGGCCGCTTCTGGCGACGCATCGCCATGACAACATGGTGTCAAATGGCCACTGGCAATGCGTTGTCATATGACATAATGGCGTTAGATAACGCCGGAGAAAAGGTAAGGAGGGAGAGCAAGCAGAGGCGCGCAGACAAAAAAAGTTTGCACACCCCTGATCTAAGGCATACAAGCAGTTTTGCATGTGCGGTTGCCATTCACTTGAATGACAAAGCACATGTAAAGTCTCTTGCACAGCTTGGTGAATGCGCCGTTAGCTCTCCTAATGGGGATATGTTCAAGTGTCAAACAGGAACATTGTTTCAAGACCAAAGCAAATTGTGTCATTATCTCTGTGCGACTCAGTGCGTCAATTTGCTCTATTTGTTTGCCCCAAATTACTTAACATGCGCCACAAGCGTTTGAATATAAAATAACGAGGCTATAAGAAGTTGCACCCATAACCGGTGCAGTTTTCCTCCGTCTCGGCACCATCTAATACCCCACCAGGCGCAGGTGGCGATGACCTCTGTTCCAAAGAGACCAGCGCCAAATGTAAGAAGCAAGACTAGCGAGATTCATACATCTGTCGCTAGTTCAAAGGTTTGGTCCTTGTTTCGGAGCAAACTGCATCATTTTGTTATCACCTGCCATCGTAATCTCTGCAGTTGGGAGGTGGGCAATGGTCTTGGTGTTTCGGTTTTGCCTCTAAACCTATGTCTGCTGTAAATTTGGTGTTGGTTTTTGAATTATGGGGAATATGTGAATTTGATCACACACAAAAAAAAACCTGAAATGTAACCTGGAGCTATTTTTTTCTACAGACTGAAATATTTAGATAATTTTAATTATATTTAGCAAACATAATACACACAAAAGTAGTTGTACTTGTAATAATAATCTATACCAAGGCACGTCATTGGAGCAAGGGGTCGTCTGATCAAAATCAGTCTTCATTCAACAAGCCTCCTTGTGCTAGTCAAATGAACCCTTTCACTGCCAGAGAAGCTTGCAATACATCAATGGCAGCAAAAGAGTTCAACATTAAAAAATAATAATAACCTTCGGCAACATTTACAGTCACGTGAGCACGATACAATGGCAGGACGTGTGAGCAGAACACAATGGCAGGACGTGTGAGCAGGACACAATGGCAGAACGTGTGAGCAGGACACAATGGCAGAACGTGTGAGCAGGACACAATGGCAGAACGTGTGAGCAGGACACAATGGCAGAACGTGTGAGCAGGACACAATGGCAGATATTGTAGCAGGACAAATGGCAGGACGTGTGAGCAGGCACAAATGGCGGACGTGTGAGCAGGACACAATGGCAGGACGTGGAGCAGGACACAATGCAGAACGTGACAGGACACAATGGCAGTGTGAGCAGACAACATGGCAGAACGTGTGAGCAGGACACAATGGCAGAACGTGTGAGCAGAACGTGTGAGCAGAACACAATGGCAGAAGACTGTGAGCAGGATCACTGGCAGAACACAATGGCAGAACTGTAGCGGACACAAATGGCAAACGTGTGACAGGATACAATGGCAGAAGAACGTGTGAGCAGACAACAATGGCAAACGTGGTGAGCAGGATCAATGCCGAACGTGTGAGCTGGACACAATGGCAGACGTGTGAGAACACAATGGCAGAACGTGTGAGCAGGACACAATGGCAGGACACAATGGCAGAACGTGTGAGCAGGACACACAATGGCAGAACGTGTGAGCAGGACACAATGGCAGAACGTGTGAGCAGAACGTGTGAGCAGAACACAATGGCAGAACGTGTGAGCAGGATACAATGGCAGAACGATAGCTGGACACAATGGGAACTGTGGAAGACCAATGCAGAACGTGTGAGCAGGACACAATGGCAGGACACAATGGCAGAACGTGTGAGCAGGACACAATGGCAGGACGTGTGAGCAGAACACAATGGCAGAACGTGTGAGCAGAACACAATGGCAGAACGTGTGAGCAAACTTGTGACAGGACTATGGCAACGTGTGAGCAGGACACAATAGCAGAACGTGTGAGCATTCCAAACTCTAGTGCATACGGTAACATTACTGTAATATCTCAAATATATTCATTTGGCAGTGATAGCAAATGACCAAAGGACTCTCCAGCAAGCTGTAAGACATGCTAAATAGTCTGCAGAAAGGTGCAATAGGCTTCGCCTCCCTGGATCTGGGCCTGGATGCCTACTGATGTGTTTGCTTTACCTGGTCTGCGGTTTCCTCAAGTTGCTTAGTTATACTCTGGCCCTCGTCTTCTAGAGACTGCTTCTCTCGTGTTAGAGCTGCAACTTGTTCTTGAAGGGCCTCCATAATGAAAACCTATTAAAGCATGTGAGCATATGTAGAAGTGAGAGTCACGGTATGTGGCAAAAAGCATAGTGAGGAAGATTTGTAAATGGATCAAATGTGAAATGCATACCTAGCTCATACTAATTGTGGAGTAATGTATAAAGTAACAAAAATAGAAATAGAGGGGGGGAAAAAACAACTTTAAGTGCAGCCAGCACAAAAGGACTGAAAAAATATATCACAACGAAGGATATAGCAGTCTTCCCTCAAATCAAGTGCAATGCTACTTATTCAGTGATTTCCAAAAGGTATCCAGTTTATGTTAGAACCGCATAGAGACAGCAGCGACGTTTCAGGTCCTAACATGGACCTTTCTTCAGGTACTGGAGCAGATCCAAACACACACACATAACCAACCTTTTGGCGCCAAAACCGGATAACAACCTGAGTGCTATAAGTCTAATATTCAAGTATAACAAATCTTATAAAGAAAACTAGTGAGCAAATCAAGTAGCAGCCTGAACTATATACTCAACCAACCTTATAGATGGTCTCGAAGTTTTACAACCATGACAAGAATAGAAAGAGACTCCTACCTGGGATAGCAAGGCCGGAATGCAGCGTGACATGCAGCGCAAGCATGGACCAGACCTTGTCTCAGTGGGACGCAGCGTGACACGCAGCACAAGCATGTCATTTCCCAGAATCCCTTGCTGCAGTGGAAGCACGGTATGCTAGGTGATAATGGTCAAAGGCAGGGTTGCAGACATGTCTAAGACAGCGGTGTGCAAACTGGGGGGAGCGCAAGACTTTTTTTGGGAGGTGCGGGCTGCGCAGCTAACCTGGCTTCCGTGGTCCACTCGTCTCCATGAAAACGCGGCGTCAAATGATGCCGCGGGGCCATGCGACACGGCGTCATTAGATGCCCGTTGCCATGGAGACGCCGCGTCAAATGACGCGGTGGGTCACATGACCCCAAAGCGTCATTTGATGCCGCAGGGGGGGCATGCCACAGCGGGAGAGCAGGCAGGGGGGGGCGCAACCCAGGAAGTTTGCGCACCCCTGGTCTAAGACATGTGAATGTGCTCACAAGTGGATCCATTTATGAGTTAGAGAAGCTAGAGAAGACATATATTTATATATATTTATATTTATATATTCAGTCTATAGGGAACCATGTTAAAAATGGTTTTTGAAGCAAAAGGTGGCACGTGTGCTCATTTGCATGTCATTTCACAGAATCCCTTGCTGCAGTGGAAGTGCTGGGTGCGGGGTGATAATGGGGAGGCGGGGTTGCAGCCTGCCAGACATCAGATGAGCATACAGTTGTATTTACATTGTGATAATAAAAATATATAATATATTATATAATATATATAATATATATATATATAATATATATAATATTTTTATATATATATATATAATATACAACAAGAAGAAAAAACAGGCGCCTCCTAGTGTGATAGTATAAACCGTTTTTATGGATTGTAAAATATAAAAAGCGCACTCGCCAACAGTAAAATAATAGCATTTATGAGATATACTCAATCGCCTTGAAGCTGTGGAGGATGTTCAGCCTGTCCCGTTGGTGCACCCATCTGGTGTATCCGTTGGTTCAGCAAGGTGCACTGGCCAGCCACCCAGCCAGATGTGTATAAACAGCAACACGTTCAGAGAC
Organism: Ascaphus truei; assembly: GCA_036426205.1. Taxonomy (NCBI): domain Eukaryota; kingdom Metazoa; phylum Chordata; class Amphibia; order Anura; family Ascaphidae; genus Ascaphus; species Ascaphus truei. The sequence continues at coordinate 77,113,919 of CM071570.1, forward strand.
TCCTTCCAGATCACCGCCCACAGCTCTCCACTCTCCACTGCTCACCAGCAGGCAACTGCAAAACAGGAAGCGACAGCAGCCCAGCAAAATAGCACAGCTCCAAGTACTCTCTCTCGTTCGTGCAGTAATGTCAGCCACATGCTGTTGCATTTTGCTTGGGACTGCTGTCGCTTCCGGTTTTGCAGTTGCCTGCTGGTGAGCAGTGAGAGCTGTCGGAGGTGTATCTGGAGTGAGCTCTCGTGACCGTGTTGCTGATATTACATCATCTGGCTGCGGTGGCTCCAGTGCACCTTGCTGAACCATGGAATCCACCAGAGGTGGCACCAACGGGACAGGCTGATACATTCCCTTCACAGCTTCAAGGCGATGAGTAACTCATAAATGCTATTATTTTACTCTGTGAGTGCGCTTTTATATTTTACAATCCCATAAAAACTGTTTTATACTTTATCACACTAGGAGTGCGCCTGTTTTTTCTTCTTGTTTTCTGCAGATATCCTTGGGATTGTGATCCTTATATACGGGCAGCAAACCTCCAGTGGCTAAGTACATTTTTTGAATTTCAACTGACATCTGGTTTTTATTTTATATTTTTCATATTTTTTATTTTTGCTAGATTCAGTTTGTTTTTATCACAAATTCGCCCTTTTGGGGATTCTTTGGTCAATAGCCTTGTTAACTCTATCTGATTTCACAGCTGATTTACCTTATCAAGCTTCCTAAGGCGCTTACTCTTCTGTTTTTGATTATTATATATATTTTTATATTATATATATTTATATTTAATTATATTATATTATAAAAATACGCTCAAATACAAGTATTAAACCGATATAGGTAAGACTAAGTAACACTGGGGACAATTGAAGAACCAATAGGTGATGTCTAAAGTACCAGATTTTTCAAGCATATAGACATACACAATCCTCTTCTCACTGCTGTTCTGTATGGGGCTTTGTCCTGGCTCCCCGTGGAACACTGAGACTCCGCGAGATGTAACAGATCCTTCTGCAGCTGCTTCCAATCTCTTCCTCACTGTTCCCCAGATCTCGCGAGATTTGACGTCAGCGTGATGTTGTGTCCATTAAGGGGGAATAGTGAGGAATAGTGTCCAGCAAAGTTCATAAGGCATGCTATCAAATATTATTGCTGATATTTCGGAGAGTAAAATAAGGACTAAATGATTTAGAACCTCCATCCTACGCGTTTCGTCTTATCTAAATACTTCATTGGTAAAGACATTTTACTTGGTAGTTGTAGTTCTCTTTTACTCCTCCTCTACAGCATGGGTTACGTGCGCCGAGCAGATCTTTCGCTGATCGCGCATGCGCAGGACATCACCATGGCAACAGAGGACGTTCCCACCACCAGCCCAGATCCGGATGTTCTGCTACAACCCATTACTGGTTCACAAAGCTGACGGGTGATCCAAATGCCACCGGTCATCACCATGACGACCGAGGACCTTTAGCCATCAAGACACGGACAGATTGCTGCACTGATCAATAATTTGACGATCTGACGCGCTGATGTAAATGGCCGCCATAGATGGGATTTACAGAATACGCCTGCACATGGCATCACCATGACAACGGAGGAGGCGTTGCACAGTGTGATTAGGAACAGCTCTATATGCTCCTGTTTTTCAAAATGGCCACCTTCTGCTGATTTGAGTAAACAAGAGACACACCACACAAGCACCATTGATTGGTTGATTTTTGATTGTTGATTGCTTTCTGATTTGATTGTTTGACTGTTGATTACTTTCTGGTGATTTGAATGTTTGATTGTGATGGCTTTCTGGTGATTTGGACACTGGTGTTTTGGGTATAAAAGTCACTCTGGGCAGGGGTCTCATTGCACACCGCCCCTGAAGAAGATCCCTCCCCTCGCGGGATCGAAACCCTAACTATGGTCGATACTTCTGGTGTGCACACACACACACCCCACACACCCACACTCACCCCCCCCCCCACACACACCACACCACTCACGCGGGAGCATGGAGACTGCGCTACCCACACCTCCCGCACCGCGGGCTGACACGAGACCGGGGATGCGGAGACTTGTGGGGGAAGGGGAGAAACACCCGCTACCATCTACTAGCCTCTTAGCAGGCAGGAAAGGAGAGGATGCCCATGTGTGGCCTTGAGGAAAAAAATTATTGGCAGCCCCCAATTCCTGTCAGCCAATCAGGCTGCTGGATTTAAAAAGAAAAATTGAAAAAACGTTTTCATTGCGAGCACCGCGTGCGCTGCTTGGGCGGCCATGAGGAGGTCGCCACGGCCTGTGGGCGACTGGATTTGTCGAACACTGTGGTGTATATATATATATATATAGTATATCTATATAATTATATATATTATATATGTATTCTATAAATATATAATATTATAATATATCTGTGGCATCTCTCTCTCTCTCTCTCCTACTCTCTGCTCTCTATCCTCTATAGCTATTGTCTCCTCTCTTCTCTCTCTCTGGTGGATCTCCTCTCTTCTCCTCTCTAGCCTCCCTCTGTGTGTGTCTCTTTCTCTGTGTCTACTCTGTCTGTAATTGGCGGATCGGCCTGTCACTCACCCAGAGACAGCTAGTAAGACTGCACATCCCTCCCCCTCAGTGTTAGACTGAGCGTCCTCTCACACAGGAAACTGAAGGATGGAATTTTTATGGTTGTGGGGGTGCAGAAGGAGAGAGAACAAGTGTTAATGTCCTAATTAATATGGGAGATGGAGGTAATTGATTTTTTTTAGGTAGGTTTCCATTCAAAGGTTCAGCTGTTACAGGGTTACTAAGCAACAATCTAAGCCAATGAAATTGCACATCCCCTCTGTGATAGGCTGATCAGCTACACCATACACAGACCCAGAGATACATATACACACACTGACAGGTGTTAATGTCCTAATTAATGTAATCTATCTATATTTCTCTAAGGATGTCTGCACATCCCTGTGATAGGCTGAGTGGCCTGTCACTCACCCAGAGAAAGCTAATAAGACTGCACATCCCTCCCCCTCTGTTAGACTGGCCGGACTCTCATTCATCCAGGAAACACTGGTGGAGGTCATTTTAATGGCAGTGGGGTGCAGAGGGAGTGTAACAGGTGTTAATGTCCTAATAAATATCCATATATAAAAGCCTAGGGATCCCTCTGTGATGAGCTTAACAGTCGGTCACTCACCTAGAGACAGCCAAGAAGACTGCCTCTCACTCACCCAGGAATTTTACTGGCATTGGGGTGCAGAGGGAGAGTGACAGGTGTTAATGTCCTAATTAATGTAGGCTGCACATCACTCTGCTCGCCCCTCCGGCATCATCTGACTTCACAATGTCATGTGACATCGCCAGAAGCCGCCAGATGCACGGTAAGAGATTATACAGAGGCCTTGTACGCTGCCCCGGCATTTCATTTAAATGTTGTGGGGAAGAGCGCAGAGCTTCTGTAAGCGCCAGCCCCCTCCCCATCAGTTTGCCCACGCATCCCTGATGTAGGGCACACGGGCCGCAATGGTGTAGGGCACACGGCGATGGGGGAGAGGTGTAGGGGGCACATGGTTGATGAATATTTAATGAATAACCTTTAAGATCTGCTAGATCGGCGTAGGTTATGCCAGGTACACCTAGTTATACATTAAATCCATAAAAAGAGTGACTCAATAGATGTACATATAAAAAGAACACTTTAAATACTAAACATTAATGTAATCCGATTGCCAAAATATAAATAGTGGCCACACTATAAACGTATTCTAGATTAACAAGAAATACTAGTACTAATAATATTAAAACTACTAATGAAAAAAAACTTAAAAAATATCAAAGGCAAAAAGTAGAGACCAGAATTACCCAATGATTAAATACATACATGACCATACAGACCAGACTAGCCCACAGTCAGAGAGAAGACATTTTAGAGAAAACATACAGCCTCTCGGCTCTCGGGTTGACTGTATCTAGTGTAAATATCCATGTACTCTTTCTGGAGCAGAAGTTCCTCTCTCTTACATCCTCTACTAAGAGGACCCACCGAATCGTTAATCTGAAATATTTAAATTGTCTAACATTATATTTTGCCTGAAAACAAATGTCTAGCAACTGGAACATCCAAAGTGGGACTTCAGTGTTTTTTTTTTGTTTGTTTTTTAAGAGCAGCAGTCCAAGCTGTTGTTTTGTTTCTTTTTTTTCTCTCCCTTTAATACGTGCATCAATACAATCCACACAATGATAAGTAATTAGCTAAGTTGCTGATCGATCCATTCTCCTGTGATCGTTCGGTGAAGATTGGGCTCTCTGACGTCAGTGTGCCAGAAGCTGGGCCATGCTTACTTCCGGCGCGCAGACAGAGAGCCCTGTTGTGCGCCGGCAGTGGAAGCTCGGTGGCGTGGGACAGGGAGAGGAAAGGTCCTGCAGGCAGCTGAGAGCCTGGCCAGAGGTCGGGGGAAATTTGCAGCACCGGCCTGGTCCCCGCCCCCAGCCCAGGCTATCCCCCCCTCTCGGCGGCCCTGCTCGCAAAAGAGTGAAGAAGGGGACCGATCAGAAGCTCCCAAGTCCGCTCGCCCGATCTGACGGAGCAAAGAGTCCAGTCTCCACGGTTAAAATCTGATCAGCTGGAGGAGGAGGCTGGCAGCTCAGAGTTTATGATCTGCGGCAAACTTTTTTCCCTAGCGGTTTTGGATATTTTTGCTGCTCCCCTGGGGTCCTGTTGGACCTAGGTGGGGTGCAAGAAATCTAAGAGAGAGATGATTTGTCAACAGATTCAAAGTTATTTTTGTTAAATTTCTGTGGTTAAACTGATCCTACTGATTTTACTAATTTGTCTAAGGACCTAAATTATATCCCCACTTATTATACTTACAAGTTGTGAACTCAATAGAATGAGCAGAAATATTTAACGTAAGAGGTTTAGGCTGTTCATTTGAACCAAAGCTAAATACTTGTTTCACAAACTCTGTCCATAAAAGGGGTAGGAATTCAGAGGTTAAGAAGTTTGGAAGTTGGGAGGAATCCGTATGAAGGAGTCCCTCAACGGAGTTTTGGGCGCCCCGGAATCCTCGAGGCTTGTGCCTCCTCCCCCTATTTGGACTTCTTCTAGCCCTTTATTTTGGTCCAGAGAAGGAGCAATAGTTAAAAGGTTTTAGGGTGGATAGTAGGTCCATCCCCCCCTATACCCGCTGTTGTTGCGGTTTTCTGTTCTTTTTTTCCCTCAAGGTGTCTCCCCCCAGTACCATCACAGATCAACAGGGTGGATGCGCCTCCCCTTCTTTAAAGAGGATCGTAGTAAGTCATCAACTTTAGGTAACGAAACCGACACACGCACATTATACATCATATATCACGATAAACAGAGAGCTAGACTTAACATGTAATCCATGACCAATCAATTACCTATAAAAGTAGTCTCTCTAAATGTAAAGGGACTAAACTCGAATAACAAAAGGAGACTAGCCCTGAGACAATTTAAGAAGATGCAGGCGGATATTTAGTTTCTCCAGGAAACTCGTTTTAATACCCAAGACCCACCGAACACTTTTCGGGGTAGCTACCAGTTGGCATAGTATTCTTCTTTTACCAAAAAATTTAAAGGAGTAGCCATTCTGCTAAAAAAAGATGTCCTATTTAAAATGGAAGAAATAAAAAGAGATAAGGAGGGTAGATTTATATTGGTGAGGCTTTTTTGGTCAGGGATTAAGGTAACCCTAGTGAATATATATGCTCCAAATGATCAACAAATTGATTTTCTGAAATGAAGTCTAGAAGAAATTGGGGAGTCCCCTCCAGGGGATATAATACTAGGCAGAGATTTTAATATGACCACGAATCCTGATCTGGACAAGTCCACGTCACCAAATCAAAAACTAGCGAATGATGTACTTAACAAGTCAAAAAGTTTTAGGAAACTTAAAAGAATTCACACTAGAAGACGCTTGGTGCACTAAGAATAAAAACCAAAGAGACTATACATTTTACTCTCCCCCTCTTGATATTTATACAAGAATTGACAATATATTTGAACCTTTTGGATTGAGTCGCCCAGACAGAAATAGGACAATAACATGGTCGGACCACGCCCCAGTGGAAATGGTCCTGAAACCCCCCTTTATTAGACCTACGGTTTTTCAATGGCGTCCAAATGATTCGCTTCTGAATCAGACTGGGATAGAGGAGGAGATAAGGAATGTATTGGTAGACTATTTTAAGTTAAATAAAGGTTCAGTTGAAAGCCCGACCACTCTGTGGGAAGCCCATAACGCCTCTATAAGAGGTCAATTAATCACGAAAAGTTAACGGCAAAAATAATTGAGTTAGAACAGGAACATAAACACCCATGCAGGAAAATGTATAAACTTCTATGCCAGGCCAGAGAGGAATTACATAGATTAAGTTTGAAGACACAGAAAAGCCACTAAAATGGACTCAAAAATAGAAAAAATGATCAGCAGTCCTGCCGCTCCTGACCGAGATCCAGACTCACCAGCGGAAGAAGTTAAAAATACTTTATTGGTCTACATAAAACGGATACAGTCCACAAACAAAAAGGAACCTCCTCCCAGGCGTTTCAACCCAACTGGTCTTTCTCAAGGAGTGTACTCCCACTCCTTGAGAAAGACCAGTTGGGTTGAAACGCCTGGGAGGAGGTTCCTTTTTGTTTGTGGACTGTATCCGTTTTATGTAGACCAATAAAGTATTTTTAACTTCTTCCGCTGGTGAGTCTGGATCTCGGTCAGGAGCGGCAGGACTGCTGATCATTTTTTCTACGTTTGTGCCATTACGATCGGATAGACGCCGAGGAGGGACACCAGACACCCGCTCTGGGTGGACCGCAAAGCCAGGAGGCGGGGGAACCGGTACCAATTGTGAGTACAAGCGTGACTCCATACCAGTTTACTATTAGGAATTGGGACATTTGCAGCCACAGTACTATCATTCATAGACGTGGGTTTGCACCTATTCCATCCCTGCATTTATCTCCATACTAGGCTTACAACTTCATTATATGCTCCGCTATGTACTTTCATCACTCAGGCTTATATTGCCATATACAATCAGTTTGCCCTGGAGGCTACAGATGGACTTTTCTACTTCTACTAAAATGGACTCGTCTGACTGAGGTCAAACGAGTTCATTTTAGTAGAAGTAGAAAAGTCAATATAAATATAATATATATCAATATAAAGGCAATAAAGCAGATAAGCTGCTCGCAAATAAGTTAAGAGGGGTTAAATCTAAAACGCAAGTTTCTGCAATAAGACGGGGTAACGGGGAAGTCACACATAAACCTTTCCAAATAGCCGAGGAGTTTACTAAATACTATAATAAATTGTATAATCTTGATTCATCAGACCCCAATTTTAATAGAGCATCTACAGAACAAATAGATAGCTATTTACAGGCTTGCGATTTCCCAAAGTTGTCCACAGAAGAGCTGGAGGGTCTCAATATTAAAATAAATATTTAAGAGTTAAGAGAGGTTATTAAAGGATTGAAACCCTCAAATGCTACTGGTCCGGACGGATTCTCAAATCTATATTATAACAAATATTTTGGAATTTTAGCTCCATATCTCCTAGACATGTTCAATAGTTTTTTTTAGAGGGTACCCGGATCCCCATGCAAATGTCAAAAGCAAATTTGGTAGTGATACCCAAAGGTAAAGACCCAATGAGTTGCGCAAGTTATAAGGCAAGCTCACTTCTTAATACAGATTTGAAATTCTATAGTAAAATTCTGACGAATAGATTTAATCCACTTCTTCCCCGCATAATACATAATGATCAGGTAGGTTTTATAAGTAAGCAGGTAGGTTTTATAAGTAAGCATCAAGCCTCGGATAATACGCGTAAGTTTCTTAATATTAGATTATATACATTTCTCTAAACCCAAAGTGATGTTACTGAGTTTAGATTCCGAAAAAGTGTTCAACAGAATTAAATGGGATTTTCTGGATAGAACTATGCAAGCATTCGGTTTCTCCGGCCCATTTCTGAAAGGGGTTAAGGCACTATATGACTCGCCAACGGCTTTTTAAAAAAAAATGCCGGGTGGTGAGCTAAATCAAATTAAAATCAGGAATGGTACTAGGAAACGCTGTCCCTCATCTCCTTTGCTTTTTGCGTTAACAATTGAGCCTCTTGCAACTAGAATTAGGAAAAACCCCGATATACAGGGCATTAGAATTGTTTGGAAAATCTCAAATTATGTTTGTTTGCTGATGATATTATTCTGACAGTTTCTAACCCCCTGACTTCCCTTCCGAATTTACAAGAAGCGCTCTCTGAGTTTGGCTCTCTTACAGGTTACAAAATTAACTCTTCCAAGTTAGAGGCATAAATGTAACTTTATCAGACTTTGAAGTAAAACTAATTTAATTATATTTCAATTACAATTGGAATAAAGCAAGACTGAAAAACCTAGGGATTTTTCTCACAAAAAAATATCACTCTCTCTATAAATATAACTACCCAGAGCTTTTTACAAGAATTAAACGGGATCTTCTATTATGGAATGGTCACCAAATATCTTGGATGGGCCATATTATATCAGTTAAGATGAAAGTTCTCCCGAAATTACTATATTACTTTCAGACATTTCCGGTCGTTATTTCGATAAAATATATAAGGGATTTGCAGAACAAGATTATGCAGTTTATATGGGGTAACAAGAGACCAAGAGTTACGAGATCAGTTTTACTCGCACCCAGAGAAAGAGGAAGACTAGCGGTCACGGATATAAAGAAATATTATTTAGCCTCTCATTTGAAACAGGTTATTTATTGGAATTCCCTGGAAAAACAATATAGGTGGGTAGAGTTAGAAAATATTTTGAATAGCTCAGCGGCACTTCCGGCTCTTTTATGGAAAAATAAAATTAATAAAACACCCTAGACCTGATCTCTATGATTCGGCAGTAATAAGATTCTCTCTTAAGATTTGGCAAAGGGTTAAATCTCAATATCAGCTAGTATCGGCTCCCTTGAGACGCAACCCTATTTTCGACAACCCTGATTTTGGTCCGGGATGGTTTACCAGTACTTTTGATGTGTGGAAGACTAAGAATTATTAGAGATGTGGGAGATTTATCTAAAGGTTAACTGTTAACTTTGGGGGAATTTTGTCAGAAATACTCTTTCACGGGCTCTGAGGTGTTCAGATTTCTTCAAGTTTGCTACTATGTTAGGCAGCTGTCCCCGGGTGGGTCTTTATAGCTCTGTATTTGAGGAGCTACGTAGAAACGGAAATTATCAAAGGGGACTCATCTCAACTTTTTATCAAGTCCTTATTTCTCGGGAAATTAACGCTTCCTACGCCCACGGTTATATGGATCAATGGGCTCAGGATTTCCAGACAGTGATCTCATGGGAAGACTGGGAAGATATATGGCACAATGCAACAAATACGTCTATTTGCAATATCTCAAAAGAGAATACAGCTCAGCCCCGTTATAGCGCGGTCCTCGGGTGCCACCCGATCCGACCGCGCTATAATCGGGGTTGCATTAATTAAAAATTTTTTTTTTAAATAGCCACCGCGCACCCGATTGGGGAGGAGGGAGAAGGAGGGGGGGGGGGGGGAAGAGGTGCAGTGAGGCGCCACCGCACACGTCCCCCGCAGCCACCGTACTTCCCCTTGCATTTCCCCACACAGCCTCACTTCTACCAGCAACCGATTTCCCCCCCCCCGATCCCCGCATGCAGCCCGGCACCCCCCGCCCGGCACCTATTTGCCCCCCCCCACCACAGCCCTGCACCCCAGCCCGGCACCGATCCCCCCACCCGCCAGCAGCCCCGCACCCAGCCTGGCACCGATCCCCCCCCCAGCCCTGCACCCAGCCCGCACCGATCCCCCCAGCCCCGCCACCAATACCCCCCCCCCAGCCCCGATCCCCGCAGGCAGCCCCATGATGCCCCAGCAGCTGACACCAGGAGTAAGGGGGAGGGCTATGAGTGTGCAGTGTGCAGTTAACTGTGTGCAGTGAGTGTGTGCAGTGAGTGTGTGCAGTGAGTGTGTGCAGTGAGTGTGTGCAGTGAGTGTCTGCAGTGTGCGCAAAAAAAAAATCGGGGTCCATGCTCAAACTGCGTTATAAGCGGATCCGCGTTATAGCGAATTGCGCTATAACGGGATTGAGCTGTATTTATAACGTGATTTTTAGATAGTATCTGACACCCCAACAGTTGAGTCAGATTTATCTAGGGGCCACGAATCTCTGCTGGAGAGGCTCTGGTGCTATAGGGGACATGACCCATATCTGGTGGTTATGTCCAAAAATACAGAGATTTGGGGTAATAGTGCAGAATTTGATTCGGCAGATTACTGAGAAGAGGATTCCTCTAGACCCACTTACAATGGTTCTGGGGAAACCCCTGGAAAATGTAAACCAAAATACAAGCAAACTATTACTACATATTCTCAATGTGGCAAGGCGTGCAATCGCAGGGTCCTGGAAAAAGACCAACCCCCCCTCAAGGAGAGAGATTTTTATAAAGAGTAAATGAGGTCCAATCAATGGAAAGATTAACAGCTTATGTTAGGCATAATACAAGGATATTTCATAAGGTACTGTATGGGAATCCTGGTACTCAATGGGGAATCTGAATTTTTTCATTTTTATGGGTAGAGAGCCACATCCTTTTTCAGACAATTGATGTTGGGTATGATGGGTGCTGTTGCTGTTACTGATTGTAATTGTAATTTTTTTTGTCAATGTGGTACTTCTACCCTCCTCCCCTCCCCCTTTCTACTTACTGTATCCCTTCCCTTCTTGTTTTTCTAAAAATCAAAAAAAGAGGGTGTAAGAGAGAGGAACTTCTGCTTCAGAAAAAGAGTAAATGGATATTTACACTACACGCAGTCAAACTGAGAGAGATGAATGTGAACTGTTTTCTATAAAATGTCTTCTCTCTGACTGGGGGACTGTCTGTTCTGTATGGTTCTTTAATCATTGGGTACTTATGGTCTCAGATGTCCCAGTTCTCCCCCCTGGTTCAAGCGTAGGGTCTGTCAGCAGAGCAGCCGCGTGTTTGACAGCCCTGCTCTATAAAGTTGGTTGTGTATATGATTTTCACAGTGACGGGGTGTTAATTTCCTAATTAATGTAATTTATATCTATATATCTAAAAGGTTTTAGGTAGGTTTCCATACAAAAGTTCAGCTGTTAAGCAACAATCTAAGCCAATGAGACTGCACATCTTTCCCCCTCTAGGACAGGCCAGACACACACACACACATCCTAATTAATATAAATATGTATATCTAAGGATGCCTGCACATCCCTCCCCCTCTGTGATAGGCTGAGCGGCCTGTCACTCACCATGGGACAGCCAGTGCTCCCTCCTCCCTCATGCCCTGCTTCTTGTGCACACTCTCCTCCAATCGCTTTGCACTCCCTCCTGCAACATGTGAATATGCTCTCCATTTTCACAGGGGGATGAGGGATG
>CM071570.1:77125409-77263671 GCA_036426205.1 Ascaphus truei
TCTGTGATAGGCTGAGCGGCCTGTCACTCACCATGGGACAGCCAGTGGGGCTGCACATCCCTCATCCCCCTGTGAAAATGGAGAGCAATATTCACATGTTGCAGGAGGGAGTGCAAAGCGATTGGAGGAGAGTGTGCACAGAGAAGCAGGGCATGAGGGAGGAGGGAGAGGAGGAGAGTCAGCAAGGGGGGGAGAGGAGAACGCAAGGAGAGAAGGAGGGAATGGAGAGCAGTGTGCACATGGTGCAGAAGGGAGTGCAAATAGAGTGGAGGAGAGAGCAAGGTCAGTAGGAGAAAGAAACAGAGAGCGAGGAGTAGACAGGTGAGATGAGTAAGAGAGGAGGGAGTGTAGTGTGCACAGAGAGAAGTAGACACAATAAGGGCATGGTGGAGGAGAGCAGAAGGTGGAGAAGAGGGGACAAGAGACAGCAAGAGCATTACAGGGAGGGGTGAAAACGGAGTAATGTTTACTTAACCTTTCGGATCTCCTAGATCGGCGTAGCAGCACCAGTACTATATTAGACTAATCCCTTACGGGTCATTATCCAGTTTTGGCGCCAAAAGTTGGCTATTTGGATCTGCTACAGTACCTGAAACGTTGCTGCTGTCTATGCCATTCCTAAATAAATTGTATACATTTTGAAAATCACTGTGTAAGTAGCATTGTACTTGATTTGAGGGAAAATGGCCATATCCTTCGTAATGCATAAATATTTAAATTAATTCTGAATTTTAAGCATTTGCCACTTCCTCAGTTTTTTTGAGAGAGAGACAGAGACTTTTTTTTTTTGGTGGCACGTCGATTCCTATTTCTCCACCACTATAAATGCAGCCAGTTTATGTTGAGATTTAAGTATTTGAAACAGGTTTTGATGTTGCCTCAAAAAAAATATAGGAATATTCAACATCACAGAAGCCTTTCTACATAATATTGGTTGAAGAGCATTACAACGTACAGGTATCATGCTTGATTACAGAAAACATGTAAAGAGATTTATTTTTTAAACTAACTCCTTTTAAAATCAGAGCGAAGCATTAGGATTGCAAATAACAAAAAGGTAGTGAATACTTGGTCTTTGCATCTAAATGACTGACATTTATGTTCAAACAGTGAACATATTTGTTGCAATTCCAGTATATAGCGCTAACATAATACAGCAAATCTTTCCTTTACAAAATCCTGCACTCCCTCACCTGGTTGTTACTTTCATTCAATTCTCTGAGCTGCTCTTCTTTTTCCCGTTGGTGCTGAAGAATAAGACTTTCAACCTGTTTCATAAATGGAAGAATATATATACATTATACATATATATTTTTTATTTTATTCACAAATAAATGTTTCACGCCATTTTAATATCATTTCAAAGATTTCTACATAGAGTCTTATTAAAATAAATGATAAATACATGTCTCTTTAAAAGATATGAAGTGGAACAATACATTTGTAAATGATCACATACTGATAAAATGGGTTGGCAAATGGAATAGGAAATGGTACTCCAAAGTCCCTTCTACCCCCACACCTCAACCACAGCTCTTTACCTCCTCTTTGGACATTTGCAGCTCGTGTCCTAATTGCTCTCTCTCTCTCTGCCATACTGACTGCTGCTGAAGCTTCTCTCTCTCCAACGCATTGAGCATTTCCTGCAGTTGCTCGGCAGCAGCAGCCTCCTCTCCCTTCTGCTGGGTCACCGCCTTCAGTCTGCTGGTCAACTGCCTGATGCTATCCTGATATCCCACATTCTGAGCACTCACATCAGACACTGTACCGCTCAGCTGGAGGCTCTGGGCATTCAACTGGCACAACTCATCCCGGTGTTTCTGAACCTGAAAAGGTTGGGGGTATTTTAAACATACATAAAATACAAGACTTTCAGTACACGGTCATTGCCTTTTCCCCATCATTTAACACTAAGAAGCAGGTTCATACTGCCTTCGCCGCATGGAGGCGTGCGCCTGTGTGACGTCACCTGCGTGAAGCAAGTGCGTTTTTTTTGTCCATGCTAGACGCGCCGTGGGGGCATGTCAAGGGGCGTCGTGGAGCTGTACTGCGCTATGTACATGGGCGCGTTATACAAATTCAGATATACATAAAATAGTCCATCAGATGCATGACTGTCCTTCTCTACAGTCTACACACTGTAAACCCTGACTTTGTAATGAATATCTACAGTTAGGCCCGGAAATAATTTAACACTGACACAATTTTCATAATTTTGGTTCTGTATGCCACCACAATGGATTTGAAATGAAACAACCGAGATGCAATAGAAGTGCAGACTTTCAGCTTTAATTCAAGGGGTTGAACAAAAATATCGTATGAAACGTTTAGGAATTGCATCCATTTTCATACACGGTCCCCTTATTTCAGGGGCTCAAATGTAATTGGACAAATGAACACAATCATAAATAAAATGTTCATTTTTAATACTTTGTCGAGAATCCTTTGCAGGCAATGACGGCTTTAAGTCTGGAATGCATGGACATCACCAAATGCTGGGTTTCCTCCTTTGTGATGCTTTGCCAGGCCTTTACTGCAGCTGTGTTCAGTTGTTGTTTTTTCCTGGGTCTTTCTGCCTTAAGTTTTGTCTTCAGCAAGTGAAATGCATGCTCGATCGGGTTGAGATCAGGTGATTGACTTGACCAATGCAGAATATTCCACTTCCTTGCCTTAAAAAACTCCTGGGTTGCTTTCGCAGTATATTTTGGATCATTGTCCATCTGTAAAGTGAAGCGCCGTCCAATCAACTTTGCTGAATTTGGCTGAATCTGAGCAGACAATATATCCTATACACTTCAGAATTCACCCAGCTGCTTTTGTCTTCTGTCACATCATCAATAAACACTAGTGACCCAGTGCCATTGTAAGCCATGCCATCACACTGCCTCCACCGTGTTTTACAGATGATGTGGTATGCTTCGGATCATGAGCCGTTCCAAGCCTTCTCCATACTTTTTTCTTCCCATCATTCTGGTACAGGTTGATCTTAGTTTCATCTGTCCAAAGAATGCTGTTCCAGAACTGGGCTGGCTTTTTTAGATATTGTTTGGCAAAGTCTAATCTGGCCTTTCTATTCTTGAGGCTTATGAATGGTTTCCACCTTGTGGTGAACCCTCTGTATTTGCTCTCGTGAAGTCTTCTCTTTATGGTAGACTTTGATAATGATATGACTACCTCCTGGAGAGTGTTCGTCACTTGGCTGGATGTTGTGAAGGGGTTTTTCTTTACCATGGAAAGGATCCTACGATCATCCACCACTGTTGTCTTCCGTGGACGTCCAGGCCTTTTTGTGTTGCAGAGCTCACCAGTGCGTTCTTTTTTTCCCCCTCAGAATGTACCAAACTGTTGATTTGGCCACTCCTAATGTTCCTGCTATCTCTCTGATGGATTTTCTTTTTTTTGCAGCCTAAGGATGCCCTGTTTCACTTGCATTGAGTGCTCCTTTGACTGCATGTTGTGGGTTCACAGCAACAGTTTCCAAATGTGAATGCCACACCTGGAATCAACTCCAGACCTTTTACCTGCTTACTTGATGATGAAATAACGAAGGAATAGCCCACACCTGTCCATGAAACAGCTTTTGAGTCAATTGTCCGATTACTTTTGGTCCCTTGAAAAAGAGGGGCTACATATATTAAAGAGATGTAATTCCTAAACCCTTCTTCTAATTTGGATGTGAATACCCTCAAATTAAAGCTGATAGACTTCACTTTAAACCAAATTCATTATTTAACTGTAACTTAAATGTATTTTGGTACACAGCCAAAATAACAAAACTTATATCAGTGTCCAATTATTTCCGGACCCAACTGTATATACTGTTTATATCACAACATATCAACGGAAGGACATTAGTGCTGTATTGATATGTAAAGTTATTCTGTATATTATATTACGTTCAAAGTTCTAGTAGGAGCATGGGTCCTGGAGAAGAGTAGATTAGCAGGTTGTGATACCTTTTAATAGACCAACATTGGCGTTCATAGATACAATTATAGTTTAATTTTAATGTCTCACAGGTCTGTTCTTATTTATTCCTATATTAGAATAGTTGAGCTTCTTTACCTCCTCTTTGGACATTTGCAGCTCGTGTCCTAATTGCTCTCTCTCTCTCCGCCATACTGAATGCTGCTGAAGCTTCTCTCTCTCCAGCGCATTGAGCATTTCCTGCAGTGGCTCGACAGCAGCAGCCTCCTCTTCCTTCTGCTGGGTCACCTCCTTCAGTCTGCTGGTCAACTGCTGGATGGTTTCCTGACATCCCACATTCTGAGCACTCAGATCAGACACTGTACCGCTCAGCTGGAGGCTCTGGGCATTCAACTGGCACAACTCATACCGGTGTTGCTGAATCTGCAGAGAAAAGATTGGGGGATTTTAAACACACAAATACAGGACTTTCAGTTCATTCTCGCCGCAAGGGAGGCCAGGTACCACAGTGCTTTGTAAAGCATTAATGGCTCTTCTGCGAAGGGTTAAATACGTATTCCCAGTTACTAAGAAATTGCTTAGACCAAAAGCATTTATACAGCCCATGAAACTTTGTCCCTGTACTGTTTTTCTCCAATAATTAAAAATAATGATGCATTACCAAAAGTATGTGACACAGATTTAGGGATCTCCCATATGCATAGCAAAAGCTCAGAAATGTACCATGCCTCTGACTGACTTAAGGAGGAAGAAAAGGAGAAACTGGGCACTATGGGTTTAGATAAAGTGAATTTATTTGCCAATTGCTCGACGTTTCAATTGGCAAATAAATTCACTTTATCTAAACCCGTGGTGCCCAGCTTCTCCTTTTTTTCCATCCATATTCACTTGGAATATTGCACAGGTTTTCCCTGGATCAGGAGCACCGGTATTTGTATCCTTTTTTTTCTACTTTGTTTGGTGTGCAGCATCCCTATACCTTTATCTGACTTACTTAAAACACCCTTAGAGTTTATCATGTCATTCAGTGTAAATTACTACTTCAAATACAAAAAGGTATCACTTAAAACTGGACTAACAATAGATATTGTAAGACAAGCACTCAAGAGTTCGCTCTCTTCCTTAGGTCAGCAATACTGATTTACAGAGATTGCAGGCGTTTAACAAGATAGCCATCAAAGGCAGATGATGCTGATAAGGAATAAACAGACAGGGCAATAAGTGGATGAACGGGAGTGCTAGAACATACATCAGCAGTGTGCGAGGGGGGGGGGGAGAAGTGGGGTAAATTGTAAAATTATAGACAACTAGAAACAGGAACCCAATATGCAGCACGCAATCTCCCTTCTGACTTATTGGTTATAGTATTAAAAATCTTTATTGAACACAAGTAATTAAATATAGGGCGTTAAAATAACACACACAGACGCACATGGGATCCAAGTGGGAGCGTCACAATTGGAACCCCGGATCACACAGTAATAGGGATAGGAAATATTAATATATTGCAACTATCCCCAATAGATCCCTTAGAGATAGGGGGTCTAAAGATTGGAAGGGTGGGGGTAAGTAGACTAAGTGTGTTGACCACAAGGTGAAGATATCAGAGGACTGGTAGTGGTGGTCAGAGAGAGAGAGAGAGAGAGAGAGTAATACCCTGAGCACTAGTCCTTATGATAGAGATCCAGGTCAGCTACCAAGTAATTGGTAATAATGTGACTATGTAAATTGCAATCACAAGTATGTCGTTAACTATCTTGAATTCAGGCTATTGCATACAGAAGCTGCTGTCGAGTGCCAGAACTAAGAGGCAGTGCTTGCATATCAGGGACTCCAGTGGTTAATAAAGGAAACCGCAACTCTAGTAGATAGGTGATACAAGGGAACGCAATAGCTAGAAAGATACACTGGGTCTAAAATGTGTAAGGCTATTAGCTCAATAAGTATTGTCGTTTGCAAACTCACAAACACGGGTTCGTATATAATGAGTAGTTTATTTCATAGTAAAGCACAGAGTATGAGCATACACACAAAAGTGAATGAGACTCTCTGCTAGGGGAGTGTCCAAGCAGGCATTATATACACTTGGTTTCCTTTGTCTAAAATAGGTTACAAGGCAGAATATAACCACCACGCCTTAATTCTTAAACCAATCATCTTACAGATCACTAAAACCTGGATAAAACAGCTCTCTATTGGAACCAGGTACTTCTTGATACCAGGAATGTGGGCATAAACTACAGGCACAGTCGTAAATCTACTGTGAGCGAATCTTTCACACCACACACGCATTCTTACACATTAAATGGACACTTAAAAAAAAACATAACAGGAAAAAATGGAAACAGAACATCACCTTCAATCCTTCTCCAGAGACCCCCCCACTCCATTTCAGTAATATCAACAGTTTATTAATTTCAGCAATATTACTTCATCAGTATAATACTTCAAACTGAGTGTATGGAGCAAGAACCAATAAATGAATACTCATGTATATAAAATTATATGAAAGAAGTAAGTCAACCATGGCCATCTGCAGCAAAAGGGTAGGTCCCCTCGTGGATATGTTAGTAACAGCACACCTATGAACGAGGGAACAGTAGTCTTCAATCTAGATAATTGGTGCTCATTAAGTATGCAGGGCTAACAGGAACATATATGCACTGCCCAATAAACTGTACAGAAGTAGGTTGTATATACCGGTGGCCAAAGGTTAATGACACGACGTGGAGAGTCTATAAAATATAATATAATGAAGCAGCCCACCAAGAGTACACGGGCTCAGGTGATCTCTAAAAACTCCCCCTTTTCCCCTGTGGAGGCTCCTTGTGACCATCGAGTCTCTAAATTGTAAAATTAACAGAAATATTACACAAAATGATGATAGTGTTATAGAAACCCCATATCACCATTAAGTCCTCTTGTTTTAGTGTCATACACTTTGTATGAGTGGGATGGAAGCTGGAGTTATGGAGGTAACTACAACGGTCTGTGGGTTTCTTGGACACAGATGTGTGTAGTTTGCCATTCTTCAGTGTTACTGTGGCATCTAGAAAGTTCATTAGGTTTGTCGATTAATCTATTTTGAGTTTAATTGATGGGTGAAATGAATTCAAAGACTCGTAAAAATGTTTAAGATTTTCTTTGCCCTCTGTCCATATTATAAACAGATCATCAATGTATCTGTAATATTTGTACGGTTTGTGAAGGCATGTAGTTAGGAATCTCTGTGCAAGATTGGCCATATTTTTTTTGGCATATTGTATTGCTATCCTGGTGCTTCTTGCAGTCCCCATTAGTTGCAGGTACATTTCTCTTTGAAATTGAAGTAGTTGTGTGTGAGGATGTATTCTAACAGTTTGGTAATTACTTCAGAGCTGTATTTCTGATCCAGGGGAGATGTTGCAAGGAATTGCGAGCATGCCTCAATGCCATCATTGTGGGGTATGTAACTGTACAGGGATTCTTCCATGTTAACTAATAGCGTGTTGGATAGTGGTTGTTTGATAAGTTTAATAAGGAAATCTATGGCATCTTGTATGAAGCTGTTGATGCTTGTGTCTAATGGTTTGAGGATATTCTCCACTATTTTTTTTATAAATGTTTTACCAGGAAGTAATACATTGAGAGTAACTGCTGATCCGTCTTTGATGGGTTTTGAGAAATTTTGTTCCATTCCGCCATGCAGCACTGCTTCAATTCATTGACATTTGAGGGCTTCCTTGTATGGACAGCTAACTTCAGGTCCTGCCACAGCATTTAGTTGGGTTTTAGGTTTGGACTTTGACTAGGCCATTCTAAACATGGAATTTTTTCATCTGCAGCCATTCTTTTATAGATCTGGTTATATGTTTAGGATCATTGTCTTGCTGCATGACCCGCTTTCGCTTCAGCTCACGAACGGATGGGCAGACATTCTCCTCTAGAATCTTCTGATACAATGCAGAATTCATGGTTGTGTCAATGATGGCAAGCCATTCCCGTCCGGAGGCAGCGAAAGCAGCCCCAAACCATCACACTCCCACCACCATACTTGACTGTTGGGATGAGGATCTTCTGTTCGAATGCAGTGTTTGGTTTTCACCAAACAGAACATTTCTCATTGAGGCCAAAAAGGTCTATCTTTGACTCGTCTGTCCAAAGAACATTGTTTCATAAGTCTTGTGAATCATCTATGTGCTCTTTGGCGACCGTCAGATGGGCAGCAATGTTCTTTTTAGAGAGTAGTTGTTTCCTCATGGCTATCCTTCCATGAGCACCATTCTTGTTCAGTTTTTTCTGATCATTGAGTCACAAACACTCACATTAGCCAAGGCGAGAGTGGCCTGCAGATCCTTGGATATTACTCTGGGGTTCTCTGGGACTTCCTGGATGATTCAGTTTGTTCTTGGAGAGATTTTGGTAGGACCACCGCTCCTGGGTAGAGTGGCTGTGGTCTTGAACTTTCTCAATTTGTCTGGCAACGGATTGGTGGAGCCCGAAAGCCTTAGAAATGGGTTTGTAACCCATTCCAGACTGATGTGCAACGATAACTGCTTTTCTAAGGTCCTCAGAGATGTTTTTTTTTTTTTTTTACTTCATTTTTATTGAAAGTTTTTTGCATACATGTAAGAAACAATTTGGGAGAAAATAATAATACGGGGATACAATTAGGAAAGAAGGGGTTGGGGGAGAGGGGGGATTGGTCAGGGGGTACATTCAGATAGACCCGTGCATATATTGGTTCTTATTTCCTATTCATTTTTGGACCCAAGAGATTTGTTCCCTTGTAAAAGGGTTTTAAACATCACACATTTAACATTTTTGGACTGTTAGATTTACACCCTAAATGTCGGAGTGTGCTATCCAAGGCTGCCAGACATTTTGGTATTTAGCGCACAAATCGTTTAGCATGCTCGTTAGTTTTTCCATCTGACAAATAAACTAGACTATTTCTGATTTTAGAGATGCAGGGGACTGGTTAGAAATCCATTTAATATATAAAAATGTATGAATGGAAACTTATATCTAGACAATTGCATGAGAATATGTTGAAGGATTTAGAATTCCTATATAGCCAAAATGGAGCTGAATTCTAGTGAGGCTTTAATGCAATGCTCTCAAGACACACTCTGCATTAGTACCATCTAAGCAGCATGTGAGTGAACAAGAGTTTCTTTGTTCTATGAACACCATCAGCGAACGTTTTCATCATGGATTGTACTTTCATCTGTAAGTAACATTGTAAAAATAAACTGACTGTCTGCTGGACAACAATCTTCTTAAGTATTGGAATCGATCTGAACAAGAAATAATAAGTGGAATTATTATTTAACATTGGCGAGCCAAGCCACAGTTCAATCTATTTTTCAATTCCGAATCAGAGATTTAAGCGCACAAAAGGATTTCCAGTGAGGGAAATCTGCTGAGAGAAATTGGAGATTTCCAGTGAGGCAGAAGTCAAGGATTTAAAAGGTTAGTAAAATTTATTTTATTGATAAATATGCTGATGAAAGCAACATTCAGTTTAAATTCTGATCGTATAAGTGTTCAGATGCAGAGCTTTGGACTGATTTATAGGATCAAGTCCGCAAACAAAATCAGTCGATTGATAAAAAATTACTTTGTGTTAACAAGGAAAAGAAAAAAAAGTTGCAAATATTTTTTTAAATGATCAAGATTTCCAATATGATGGTTTTTAAACATGACAATGTGCATGTTACTTCTACCGAGACAAAGAAACGTACAAACCGTGGTTTATTAAAACAGCGCATAAGCACGCTTGAAGAACAGATTGCTACATCCAACATTAAATGTGTGTGCATGGGCAAAAAGGAAAAATCAACATCTGCTGCGTCATCGTATATCCCAGATACTAACTTAGATTTGAATGTTGCCGTCACAAAAGAAATTGATTTGAAACGAAAGATATTTAGACAAAGCAGTATCATTGAATTAAAAAAATCACGAGCAGCTAATGCGACACGTTAAAGATTTACCGGCGTACGAAATTAAAGTGGATGTGTCTCACAATGCAAATATATTTGAATTGTACACTGATAGGTTTAATTTAACACAGGAGCAAAAAAAAAAAAAAATTTTTTTAATTAATGTTTGTTTGACACCCTTCGTATCTCGACGTTTACGTGAACCTGCCAGTACCCCAGAAACAACACAAGAGGGCAATAGAATTCAAGGGACAGACAAAGACAAATGAAATCAATTCATTCATATCATAACAGGAGAAACCACTGTGACGATTGATATTTTGGGGAAAATTATTCCCAAAATTACAGACACATTCCAATTCATGGTAAAGTTTCAGACTGCATATAACTTGTTGTTTTCTGATGATGGTTGTCCAG
This sequence comes from Ascaphus truei, assembly GCA_036426205.1. Classification (NCBI taxonomy): domain Eukaryota; kingdom Metazoa; phylum Chordata; class Amphibia; order Anura; family Ascaphidae; genus Ascaphus; species Ascaphus truei. The sequence continues at coordinate 77,135,681 of CM071570.1, forward strand.
AGAAAATTATTAAGAGATTTGTGAAAAAATTCAAATATCTGGATCCCATAGCTTTAGCAGTTGCTTCAGAAAAAGGATCAATAGATATTGCTGCTTTGTTCATTGATATCAGACGCCAACTACTGCAAAATAATCCTACATTTAAAGTGTTTGAAGTTAATAGGAAAAAAAAGAGGACTTAGTTTATGGTACTCAAAGGGTTAACAGGAATGCAGTCTCAAGTAGAGCAGAACAAAGGAATAGACGGGGTGAATTTTGACAAGGAAATCAGATGCTATTTTTGTCACAGACAGATTGTAAATTTATTCTAGATTTACAGTCTGAAGAATTAGGAAATTAAAATGGATTTATTCAACCCTCTGCACCTCAAAAACCAACGCATAATCCACATGTACAATTGTCTGCCCCTCAGGAACAAACACACAATCCATATGCCCCATTGCTCAAAGAAATAAGATCAATTGTTGTTAGCCATACAGAGTTAAATAAAGAGTTTTGTACCACAACTAATCAAGACACGTTACTTAATCCACAACGACAATTAAAGAACATCACACAACGTCCTCACGAATGTTTAGCACCAATATATTTAGACCGTGATGGTAGACATTTTGTAAAATGTATTTTAAGTCAGGATACATCATTTCTTATTGATACTCGGGCACAAATATGTGTGACAAGGCAGAAATTGCCAGTGTTATTTGTACTGTTGCGGGATTTAATGGGCATGGCAGTAGAACTGCTACATTTGTAAATACAGCAGGGCCCCGCTTCTCGACGCTCTGCTTTTCGGCGATCCGCTGATACGGCGGCACCGAGAAGGGGGCCACCATGTTGAATCTGAAGTTGCGCATGCGCAGAACAGGAGGGTGCGCATGCGCATACCGTAGTTTGCGTGCGCAGAGCATAGGTCGCTCATGCGCAGAACGGCAAAAATGCCGGTTTGCGCATGCGCATAACTGAAAATCGCTGGATCCGCTTTCAGGCGATTTTCACTATACGGCGGGCCTCTGGAACGGAACCCGCCGCATACCCGGGGCCCTCCTGTATTTCTTTAGAAATACCAGGTTGTTGAAAACTAAAATTGATATATGGTACAGTGAAGGTGTTGAAAATATCATTGGTACAGATGTAATGCAAAAAAGAGGATGGATTGTTGATTTGGGTAATCAGGTTATTTGGAAAGATTCTAAAGGGGGAAAAGCCTGTGTTAATTGATCCTTCTGAACATGGATGCAGGGCCGACAGGATGGGTCTGCCGGGGTTGGTGTCCTGGGCCCGGTGAGTCGGGGGGGCCCGGCCGGTCTGCACTGCCAGTTGGGTCCGACCTCTGGCCAGCCCCGTCTGCTGGTCCTCCCGCGGCCGGGCTTGGGCTCTCCCTTAACAGCAGCCTGCATGACTCTATCCCTCTGTCCTGTTGGGGGTCTTTTTATTTGTATTAGAGGGCTTGCGTGAATTTTTTATATGTATTGGGGAGGGTTGTTTTTGTGTGTGTGTGTACAGTGGTGTGAAAAGGAAAGTACACCCTCTTTGAATTCTATGATTTTACATATCAGGACATAACAATCATCTGTTCCATAGCAGGTCTTAAAATTAGGCAAATACAACCTCAGATGAACAACAACACATGACATATTACATCCTGTCATGATTTATTTAACAAAAATAAAGCCAAAATGGAGAAGCCATGTGTGAAAAACTAAGTACACCTTATGATTCAATAGCTTGTAGAACCACCTTTAGCAGCAATAACTTGAAGTAATCGTTTTCTGTATGACTTTATTAGTCTCTCACATCGTTGTGGAGGAACGTTGCTTCAGTCCATTGAGGTTTGTGGGCATTTGTTTATCCACAGCTCTCTTAAGGTCCCGCCACAGCATTTCAATCGGGTTGAGGTCTGGACTTTGACTGGGCCATTGCAACACCTTGATTCTTTTCTTTTTCAGCCATTCTGTTGTAGATTTGCTGGTGTGCTTGGGATCATTGTCCTGTTGCATGACCCAATTTCGGCCAAGCTTTAGCTGTCGGACAGATGGCCTAACATTTGACACTAGAATACTTTGGTATACAGAGGAGTTCATGGTCGACTCAATGACTGCAAGGTTCCCAGGTCCTGTGGCTGCAAAACAAGCCCAAATCATCACCCCTCCACCACCCTGCTTGACAGTTGGTATGAGGTGTTTGTGCTGATATGCTGCGTCTGGTTTTTGCCAAACACGGCGCTGTGCATTATGGCCAAACATCTCCACTTTGGTCTTGTCTGTCCAAAGGACATTGTTCCAGAAGTCTTGTGGTTTGTTCAGATGAAACTTTGCAAACCTAAGCCGTGCTGCCATGTTCTTTTTAGAGAGAAGAGGCTTTCTCCTGGCAACCCTTCCAAACAAACCATACTTGTTCAGTCTTTTTCTAATTGTACTGTCATGAACTTTAACATTTAACATGCTAACTGAGGCCTGTAGAGTCTGAGATGTAACTCTTGGCTTTTTTGCAATTTCTCTGAGCATTGCACGGTCTGACCTTGGGGTGAATTTGCTGGGACGTTCACCCTGGGAAGATTGGCAACTGTCTTGAATGTATTCCACTTTTAAATAATCTTTCTCACTGTAGAATGATGGATTTTAAATTGTTTGGAAATGGCCTTATAACCCTTCCCAGATTGATGGGCAGCAACAATTGCTTCTCCAAGATCATTGCTGATGTCTTTCCTCTTTGGCATTGTGTTAACAAACACCTGAATGCTCCAGACCAGCAAACTGCTAAAACTTCGGCTTTTATAGAGGTAGTCACACTTGCTGATGATCAATTAATCAAGGACATTTGATTAGCAGCACCTGTCTGCTACGTAGCATCTTAATTCCTATGGAAGCAGTAAGGGTGTACTAAGTTTCTCACACATAGCTTCTCCATTTTGGCTTTATTTTTGTTTAAAAAAATCATGACACGGTGTAATATGTCATGTGTTGTTGTTCATCTGAGGCTGTATTTACTTAATTTTTAGACCTGCTAAGGAACAGATGATTGTTATTATATCCTGATATGTAAAACCATGGAATTCAAAGAGGGTGTACTTTCTTTTTCACATGACATGACACACACACACACACACACGCACGTGTGTGTATGGGGGGGTTATATGTATTTTTTTTAAATATGTATTGGGTAGATGGTTTTTTTGTATGTATTTGGGGGTGTGGGGGAGGCTGTATATAATTGGGGGTGTGGGGGAGGTTGTATATATTTGGGGGGTGGGGATTTTTTGTGTATGTATTTGGGGGTGGGAATTTTTTTGCATTGGGGGGTGGGAAGTTTTTTGGTATATATCTTGTGGGGGGAATTGTATGAGGGAGGAGGGAATGAGTGAGCGTGGGGTAATTGACGGAGGGAGAGGAGAGAGGGGCTGAGTGAGGAAAAGAGGGAGTAAGAGTGAGACGCAGGGGAGAGAAATACATGCGAGGTGGGAGAGTGTAAGGGGGTGAGACGGAAGGGAGAGAAATACATGGAAAGAGGGGGGTGAGAGGGGGTTCGTGAGGTGTGAAATGGGGGGGCGGCTCGCAATACCGCCGACACGGGGGGGGAGGCCTGTTGGCGGCCCTGCATGGATGTGTAGGGAGCGTTTGTACAGTGAAAATGGTCACTAGTGAGTTTCAATTGCCTGAAATCAGTGATAATTTTTGTCTCAAGCAGGCTGTGCAAACTTTTCCAAAATTGTGGGCACAGGAAAAAAATGATGGCAGATTTAAAGATGCAATGGTTGATGTGAAAGAACAGCATGTTCCATCTCAATGTCAGTAGAGATTGCCAGAAGAAGCAATGGGTTCAATTGCAGATATCATTCCAGCACATAAGAAAGGACAAGATGTTCTCAATGAGGGGAATGCAATAGTTGATTCTTTGGCTAAGGAAGTGGTTTTAACAGGAGAGACAGTAGTGGTTACAGAGACTAGTGCCATAGCGACAGACACAAAGATACGCGATTCCTTTCCTTTACAGAGGAACAGGCAACGGATCTGTCCATTGCTGTTTCTCGCGTTGATTTAAAGCCTTCTTTTATTCATACGAATGAGACTTGGTCATGACCAGAAAGGGGAACTGTGTCTCGTAGTCCCAGTGCATTTAAAAATATTTTTTTACTCGTCATCATGAAAGTGTGGGTCACATAGGACAACAGAGACTTTTGGACATACCTAAAGGACAATTCTTTTGGGGTCAAATGGAGGATAGAGTGAAACGGGTAGTACAATCGTGTCTTATCTGTGTACAAATAAATCCTTTGACCCAAAAGGTCAAAAACCACCTCTCCAACATATTGCACCCGCAGATGGCCCATAGTCCACATTGCAAATTGATTACATTGGTCCCTTACCCTTAGGGAAGAATGGGTTAAAATATACTTTGATAGAGGTAGATGCAGGGGAGTAGCTATAGCTCGGGGACCCGTGGTCTTGGGGGACCCGCTCTCCCCTCACCCCTGGTGGCGGCGGCGGCGGGCCCCGGCATAAAACAGAAGCCGGCAGAAAAATCAGCAGCTGTGACACAGCAGAGCAGGAAAGCAGGAGAGGAGCGCGCTCTGGCAGCAGACACCGGAAGTAAAAAAGACTTCCGGGTCAGATCACTAGAGCAAGCTCCTCACCTGCTCTGCTGTGTCACAGCTGCTGATTTCTCTGCCGGCATCTCTGTATAATGCCGGACTACCCACAGGTAGGCATGGGGGAGGAGGAGGGAGAGAGGTGATGATGGTGGGGGGTGGGGGGAAGAGAGAGAACCAGAGAGGTAATGATGGTTGGGGGAGAGGTGATGGTGGGGGGGAGAGAGGTGATGGTGGAGGAGAGGGGAGAGAGGTGATGGTGGGGGAGATGTGATGATGATGGTGGGGAAGAGAGGAGAGAGGGGGAGAGTTGATGAGGAGGATGAGAGGGAGATGATGGGGAGGGGTGAGATGGGAAGGAGGGGGAGAGATGAGGATTAGGATGGGGAGGCGGAGAGGTGATGAGAAGGGATGATTAGAGAGAGGATCAGGGAGAGGATGAAAAAAATTTCAGGCAGTATTAATATTAATGGGGCCCCAAATTTTTTTTTGCCCGGGGGCCCGTTTATGTCTAGCTACGCCACTGGGTAGATGTCTTTTCAAAGTGGGTTCCAGGCAGAAGAGATTATGCAATTACTACAGCACGAGTGCTATAGGATCATGTTTTTCCAGATGGTGTTTCCCACGCATTCTTGAATCAGATAGGGGTGCTCATTCTCTCCCCTTGTTGCATGAGAAATGTATCAGATCGGTAGAAGTATGACCTGCTGTTCTAACGAGCATTAGAGGTAAAAGTTCTTCTGCAACTCAGTACACACCTTTTGAACTCATGACGGGTAGGAAAATGCCACTAACCTTTCCACACCATTTCTGTCCACTCCACAGAAAGATGCTATTGCTAAAAATCAATGGTTGCAATCGCTCCAAAATAATCTTGAAACAATTTAGCCATATGCTGCATCTAAAATGCAAAAAAGATGACTCCGCCTGATTTTTCAAAGTTTGTTAAGGGAGGGCAGCTAATGATAAAACTTAGAAAAATTGGTCCATGGCCAGGAAATTGGGAAGGACCTTACAACATCATTGATATTATGGGACAAGTGATGTTACGTGTACAACGGTCCCTGATTCTGCATGTAACAAACGTAGACAGCAGAGTTTTGGGTCCAAATGGATCAATGTAAATTACATGTTACAAAATAATGATACCGCATTGTTTTTTTTACAGGTCATAGGTGATTACATGATGGAAGACTGATGGTATTGGATAATCGGACGCAAGAAGAATCAACACAAGCTACGCGATGATAAAAAAAAAATTCAACACCAGATGTCATGTTCTGATCTACATCCTGTCAATCCGGACAATGAGCGCCGTTATTGCCATCACCTATGGGACTGAATATTTTTTTTCATTGTATTAGGAAACAATAGGACTATTAGTGTTATTGGGAAAGAAGTACAATAGTCTATAAGAATGAAAAGAGACATTGAGGGGAGTATTGAGGAATTTAAAGGTTGTGTGTGTGTCTAGGTAGGATGGAAAGTTATTTAATGAGATGCTGTGTTTGTATTGATTTCCTACATGGAAGTAATATCAAACGAAATGTTAATATAGGACCTATGGATAGATATACATGAATAAAAGGTACCTATGTAGATAATGAAAATACCGAGTCCTGGCAATGTGACATACAAGAAGAAGCATTTTGGAGTATTACTGTAAATGGAGAAGAATCAGTAGAATGGACAGGCGATCTTGGGGAAAATACTCCATCTATATCAAAAACAGGAAGATCTAAATCTGAAATATTGTTTATAGAGCAGATACTTTTTAAGTCTTTGGCACCAAAAGAAATAGAACAAAACCACACATGGGATATATCAGACACTATATCTACTAGAACATGGGAAATACAGGTAGCCAGGAAATCCAAGTCTGTTAAAGTGATACTCTTACTCATAGTAATGGACTGGATTATCCCAGAGTTCAAAGTATCACCTGGTTTAGTTGAAATACAAGATAGAGATCATTTACAACTTGCGTGTAGTACATAGTTTAGTTTATCATCTGAATATTTAATGACATGGACAGGGGATGGCGATTTTCTAGGAAGTTTGCTTCATGGATCACCAAATGTGATACAAAGAGGTTCAGTTGGGAGAGTGGATTGGTCAGGAAAAACTGTGTTATAGCCTAGACTAGTGGTGCGCAAACATCCCCCCCCCCCGGCGCCCCCCTGCCTGCTCTCCCTCCCTGCTGGCGCCCCCCTCCTTACCTTGTCTTCGGCGTCAAATGACAATACGGGTCACGTGACGTCACATTGCCGAAGACAAGGTAAGGGAAGTTGCAGAGGCCTCACACGATCCCCGGCATTTAATTTAAATGTCTTGGGGAAGAACATACAGCCTCTACAACCGCCGCGCCCCCCATGAAAATCTTGCGCCCTCCAGTTTGCACACCCCTGGCCTAGACAATCCTACACTTTGAAAAAAGTGTTACACAGAAGCCGTGAGAGGAATCAGCAGCTGTTACACAGCAGAGCAGGACAGCAGGGGAGGAGCGCTCTTCCGGGTCAGACCACTAGAGAACGCTCCTCCCCTGCTGTCCTGCTCTGCAACAGCTGCTGATTCCTCTGACGGCTTCTGTTTAACACCAGGCCAAAGGTAGGCATGGGAGAGGAGGAGGGGGGAGAGAGAGATGTTGGTGGTGGGGAGAGAGAGAGAGATGATGGTGGTGGGCAGAGAGAGAGAGAGGTGGTGGTGGTGGTGGTGAGAGAGAGAGGTGGTGATGATGGTGGTGGGGAGAGAGAGAGGTGGTGATGGTGGTGGGGAGAGAGGTGATGATGGTGGTGTGGAGAGAGAGAGGTTATGATGATGGGGAGAGGTGATGATGATGGGGGGAGAGAGGTGATGATGATGGGGGGAGAGAGGTGATGATGTGGGGAGTGTGGTGATGATGGGGGGGAGAGAGGTGATGATGGGGGGGAGAAAGGTGATGATGGGGGGAGAGAAAGGTGATGATGGGGGGAGAGAAAGGTGATGATGGTGGGGGGAGAGAGAGGTGATGATGGTGGGGGGAGAGAGAGGTGATGATGGTGGGGGGGAGAGAGAGGTGATGATGGTGGGGGGAGAGAGAGGTGATGATGGGGGGAGAGAGAGAGGTGATGATGGGGGGAGAGAGAGTGGTGATGATGGGGGGAGAGAGAGTGGTGATGATGAGGGGAGAGAGAGTGGTGATGATGGGGGAGAGGATTTGATGATGGTGGCGGTGGGTGAGAGAGAGGTGATGAGGAGGGTGGGGGGAGAGACGAGGGAGAGCTGCTGGGCGGGGAGAGAGGTGATGAGGTGGGGAGGAGAGAGAGAGAGGTGATGGGTGGGGGGGGGAAGAGAGAGGTGGGTGGAGGTGAGAGGTGGGAGAGAGGTGATGATGGTGGGGGGAGAGAGAGGTGATGGTGGGGGGGAGAGAGGTGATGATGGTGGGCATGTCCACCACATATGTAGGAAAGAGGCCTGTGTGCTACACCATTTGGGGGCATAGTGGAGAATATCCAGGTAAAAATTTAGATGGTACCTCACCCCCTTGAAACTCTCTCATTCTCCCTTTATATGCATTCTCCCTTTCTGTAGTGCATATTGAACTTTTAGACACTGCATTAAAAATGTAATTCCATACATCTCCATCCAGTACCTCACCTAAGTTGGACTCCCACTGCGACATGTATTTCAATTTTTGTGGCGAATCTTGAATTTAAGCTTTTGTGTATCTATGTCAGCTAGACACAATCTCTCAAAGTATGTCAAGGGTACAGTTGGGTGATATTTTATGTAAAACGTTCTTAACTGAAGGTAGCGAAAAACCTCAGTGTTAGGGAGTGATTTCTCCAATTTAAGTTGTTCAAATGGTTTAGGCTTTAAGTCCGGACCTAGATCCCCAAGTTTCACGATTCCTACCTGTTCCCAAATTTTAAAGTGTCTATTTTTTAGGCCTGGTATGAAAATCCAAATTGTTTAGGAAGGGAGTCATAAGGGAGTTTTTGGAAGATAAGAAGAATTAAATTGTTGTGGCCTCCCATATCTTCAGGGAGTTAGTTATTGTGTGAAGGGTATCTTTAATGTTTACTAAAGCTGGCTTAGGAAGCCAAATTAATTTATTGAGCTCAGCTGGGTGTATCACTGAGGCCTCCAGCGACACCCAACTTTTGAGATCTGGTATTACATGCCATTGGACTAACTGGCTCAGCTGAGCTGCTTTGTAGTAGGATATCAGGCAGGGCAATGACAGACCTCCCGAGGTACTAGGCCTTGTAAGGATTCGCCTATTGATTTATTTATTTTTTGTTAACCATTTCAGGTAAATCTGGTGATCAGGGATAGAAGGGTACGTATATCTTTGTTCACAATTGGAATTGTCAGGGTCTGAAAGAGATAGTGAATACAGTACATGGAAGTAGATTCATCTTAATGCAATGTAATTTACCAATCCAAGCTGTATTATATCCCAACCAAGCTCCCGGGTGTCCTTCCAGACTGAGCAGGGGAAAAAAGTTGCTGAATACACAGAGGGACCACAGTGGAAGGGGAACCACTCAATGATATCTTTAATACGCCCGTGTTCTAATCCTAAAATGTGAGTTTAACATTTTAAGCTGTTTTTATGCACCAATATACTGTACATTTTTAATTTACACTTGGATCTGTTTTTTCTTCTCTCTTTTATGATCTCTGGAGGAAGGAACAAGTTCTTTTGAAAAGAAGAATTGTCAAGCAACACATGGTTTAATTGTCTATTTTTATATCACTACACCATACACTTTGCATTATATACTGTGTTTATTTGCACAAGCAACTTATCTTTTTAATATCTTTTGCTACAATATTACTTTTGCAAGATTTTGCATATTGCTTCTAAATTACACTGAATTTGTCACATTGTGGGTACATATTGCATATGTTTATTGCACTTTAATATTATAGTCACTGTGAATAGCGCTCCCAAAATGTTCTCTTTATCATTCACTAAGAACTAGAGGTTGTTGGTTGTTCATTGGGTTAGAGCTGCACATTTTTTCACTTTAGTCTGGGATTGGACGTTACCATGCCTGACTTGACCCGAATAGAGTGTATATTTTGAGGGGGTTGTCTGTTTCTTACTTTAGTTGCTAGCATGGTGTCTGGTTTGTTGGATTTTTCATAGAATTTCCTTTTAGACCATTTTAGGGATTTCTCTGCCTCTGAAGTGAGTAGCAGATTTAGTTCTGACCGGGTGTCATTTAGTTTTGAGGGTGGCTTCTAGGCCATCTGATTGATATAATGAGGCTAGTTCTGATATTTTAGTTTGTAATTTTGAGATTTGTTTTCTAGTTTCTCTCTCTTTCTGCCCCCCCTGCTATGTTAATTAGAAGACCTCTTAAAGCAGCTTTATTAGCCTCCCAGAGCATAGCGTGGGAGGGTACACTGCCTTCGTTGTCTTGAAAATGAACCTCCGTTGTTCATTAATTAGTGAACAAATTTCCAGAATTTTTAACTGATTCGTTTAATATCCAGTGGGCCCCCTGGTGTTTCATATTAAGGTGAGAACATCTACGTTCGATTGGGGTGTGGTCCAACCAGGTTATATAGTAAATTTTGGTATGGCAGATTTTAGGTAGTAACCTGGCCGTTATAAAGAAGCAATCAATTCGAGAGTATGTTTGGCGAGGGTGTAAACTCCTTATGTGGGTACAGTTCTCTCGAAGCATCCATCAGTTGGGTTACTTTTGTGCCAGATGAGAAGGCTCTAGCGTTCTCAACTCCACGAAAGTGTAGGTTTTTGGATGTGTCCAAGGTCGGATTAAACGCTAAATTAAAGTCCCCTCCCAGGATCGTGTTGCCTTTTGTCAGACTTCCTAGTATGTTGAAAAATGTTATAAAAGGATGTTGAACTAGATTCGTTTGGAGCGTATAAAATTAGCTATTGTGAGGTCCTGTCCGTACAGGGTGCCCAATAGAATCAGAAACCTCCCCTCTTTGTGTCTCTTAATTTGATCAACTGTGAGAGGGAGCGGATTGTGTGTTAGAATTGCGACACCTCTTTTTGTGCTTGGCAGAAGAGAGAAAGAACTGACGATAATGCTTGTCGAAGAATGTTGGGGTATTGGAGTTACTAAAATGCGTTTCTTGTAATAGAGAAAAGCAGATATGATATCTGCCTTCATTCTATTGTAATCAGACAAAGCTACCAGTCTTTTACAGGGACTGTTGAAACCCTTTACATTGTGGGAGATTATCGGCGGGGACAGAAAGAGTACTTTAGAATGACAACAAACACCTTTGTGAGGTAAAATTAGAAGCACATGAATTAAAGTGGACCTCTGAATACCCATTTCTTGGGGGTAGGGGAGGGTAGGGGAAAAAGGAAAGTTTGGTAGGGAGGAGGGGGGGGAAGACTAGCTGTTAAGGTCACTCCTGACTCAGAGCTCTATTGCCCTTGGTTGGGTGTAGTTGTACAAAAAAGAAAAAGGAATCCAAGGGGCAATTTAGACAGCACATATTGAACTATGCCCGTCTGTGGGAAGCACATCACGATTATTTATTAAATGTAAGTAAAATTCTGAACCTCAACCAAATTTATATATATATTCTCCCCCCCCCTTTTTTCTTTCCCCCTCCACAGTCAAACAGGTGAATCAAGCATCAAATCCAAGCCTGCCATATATTTAACGACTGTCGCTGGCTATGTCTCTTTATAAATCAGGTTGTGGGGAACCTTAGCTTTAGTTGAGCTGTGGGTAACAGGCTACAAAAACAAGCAGGTGTGCGTCTTCTGCCCATCTCAGCCCCCACCTGCAAAGTCAATATGTTTCTTGTACTTGAAGTTTGTCCCTGAAAGTGAAAATTCTTGAGACCTGTCTCACTTGTCAGCAGGATAGCTTTAGTTGTGAGGATCTATCTGAGACTGAATGTTATCTGTAAAGGAGGTCGCGTTCACTGCACTATAATTCATCTACGTTCTGGACCAGCCCTGTGTAGCAGCCAGAACCAACCAACAGAGCCCAGACCAGGAGTAAACATCATCATCATCTACCGCGTCCCCCACTCCACATCTCTAGGACCCCCAGGGTGTCCCCCAAGGATCTCGGAAAGGTAGGAGGAGAACAAGCCTCTGGGAGCGGAGGCAGGGAAAAAGAGGGCTCCAGATCCCTTGTGCCCAGGGACCATGGAGATCTTCAGTCCCAGCTCGTGACCACAGCTCCGTAGGAAGGAAAAGGTGGGGGGGCCCTCGACCAAATGTGCCATTATTGCAGAGGATGTTCCATTGCTGTCCAAATGCGGCGGGTCCTCTAAGCCATCAAGTCAGCCAGGTCCGCCACTGCTCTCAGAGATCGCACCGATCTCCTCTCCCAAGATGGTCGGAGGTTTGCTTCCTCCTGTGTCATCGGCTGAGATGGAGTGGGGCCTAGGCCCAGTCGTGAAGGAAGGCAGCACTTTCAGCTAAGTCTCTTGGGGCAAAGGTACGTCCATCTTTTATTACTAGCCGCCTAAACGGGAAGGCCCACCGGTAGCGAACTTCCCTTTCTCTCAGAAGAGAGGGAATTGGGTTTAGGCTTCTCCGTCTGGAGAGTGTTGCGGTAGATAAATCTTGAAAGATCTGGATTGTCATATTTTCAAGTGATAGATCCGTTGATCCCCTAACCGCCTGGTAAAACGCTCCTTTTATTTTAAAATTGTGAAAGCAAATTATTATGTCCCTAGGCCGCTCACCTGAGGAGGTCTTGGCCTCAGAGCTCTGTGACAGCGGTCTAGCTCGAGGGAGACCTTGATGCGATCTGGCAGCATGGCAGTCAGCCATTTTGAGACAAACGCCTCAGGCTCTGTAATGGATTCCGGTATCCCTCTTAGCCTTCGATTATTTCTTCTGTCCCTGTTTTCTGCATCCTCCTGGTGGGTGGTGATATCTGCGATCTGAGTTTGAAGATGAGCAGAGACATTTTCAGTTTTATTCAAGGACTTTATTGTTTCGTCCAGCTTTTTTTCCAAGTTGTCTGTTCTGTCTCCCAGAGTGGAAATATCTTTAAGTTCTGTTTCAAGGAGAGTTTTTAGACTCATACAGATCTTGGATGTCTTTTTTGGTTGAGTGTTGACAACTCCTCCTGCTCCGATTCCCGGACCGATTCCGAGCTTAAATTATGGTCTGCGGCCCGTGGGAGACGCACATTTGCCTTTTGTTTAAAGTACACTGCTAAATCTTGGTTGTTTTGGGGACATCGTGGGTGATTAACAGGTCTTCTACTCTCAATCCCTTTCGGTTTGAAGATTTCTATAGTTGTTAGAGCTTCCTTAAATGCCGGGGTCTAGCGGATCGAAGGAACTAATCAGCCATTCATCAACTGGTACCTTGTATGCTCTTCCTCAGAGATTTCTTTTGATTGTGGCATGACGTGGTTTCCACACCCCAGTATGGTGAAGACCAAACTCACAAAATGTCTGATCTGGGGCCTCCCAAACGCACACCTGAAGATCTACCTAATTATTTAAACCCCTGATTGTAATTATCCTCTTTAATTTAGCTGATAAAACCAGGGTTTCGCTTACTTTTTCACATACCCTGATTCAATTAATAATTCTTCGTCTAATTCCTTCATAATTTTGTTTCAAAATACATGGAATTGGTTAATATAAACCCTATTGAATAGTTAAGAAAAGACTGGTTTTGATTCAAGAAGGTTATCATTGGGGTTCACAAACATTTTCTCGAAACTGTACATTGTTATTTCGTATATTATATTAAATTCAAAGATCTAGTAGGAGCATGGGTCCTGGAGAAGAGTAGATTAGCAGGTTGTGATACCTTTTAATAGACCAACATTGGCGTTCATTGATACAATTATAGTTTAATTTTGACGTCTCACAGGTCTCTTCTTATTTATTCCTATATTAGAATATTTGTGCTTCTTTACCTCCTCTTTGGACATTTGCAGCTCGTGTCCTAATTGCTCTCTCTCTCTCTGCCATACTGAATGCTGCTGAAGCTTCTCTCTCTCCAGCGCATTGAGCATTTCCTGCAGTTGCTCGACAGCAGCAGCCTCCTCTCCCTTCTGCTGGGTCACCGCCTTCAGTCTGCTGGTTAACTGCTGGATGCTATCCTGATATCCCACATTCTGAGCACTCACATCAGACACTGTACCGCTCAGCTGGAGGCTCTGGGCATTCAACTGGCACAACTCATCCCGGTGTTGCTGAATCTGAAGACAAAAGGTTGACAATGGTGAATTTTAAGACATCTGATACTTTATTTTTAATGGTAGTTTTCATCCATTGAAATTACAAGCATAGAATATTTACGGCACCTTTACTGTACCTGTACACTTGGGAAATATTTCCCTTAATGGACATGTGATGTCCACTCTATTCACTTTTCTTAGACCAACAATATTTTCCAGTACTTTAGACGTGGTGAAAACATAATTACTCATGGAATTGCATAATAAAATGATAGACATTGTCTCTAGAAAGTGCATCATGAACACAAAAATGTGCCCCAAACGCTCTCTTAACATAGATGTAGGAACTTGCACTCGGGCAGAACATTTCAACAATGAAAGAGTTCTGTTCTATAGTATAATGCACCATTTTAAGCAGCTGCTGTGCTGTTTCCAACGTTTGATAATATTACTTCCCAAGTTGTACCGAAGGTACAATATTTTTTTTCATGTCATATTCCATTAAATATCAAAATACAAGGACATTAACGTGATATATATTTTAAAATTACCCTGCATATTAATAAGTTACTGTGTGTGTATACGTACACATGCAAAATGTGAATTTGATGAAAAGAACCATAAAGTACGGAATCTGGAGCGTTTTTTGCTTTCGATGCAAGTATTCATGCAATCGTCCAAACTATTTAGCAAAAATAATGAAAATTCATAATAATAATGTGGTTTATGTCTGCTTATAAGTACGGACAAGGAAAGTCAGCATGTACAGTAAGGGTGTTAAAAAAAAAAAAAACAACTGTAACGGACTTGTATACAATTTATCACTACTAGTAGAGAGGAGAGAAGTCAGATGGTGCTAGCTCATTCTCTATGCCACATATGTATAATGAAGTGTTAAGGGTGTTCAAATTGTTAACCCAACTGGAATTGATTGACTGGTACTTAAGTATATACTGAGAGAGAGAAGGATACAAGTCAGATTGTGGTATCTCTCTCTATGCCTACATAACTTACATACAAATACATTTATTTATATATAACCAACAGCTACGAGTGTTGTTATCTAACTGGAACTGATGGACTGGTATATAAGTGCTAGAGAGTAGAGACAGTTCAGAGGGCGGTATCGCTCTGCGCTCACCTATATTCTAATATAAAATAATACCCAACAGGATAATATCTATACCAGTAGTAAAAAATAATAATATATATGTTTATTTTCTCTCTTCTAGCCTTCACACACTTCAACTCTCCCTTCCCTGTTGACGCGCAATGGCGGCAGGAGAAGCTATATAGAGAGGGGAAAATGGCGCAAGAACCAAGCTGAGCGGGAATCAAAAAACTAAAAACAAAAATAGGTTTTGCTTCAGTTTTGGTTTGGGCCTAGCACGCAGATCTGAGCTGCAGGCTAAAGTTACTCCGGATTTCCACAATCTGGGCTCTCTCACCTCTAATATTAACGGAGATATTTTTTTGTGTCTTGATTTTCATCCTGACAATTCATTGTTAAATTCTAATTTTTTGGAGAAATAAGAATATTTGCATGATCTCTACGGTAGAGTAGTGACAATCTCTCACCTGCTTGTTCAGCAACTCCAAGTCACTAACAGCCTTTACTTTTTCCATCTTTAAATCTTCCACCTGTTTCCTACAAAAAAAACAACCAAGAAAGAAGTTATCCTACATGCAATTAAACACGACAATGCTGAATAGGACCATGCAGTGCTCCTTTTATACAGAGGGCTTCAGAGCTAAACCATTTCCCCATATCTAGTAGTTGTGTGACACAAGATGCTCAGTACAGGAGAATAGCACCAAATCTGACAAAAATATTTAATGCACATAATAAATATGTTCTTTATCTTTTAGATTTTTTTTTTTTTTTTTTTTTTTAAACTCTTTCAGTGCTATAAGTTGGGTGACCATATTTGTCCCAGCAAAAACCGGTACAAATGTCATGCATGCGCGAAGATAGCTTGCTGACCGCACATGCGCGATCACTCATGCACATGCGCGATCGGCACTTGCCGGCTGCACGTGCGCGATCGCCGTTTGACAGTCTCATGCGCAATCAAAGCTTGCCGGTCACACATGCGCGAGCGGCAAATGCCGATCGCGCATGCGCGGCCAACGGCATAGAAAACCGGGACAGCACCCCAAAAAGTCGGGATAGAGCCCTAACAACCAGGACTGTCCCGGCAAAAACGGGAAATCTGGTCACCCTAGCTATAAGTCTGCAAACAATGAAAGGTCTACTTGGGATTTTTTTCCCCCTTCATGCTTTGAAAAAAAGAGACTAGTTTACACTCTCGCTGGCAGAAGTGTAGTGGTGAAAATGTAACCCTTTTTGATAAACACGAAAAATATTTTTGACATCCCCAGTAAAAGATACTGCACCTCTAACAAAGCAGATTTACTGGCAAGTCCATTTTGAAGCTATATTTGAGTTCTCTGTGACCTCTAATAAGTCAAACAAAGTAAAATGAAGTATAATTAGGTGATCTGCCTAAAGTGGCAATTTTTATATATTTCATTTTTGAAATACAACGTCTGTTTATTTTTGCTTTTCTCTTCAGCCAGCTTGTCTGTTTCCTGCTCCTATTTGTTGAAACTCAAAACCTAGAACTTATTATACCAAGTAAGACAAAATATATGTGACAAAAACGTAAAATCCCTTTTTTTTTTTCCATCATAGGTCTAAGAAAAGTTTCAGAAGGAACATATCACTATTCCACAGCCTCATACCTGTACCTGTAACTGAACAAAGTCCAATCACACATTTCTGAAGGACAATGAGCATTAGGCCTGCAGTATGACTCTATGTACATTGCAGAGAATAGTATAATTATGTAAGGTCCCTTCAAGGAGCAAAACATGTAGCACTGTTTCTCTTTTCCCCCCAATTGGAGGATTGAAGCAGAGGGTCTCCCGAGCTGAACTGTGATAATTTCAGCTCTGGGGACCCCCAGTTTCCAGAGATATACTTACCTCCGTAGGGGTGCCGGTATCTGCAGCCAGGGAACTTGTGTGCCTAACGAAATGGCAGCTTCTGAATGTCCCGCGTCACGCGTAGGCCTATAGGAAGCCGTGACCTCATCCCTTGCAGCTTCCTATTGGCCCGCGTGACCAGGGGCTTTAAACTGAAGACAGATACTAGCAGCACCTACGGAGCTCTGGAAGCAGTGGGTCCCCGGAGTTGAAATGAACACAGTTCAGCTCCGGAGACTCAATTGCTTCAATCCTGTAACAATATATAATATAATCACGCAGTGCTACATGTTTTGCTGCTTTAAATTGAACGGTGTTATTAATAAGGTAGCTTAGAAAGAGTTCCTAGCAGTGAGACGGGGGCAGTCAGCTCCTTCCTGGTTGCATCACATGCTGTGTGCGCCACAAGATGGCTGTTGCTCGTTATTAAAAAGTTTGTCTCTCTCATTCAGTTTTAGGCCCCGGATATAGTGGGCGCGCGATGGAGCTCATAGCGTTGTGCACGCCTGTCGCCCGAGCGATCTGTGGACTGAGATCCACAGCGAAAGGGGGGGGCGTGTGGCCGTGACATCACATGGCTGGTTCGGCCTCATTGGCTGAACCGCTCAGGTGACTTGGCCGCCGCGCACCAAAAATGCCTGTATCGCCTGAAAACGCTGCCGCGTTTCATCGCGCGCCCTCTATGGCCTGCCTCATAGAGGTGCGGCCAGTTGTTCGCAGCACGCGCGTGGTCTCTCGCACTATGGACGTGGCCTTAGTGCTTTATAAACCCACAAATCTCATTACACGGGGTCAGAAATGCTGAATGAGAAGGAGATTAAACCAGACGTTGTTTTCAGTGCTGGATGCAGAAGATAAACAGAGCATTTGCAGCAGTAAAGGCACAAAGGGTGTTGTAAATAATGGATGTATTGCAACCCCCATCCACCCCGCAGCTTTCTGCCAATGTTGCAGAGAACTGGAAAAAGTTTTGGCAGAGATTTTAACTGTATGTGGTGGCTATATGAGCCGAGGAGAAATGCATTATTGGGGTTGGATAATTAACGTTTATTGGCGACGCTTCCCATGAAAGTATAAAACCCGACAAAAGAAATGTGTTCACCACTGAAATTATGCCCGGTCTGCATTTAAAGGATGTTCAGCAGTTCCTGAGCATGGTGAACTACCTTGGAAAGTTTTCCTAATCTATCAACAAAGAAAGGAATATTGTTTGCCTATGATTTAAAGGAATATATACATTACAAGATTGTAGAAATAGAAACAGATCAAAAAGCCTGATAGCCTTATTTGGTAAGCCACTAGATGACTGCACTGTAAAGATTTTTAAAAAATGATAAAATTGCATAAGTATGATTAGTTGCAATTTATATGCCAGGAAAATGCATCTTTACAGCAGATGTACTTTCCAGAGCAGTGGTTCAATCAAAGCAAGATGAGAGGACCTCAAACAGAGATGCAATCTTGTTTTGACCTAATTTTAAAGTCAATGCCTGTAGCTATCCAACAGTTGCAAAGAATCAAACGAGAAACAGAGCAATGAATCACTAATTATGACATCTGCAAGAATCTTTAAAGGGTGGTCTGAAGAAATAATAAATTCCTCTACAAGTGTAAGTGGCTCCTGGAAATGCAGACATGAACTTTTAGTGACAGAAGTAATCATTTTCATCTTTGTCTGTTCAGTCTGATTACCTCTGCCTCTTATTTATATCTTGTATATCAGACACTTCTTGCTGGAATCGTTCTAGTTTGCTCCGGAGCAAGCGGTTATCTTCAGAAAGTCGACTTAGCTCCATCCTATGCAAACAAACATTATAAAATTATTTTAGGCAATAGTAAAATACTACACTCAAAATGCATGGTCCTTATTCAAATCGTGAGAATCGTGGCAACATACAATTAACTACGAATACACTTCTTATTCAGGGTAAGGCAAGTTGGTGCATCATTAACTATATGAAACCCAGCTTTTCACCATATCGATTAGGGGACACAGAGAGATACAATGATTAGACAGTAGAAATAAGAAAAAAAAAATCTGTCGAAAAAGAAACGTTTGGTTAAAATGCGTACTTATATTGGTTAACAGATATCTCAATACACATGCTTTCAGTATCATTCATGTCCCTTTTTCAAGAGCAGTGCATAGATGCAAATGATTTGGCCAAAGCGTGACAGGTTATCAAACTGTTATAAGCCATTGCAAATATTGGAACGTGTTTTTATGGATAGAAAAAAAGTGTTGACGGTTGGCTATTGCTCATAGAAAGAATAGTTATATGAAATAATTTCACCGTACGGCACTGATATTGCAGAATAAAGCACTCCAGTACAATGCATGTTTTTTTAGTACTCCTATGGTTTCCTCACTCTGCAATGTTTAAGGTGCTACAAAAGTCCTAGCAAAATTTAGTATGCAAGTAATAATAATAGCCCCCAACAAAATTCATCGGTGCCCCAATGTGTCACTGTCAGGAGGTGGTAAGGAAAAGACTACAAACAGAGGGAAGTGACAGAACAAATAAACAATGAGAAGACAAGCTACAAGAGGAGTGATGTATAGGAAAGCACCCTAAATGTATTCAATTAAAAAAATACTTTGTGATTAGAAAATAAATAATCTTTGTTTTGAGCTCTCAACATTAAGATGTTGGAGAACCCATGGCACAAACATTTCATTTGCACTTTTTGGAAAGCATGGTTAGTGGATTGATAAGAGATGCTGCAGACGAGCATTACAATAGAAAAGTTTTCAATGGAGGGTCTTGCAAACTTAAAATCAAAAAGACAATCCTACGAAATCTTCACAGATCAAGTGAGCAGTGATGCTATTAGTAGCGTGTGCTGCATGCTTCATTATTGTTAACGGATTTGTTGCGATTGTGTCAGTTCATTAGTTTAAACATTTTATGATCAACTCAAACCTGTCATCCTGACTTGCTCTGGTTTCTCGCTCTAATTCCCGCACCAAGTCTTCTAGCTCGAGAAGCTTGTCTTTCAAACTGGTCTTCTCCGTCTCGAGCGCCTCGCTGGAATTCTGGACTTGGTTGGTTGCCTCCTCTTCCTTCTGCTGCAATCGACTGATCGCTTCTTCCATCTCCCTTTGCAGGACACCTAGTTCCTCCTCTTTGCTCCTCATTTGCTGACACAACAGAGCATTTCTGGCAAGAAGCTCTTCCACTAGGTCAATGTTCTCCACATGGACGACACCTTGCTGTGACTTGCAGGCATTTTGTCGCATGCCGAGCTCTTTACCAGCCAGCTCTTGTTCGTTTTCCCTCATTAAATGCAACTTGCGTTCCAATTCCACCGCCTGCTCTGCCAACAGCGCCACCTGTTTCTCAAGCTCTTCCTTCTCCCTTGTAAGTGGCTGAACTCTTAAATCTTGCTTTAAGATGCAATCACCGCTTTCCTGCAATTGAGACACACATCCTTGTCCCGCTGCGTCTGACAAGAGACATTCTTCCCTTTTGGTGTTCAACTGGCTGCTTAATTGTGCCTCTTCGACGTCAAAGTCTGTCTGCTTTCTCAGAAGCATCTCTTTTGCCTTTGTTTCGGCCTGCAGCTGCGCTCTTAGAGAGGGTACCAAGCCCTCCATTTCCTGCAGCTTTAACGTGGCACTCTCCTCTGCCTTTTTCAACACAGATAGCCTCTCTTCTGCTGCCTTCAATGACGATACAACCTGATGGTACTGGATAATTTGGTCTTTAATCTGCTTCACATGCGTCTCTATGAGCATGTCCTTTTCTTTTATTACGCTCTCTGCCATATTGTCACTGCAATCCATTTTCCGTGTATTTACCTGCACTCTGTCTGTTGCACACACTCTTCCTGCACCTGCCTCCATGACAGACGCGGACTGAGAAACCGGCTGCTTGTTTAGATCACCCAGTGTATCCTTTATACAATCAATTGGTCCTTTCACCAAAGCTTCCTGCTCTTCTCTTTCTGTATTTTCCGTAGTGCATGCTCCCCTCTTCCCTTCCATTAAACATGCATTTAAACCTTCGATTTCCTTGCACAGCTCATCAACGTGCATTCTATAGTGGTTTTCCATTCTTTCCTTCTCAACTGCAAATGTTTTACAGAGAAGAGCTTGCTCTTCATTTTGCTTCTCTTCAAGTTTAAGCCGTTCTTTTTTCCACTGCGTCATTAATGCCGTCTCTTTCTCTTCCCATTGTGTTCTCTCACTCAAGTGCTCCTTTGTCAACGTTTCCTTGTCCCCTTCATATTTTTGCAACATCTCATTCTTTTCACTGTGGTGCTGCTGCAATAAACTCTGACAATATTCTGCATACTGAGCTTCCACCTCTGTCAGATTGTGATTCAGTTCTTCCTCTTTCTCTTCCCTATAGACAAATAATGCGGATGTTCACCTGAATTAGATAGAATTGCGCACACATCTCAAAGACCTGCCCAATGTGAACCTTTAATCTAACTGCTAAGAACAGTCTAAACACTTTGCACATACTGTGGGCTTTTGGTATTCCCTGCAAAATAAGGCTGCGGCCATGGTGCCCGCCCGCTTGCGTGTGAGCGCTACATGGCCTGTATGATTTGGCGTGCTGGGAGGGGGCGTGCCCGTGATGTCACGTGACCGGTTCACCCTCATTGGATGAACCGAGCATGTGACCCGGACGTCAAGCGGCAAAATCAAATGTATTTGATTCCTCGTGTCCCGTCGCGCCCGCGTGGTCTATGGCCACACTCATTGCCTTATGGCATTTTGATGGCGCCACGATAACCATGGACGCGGCCTAAGTGTTCAGTGCTTTTAGACTCAGGATGGTGAGGCCTAGTGGTCCACAAGCAAGACAGGATAACCGAGCTGAAACCTTACCAAATGCTATTCTATATCTGCACCTATTATTATGCTCTTGTACCTGAATTAACTTAGGTATAGTTAATTACCTGTCCTTTTACCAACATTTTCAAGGGCTATTTGCGTTGCATTTTCCTATTAAACGTGCACCCACCCTAAGATTAATAGATCAGCGTTTCTAATAGCATCCAGCCGGAACTCTTTCCATTTTCAATGCACCAATTAATAGAATATCCCTTCATGGCAAACTCACACCCATCCCTGTAATAGTAATAATTTTAGTAATTATTCTGCTGCTCCCCAAGGAGTAACTGGAGACCAGGGGACTAGGGAAAGGATTTCCATGCAACATTCAGCAGAGTTCTGATAATAACGGGGCTCTGGGTTTAAATTGATTTTACAGTTACAAGGTAAGCAGGACAATTATATGCATCTTTTTCAATCTTCAACGAAGTGGATGACACTTTAAAGCAGCAGTTAATGATCTTGCCTGGACCAGGGGGCTCCTGTGAGTTAACACGGCTTCCCCTTAGACTTAGTTCACAGGATATGTCACCAAAAAAGCTGGTGTCCGGTGAGGGGAAGGTCATGTGTTATTATAGAGATGGTCCTCTCACTTATTGGTTAGCCCGTAATGAGATTGCCAGCTGCAAACTTTACTTCCCAAAGAACAAGGATGTGGTGTTCAACCTTTTCGATTCAGGGCCACAAAAATCCCCTTTAAAAAGCTTAGGACATCAATTTAACATGAAGTCACTGGCACCTTCCACTCTGTTCTACCCTTGCAGTGCTGTGAAGGCACACGCACTATTGCCCAGCAATGTGTTCCAGCATTGGCGAGGCATAACAAGATGTGAATTTTAAAGAGACACACCACACTACACTAATTGGGCATCATTGGAGCCATAAAAAAAAAAAGTATTTAGTCCGAGGTTATTGTGCCGATATGCATAGAATATTATTGTACAGTATAAGCATATTGGTCTATGGTTACAAAGCAGTGCTATTCCATAAGACATATATATATATTTATATATATACAGTGTTCGACAAACCTATACATTTGCTCGCCCCGGGCGAGTGGATTTAACCCCCGGCCGAGTAAATATTGGCCCAAGCAGCACACGTTTGGTACTAGGTGGCGAATCGATTTTTTTTGTGTGGCAAGTAGATTTTTTGGTGATTTGTCAACCACTGTATATATATATATATTTTTTTTTTATATTTATTACACACATACATATACATACATACATACATACATACATATTACACACACACACACACACACACACGAAAAATAAAGTACACCCTCTTTGAATTCTATGGTTTTACATATCAGGACATAATAACAATCATCTGTTCCTTAGCAGGTCTAAAAATTAGGTAAATACAACCTCAGATGAAGAACAAGACATGACATATTACAGCGTGTCATGATTTAACAAAAATAAAGCCAAAATGGAGAAGCCATGTGTGAAAAACTAAGTGCACCCTTAGTGCTTCCATAGGAATTAAGATGCTAAGTAGCAGACAGGTGCTGCTAATCAAATGCCCTTGATTAATTGATCATCAGCAAGTGTGACCACCTCTATAAAAGCCGAAGTTTTAGCAGTTTGCTGGTCTGGAGCATTCAGGTGTGTGTTAACACAATGCCATGGAGGAAAGACATCAGCAATGATCTTAGAGAAGCAATTGTTGCTGCCCATCAATCTGGGAAGGGTTATAAGGCCATTTCCAAACAATTTAAAATCCATCATTCTACAGTGAGAAAGATTATTCAAAAGTGGAAAACATTCAAAACAGTTGCCAAGTTTCCCAGGAGTGGACGTCCCAGCAAATTCACCCCAAGGTCAGACCGTGCAATGCTCAGAGAAATTGCAAAAAAACCAAGAGTTACAGCTCAGACTCTACAGGCCTCAGTTAGCATGTTAAAGTTCATGACAGTACAGTTAGAAAAAGACTGAACAAGTATGGTTTGTTTGGAAGGGTTGCCAGGAGAAGGCCTCTTCTCCCTAAAAAGAACATGGCATCACGGCTTAGGTTTGCAAAGTTGCATCTGAACAAACCACAAGACTTCTGGAACAATGTCCTTTGGACAGACGAGACCAAAGTGGAGATGTTTGGCCATTATGCACAGCGCCACGTTTGGCGAAAACCAAACACAGCATATCAGCACAAACACCTCATACCAACTGTCAAGCACGGTGATGGAGGGGTGATGATTTGGGCTTGTTTTGCAGCCACAGGACCTGGGAACCTTGCAGTCATTGAGTCAACCATGAACTCCTCTGTATACCAAAGTATTCTAGAGTCAAATGTGAGGCCATCTGTCCGACAGCTAAAGCTTGGCCGAAATTGGGTCATGCAACAGGACAATGATCCCAAGCACACCAGCAAATCTACAACAGAATGGCTGAAAAAGAAAATAATCAAGGTGTTGCAATGGCCCAGTCAAAGTCCAGACCTCAACCCGATTGAAATGCCTTGGCTGGACCTTAAGAGACCTGTGCATAAACAAATGCCCACAAACCTCAATGGACTGAAGCAACGTTGTAAAGAAGAGTGGGCCAAAATACCTCCACAATGATGTGAGAGACTGATAAAGTCATACAGAAAACGATTACTTCAAGTTATTGCTGCTAAAGGTGGTTCTACAAGCTATTGAATCATAAGGTGTACTTACATAAATCATGACACTGTTCATCTGAGGTTGAATTTACCTAATTTTTAGACCTGCTAAGGAACAGATGATTGTTATTATGTCCTGATATGTAAAACCATAGAATTCAAAGAGGGTGTACTTCTTTGCAGCAGCAAGACTTTGTGTGTGTGTGTGTGGGTGTTGTGTGTGTATGTGTGTGTGTGTGTGTGGTGTGTGTGTTTGATGTAGATGCTCTATATATATATATATACACACACACACGTATGTATGTATGTATGTATATGTACACACACTAATTATAATAATAACCAATCTGTGGACAGGTAAGTTAGGAAATTGTTCAATTACAAAAGCAGCAGTGCTAGCAAAAAAAAAAAAAAATCAACCACAGCAACCACAGGTAGCCTCGGGTCAACTAAGCTTGTGTTATGTACCATTTTAGTTGCATCTGCTTAAAGTTCTATAGTTACGTAGTAGATGAGGTTGAAAAAAAAAAGATATATGTCCATCAAGTTTCATCTATGCTAAATTTAGACGACGGATACTTTGTCCTATATTTGTACTTACAGTATTTTGATCTAGTGGAAGGCAAACAAAAAACTCCACTGAAATATCATCCAATGATGTCTCATAAAGGGAAAAAGAAATTCCTTCCTGACTCCAAATATTGGCAATCAGATTACTCCCTGGATCAAATCCTTCCCATGTTTACTTATTTGGTATATCCCTGTATACCTTTCCTTTCTAAAAAGCTGTTCAAATTTTTTTTTAAAGATAGCCATTGTATCTGCCCTCACAGTCTCCATGGGTAATGTGACAGAGTCACTGACTCAGTAGGCTGGAATGTAGGATATGTGTACCGTCCAGCACTCAACCAGTTAACCTACTTCTGGAGAACTGCATGCACCTGAGGCCTAATTAAGCAGGATTCCTGAGAGACTGCAGGTTTAAAAAAAAAAAAAAAAAGAAGGAAGTGATATAGGGAGAGAGAGAAGGGGGGGGGGGATAGAAGTACTCCCCAGCTGCGGAAGCTGGTATAGAGGACCTACAGAGGAGTTCTCTGGGCTCGACATGGGGCTGAATTCCCCTAGGAAGAAAGGAGGAGAGATCGTGCTGAAGCAGGGACGTCTGCTCCAAAAAGGACTAAGATAAGCAAAACCCTTATTATTGTATGCAGAGACTGTGTTACACTGTGGCATTTGCCAGGGCATGTTTTGGCTTGGGAACCAGCTTAGCTGGCCATGCAGTTAGTGAGGGCAAAAGCTATGGTGTAGTTAGCTTTCCCTAAAGGAAATAGGTGTTTATTTTCTATGATTTGGTTAAAGGGACAGTACACCCGGACTTATTTGGTTGTGGCTAATGAACCACTACAGTTTAAACCTTGTCTAGCGTCTTACTGACCCTGCCGTGAGGCTGTCCTGCCACAGGTGGTGACAGAAGTGTGATGATATGCCTCTGGGGGTCAGTAGATGAAGATGTGTTAAGTTCATGAACCCAAGCAGAAAACCAAAACCAAAATTTTAATTTTGCTGAAGCAAGTGAATTTGCAGCTAGCAAATGCTGAGTGTTACGTTTGCCCCATCGGGTATGAAAGGATTGCTGTGCTGTGAAAAGCAAACACCATAAACAAAGTATTGAATGTCAAGTTAACCCTGCCATGGTTGGAGAAAGTAATAATTGTTTCTTGTAAAGTTGTTCCCCTAAGAAGAACCAAGAAGGTCGAAACATTGTAAAGCAAGTACAACTCACGTGTGTTGTATAAAGCCTGCTCCGTCGGATGTGGAAAAAAAATGGATTTTAAAATGGCCGCCGACAAATATTTGTTTTGTAATTTACATAACCACACAAAACAGTGTCCCTTCAGGCCATGATGATGACTCTTACGTGACCCCAGGAAGAGAGCCGCACCGCAGATGAAAGCTGCAGAAGTGACCAGTGTCCAGAGCGCAGGACCCCATAACCT
Source organism: Ascaphus truei (assembly GCA_036426205.1). NCBI lineage: Eukaryota > Metazoa > Chordata > Amphibia > Anura > Ascaphidae > Ascaphus > Ascaphus truei. Next base: position 77,161,847 of record CM071570.1, read on the forward strand.
TGGAGCCATGCCGGCTAAAAGGAAACCAGGTAACTTTCTAAAGGATTCAGTATGCTGGGCCTATCAGGAGCCAGGTCACATGGAAGAATCGTGTCCCCACATCCTCAAATATAAACAGTGACAACAGGAGCAGCATGAGGAATACTGTATCCCACAGCTACGAAAGAAAGCAATGTGGTGTGAGCAGGAGGAAGTGACTGAACCATTTGAGCCTGCGATGGCTGGACAATGTGCGTCAGAAAGATGCCGAGATGTGCTGGAGACCGGAGGGACGGACTCAATCATCAGGAACAGCGGTAAAGTGAAAGGAGGAGCGAAGGGAAGCTAAATCCTTGATCCAGAATCAAGATGGCTTAAATGCTGCACTCCAAACTGCCTACCATGATTATAAAGTCCTGCGGGAATGCTTGGATAAGGAGCGAGAAGCTAATGCCAAGATACAGGAGGCTAACGCAGCGTTAGAGAGGAGTATACGCCCAGCTTTACTTGAGTAAACTGCTTTGCAGAAAACAGAGCGCCTCTTACGGGGTGAGTTGGAGGAGAAGAATAGTCTGGAGAGGGCAAACGCTGCGGTGGCCGCCATGGTTGAAAAGCAGAGAAGATCTGAGCAAATGATTGCTAACTTGAAACAGAAAAATGAGGAGTGCAAGAGGTTCACAATTGCCATAGAGAATTGGAAGTCTCATAAAAAGAGGTTCACGCTCTCAAAATAGAGCTGGAACACTCTCGCCAGGAGTGCCAACGTCTAAACACCGAGTTATGTACATTAGAGAAGACCTATGAGAAGGCCCTGACTGATATAGAGACAGTAAAAATGGAGAACCAAAGCCGGAAGGAAGAAGCTTCACATTTGACTGACCTAGAGTCGACAAAAGCTACCGCCATATACAGAAAGCCGAGCAAATCAGAGAAAACAAGTACTGACTGGAAACTGTATTAAGAGTTGTCCCAGAAAGACGTTCAAAACTTCATCACAAAATTAAAAGTTTCTCAGAAAGAGGCCCACGCGCTCAAAGCAGAGCTTGGTGGGATTTACACAGGAGAATTCTGGCTTGCAGGAAGCACTGGAGAGTGCAGAAATAAGGCTGCATGAAGAGCTCAAAGTCTCCCAGAAAGACATACAAATCCCCAGCACAGAGCTTGGACTCCCACGCCATGAGGTTCACGCTCGCAGCACAAAGGTCTGTGAATTGAAGGATGCTGGAGGAGAGATCATGATTCGTTTAGAGACCGTAAGAAGAGCAAAGACAACTCTGAGACAGAAAAATTAAGACTTGGCTGTCCACGTCAGTAAAAGAGATAAGAATCTTCACCAAGTAGAAAATGTAAAGAAGCAATAGATCCAGGAAAAATTAGAAGTGCGGGAAGCACTGGTGAATGCAGAAAAAGTACTGCAAAAAGAAGATGACTCCCTGGAGCCGCACACTCTAGCAGAGCAAATGCTGCAGGACCATCTGAGTCCCCAGCGTGTCCCCGCAGAGCAACCCGACTAGCTGACGGCCACACTAAGCACCACCAAAGCATCACTGGAAGAGGAGCTTAGAAGCCAGGTTACTCTGTATAACAAGGAACGGGAAAAGACCCAGAAATTGGAACGAGAACTAGAGGAGCAGAAAAGCTGCTCTATTCCAAAAAGTCAGATCGCCCAGGTGAAAGAGGCATGGAAAACGCAAACAATGATGAAATCCGCCGAACTCCAAAATATGATGGGGGCGCTGATGCAGGCGCAGAGCAGGCACCAGGAAGAGGTGGAGGCTCTAAGAAGGTAACTGCAGGATCAAGCTGAAGCTGTTAAAAAAAAAAATGGAACCAGCACAGAAGGCATTGGAGGCCAAAGATAATGAGATAAAAAGATTAAAAGAGACAGACACTGGGGTCACAAAGGGAGACCATAAAAAAGATGTCAGGAGAATTGCAGGAGGCACATAAGAAACAGAGGACTCTTACTGGTGAACTAAACCTGCTACAAAGAGGAAAAGATATTCTGACATTTCAGAAATGAGAGAAAGCCATGTGAGTAAACGCTCTGCGACTGGCCCCATACAGTCCGGACACAGATCCTATGTCATCCTAAGCAAGCGGGGCAGTCTGATAAGCATGTCTGCAATGCCATTGCAGTACCCCCAAACTGCTTTACACTAAATCACGGAATAAAAAAGAGCCAAATTACGGTGGAGTGGCGCCATAAAACTCCAGCCGTACAACCGGGTCAACGGGGCCCGACGTAGCGTCCAGTGGTTCTCCCGTCGGAGTAAGTTAATGGGCCAATAAAGAAAGGTCCAAATCTTCAAGTCTGTCGACTGTGGAAAAGAGGTACCATGGTGTATATTTGGAGTTGAGGAGAACTCTGCAGGAGATGAAGACAAGTCTGTCGACTGTGAAAAGTGCCATGGAGTGTACATGGTGTTGGAACTCCGTAAGAGTTGAAAACAAGTCTGGCGACTGTGAAAGAGAGGTGCCACGAGGTCCAAAAGCCATCACCGCGGATGCAGAGTTTCTGTGTTCACAGGAGAGAGCCAAACAGACACAGGACAAAGAGGTAGTGAAGTACCGATCTGCGGGCCCAAAAGGCCTGGAAATTGCCCCAAAAGGAAAATGCCTAAATTGGAAATCAAAGAGAGAAACAAAAAAGGGGGCATGACGTCGGACGTTTCCGACGAAGATGCGGGTGCACGGGAATGGTGCACAGGCCGCTCCACAGGACAATGTTACGCTAGGGAGGGGGATATGTGACAGAGTCACTGACTCAGTAGGCTGGAATGGAAGATATGTATACCGTCCAGCACTCAACCAGTATCATCTTTATACACAATTATTAGTCACCACCTTGGCATTTTAGCTGTCACTCATTTCCTTAATCTATCAAATCTTCACACTGCACAAATCACTTTTTGTTGGATGTTATAATATTTTATTACAGCACAATTATTTCCTCTTTGATCAAACTTTATCTCCAAACAGGCACTGCTATGGGTACTCTTTGCCCTCTTATGCAAATCTTTTCATGGGTTCTGGGAAAACAAACACATTTTCGGTGACACAACCCTTATCGCAAGAATATTATATTTTACCGCACGTAATAGACGACCTTATCTGATATGGGAGGGAGACCACGACACACTAGCAGCCTTCATCAATTATTTGAACGATAATACTTTAATTTAAAATTCACATCTTCAATAAATATCAATCATATAGACCTTTAGATATCAAATTATCATTGATGTGAATTGTACAATCCAAACGAATCTATTCCGCAAAACCAATGCCCGCAATCTTCTAAGAGCAAATAGTAGTCATCCAAAGACCCTGCTAAGAGGCATACCCAAAGGCCAATATCTCCGATGAGAAGACTTTTGTCTACTGAAGAAGCCTTCATACAACATCGGAGATACTGAGTGAGAGGTTCAGAAACAGAGGGTATCTGGAAAAAGACATCACTCTGCCTTCACACAGCACACAATCTAATCGCTTGGATCTCTTAAAAAATCCAAATAGGAGAGAAAATACTATAAACAAACACCATTCATTATCAGAATCTGAAACCCCCTCTTATCACCACCTTTAGCAATCAACAAAAAAATCAAAAACATCATTGAAAAACATTGGAGGGTTCTGCAGTTGACAAAAGACTAAAAACAGCTCACAAACAACCTACCGAAATTCGTATACAAAAGGCAAAAACCATAGGATATCATTATCCCCAAGTTTATTCTCTGCAGGACAAGTACATCTCAAAGTAGTCTCCCACAAGGTTTCACAAATGTGGCAATGCACATATTGTAAATATGCAACACCATTATCCTTAGTTCATAGTAACATACTAATCAAAATACAAGTTAAAACATTTTTTTAGACATGTTCCACTAACTATGTTGTATATAAACTCAACTGTGCTTGTGCAGTAGTACCTACATTGGGAGGACTATAGACCTTAAAAATAAGTCTCAGAGCATTTACGATCTATAAAAAAAGAAAGATCCTAACTTACCGTGTCAAAACATTTCACAAATGTCCAAGAGGTTCCATTGACACTTTCACATTCAGTGCTCTAGAGCATATCCCAAAAACATAGAAGAGGAGGCAATAGAGAAAACATACTGAACCAGAGAGAAATGTTCTGGAGGATTATACCCTCGGGTCCCTGGCACCCGGGGGATAAAAACGGATTGGGAGTTAAAACATTTTTGTGAAATATAGTTTTTCTGTAATATGTTTTGTTGTTAATAAGTTTGATGGATAAACATAGGAAACTAATATGTGGATGTGTAATACCATCCAGACTTCAAACAATTGTACAAGCTTATAAGTGTGCTGCTCATATATATATTATGTTACGCTCCTTAATTACTATTGAAACAGCTATAATATTATCTAAAAACAGGAACAGGAACAAATCTATTGATCATAGTTCCATAATGTTGTTTTTTTAATATCTGTAAAATAATATCAGATATGTATAAATGTTTCAAATGCACCTTTTCGTGGTAAAACTGATATTAGCTCACTAATATATGAACCCATTATTTATGGTTGCTAGATGCATCAAACAACAACATAGAGATCATAGATTTGTCATTATTACATTAATTCTTATTGACCTGCAATAATAAATCCCAAAGCTCTACGAAGCTCTAAAAAGCTCTAATCATATCAATGCAATCGTACTTATGGATAATATTTCATTTATTAATTCTGAGTCCTTCAGCATTGCATAGTTGTACATTTAAGTATTGTTTTTAAACCACCACCGTTGAGGTATTTTTCTGTAGGTGGGGTGATAATGCTGGGTCCGTGAGTAACACTCTCCCCCTTATGACACCGAGGGATGACGCTACGGTCTCATGACTACAAATCTAGCTTGTAAACAATCATCTCTTGCATGGAGTCCGTCGCGTCACTTCCGGTTTTCAAATTCCGGTTTCGTCACCTTCCGGCCAACGGGAGCCGCGGCTGTGATTCATTTTGAACCATAATTAGAAGTACTATATCAAGGGGGTCCCAGCATTACATTTTCACTCTCTGACGAAGCGCCAGCTAGGCGTGAAACGCGTAAGAGCTACCCTCCATTCCTCTGTCTGCACCATGATGTTCAAATAAAGATTACCTTTAAACCACAAGCTGTATCCTGATCATCTTTGGCTGGTCCTGACACACTGCGTCCTGCAGCATTAATCTACTTCTGGAGAACTGCATGCACCCTGCAGCTAATTAAGCAGGATTCCTGAAAGACTGCAGGTTTAAAAAAAAAAAGCAGGAAGTGATACAGGGAGAGATACTGTTTTTTCCCAGAGAAGGAGGGGGGGGGGAGGGGAGAGAGATAGAAGTGCTCCCCTGCTGCTGAAGCTGGTATAGAGGACCTACAGAGGTGTTCTCTAGGCTCAACGTGGGGCCGAGTTCCCCTAGGAAGAAAGGAGGAGAGATCGTGCTGAAGCAGGGACGTCTGCTCCAAGGACTAAGATAACCAAAAGCCTTATTATTGTATGCAGAGACTGTTACACTGTGGCATATGCCAGGGCATGTTTTGGCTTGGGAACCAGCTTAGCTGGCCATGCAGTTAGTGATGGCGAAAGCTATGGTGTAGTTAGCTTTCCCTAAGGGAAAGGTGTTTATTTTCTATGATTTGGTTTTCTTAAGGGACAGTGCACCCAGATTTTATTTGGTTGTGGCTAATAAACCACTACAGTTTAAAGTTTCATACCTTGTCTAGTATCTTACTGAACCTGCCGCGAGGCCGTCCTGCCACAGTAATGAATTCCACATTTTAACTACCCTTACTGTAAAGAACCCTTTCCTTTGTTGCTGGTGAAATCTCCTTTCCCGAACCTTAAGGGATGGCCCGTGTGGCCTTTGTACTGCCCGTGGGATGAATAATTATTGAAAGCTCTTGTATGTATCAGAAATTATTGTATATAGTTATCATATCCCTCTTAGAAGCCCTCTTTCTAATGTAAACATATCTAGTTTAGCTAGCCTCTTCTCATAAGTTAGATTGTCCATCCCCTTTATCAATTTGGTGGCTGTTCTCTGCACTTTTTCTAGTTGTATAATGTCTTTTTAATGGAGTCGTGCCCAAAACTGCACTCTGTATTCATGTACAGGGCCGGTTTAACCACTAGACAGCCGCCTAAAGCAGCTAAATGTTGCTGCCTAGTTTTCCTAGTGCAGTGTTTCCCAACAGGGCGGGAGATTTCTCCAATCTCTCGGGGCAGGGAAAAAGCAGGGTAGTTCCCAGGGGGTTCGTCAGTTTCCTTCATCCTGATTGGCTGCATTACCCAGCAGCATCCAATCAGGAGGTGGTGTCATGAGCCTGGGTGTGTGGCTAAGCAGAGGAGGAAGCAGCATGGGCAGGTGATGATTGGTGTTATCAGCTGTGTGTACATGCGTGCGGTGCAAGTACGCGTGGAAATACATACATGCACATGTATACATATGTGTACGTGTGTGTATTCTTCTTGTGTGCACGGTTGGGGGGTCTGTGGAGGGGGAGGGAGGGATGAAGGAGAGAGAGGGAGGGGAAGGGGGAAGAAGGAGGGGATGAAGGAGAGAGAATGAGGGGGGGATGAAGGAGAGAACGAGAGGGGGGGATGAAGGAGAGAACGAGGGGGAGGGGTGAAGGATAGAGAACGAGGGGGAGGGGGTGAAGGACAGAGAACGAGGGGGAGGGGTGAAAGAAAGAACGAGGGGGAGGGAGTGAAGGAAAGAGAACGAGGGGGAGAGGGTGAAGGAAAGAACGAGGGGGAGGGGGTGAAGGGAGGCGAGAAAGGGAACGAGGGGAGTGGAATGACAGCAAGAAGCAGCGTAGGAGGGGTAGTAGTGTTAGGTAAAGGACAGAGAATGAAGGGAGGGGTGTAAGGATAGAGAACAATGGGGAGGAGGTAAGCAGCGCAAATGAGGGAGAGGGGGTGTAGGACAGAGAATGAGGGGGGGACGTGGGGGTGGGAGGTGTAGGAAAGTAGAATGAGGGGGATGGGTGTCGGACAGAGAGAGGGCGGATATAGGGAGGGGGTGCGAGAGGAGTTGGGGGGTGAGGGGGAGATAGGGGAGGGAGGAGGAGGGCAGAGAAGGAGGGGGGGAGGGGGGGGTGAGGGGGAGGGAAGAGGGAGGGGAGGGAGGGGCGAGAGAGAGGAGGGGGTAAGAGGGAGAGGGGGAGGGTAGAATGAGGGAAGGGGGGTGAGGGAGGAGAAGGAGGGGAAGGGGGGGGTGAGAGAGGAATCGAGAATGAAGGGGGTGGGGGGTGAGGGAGAGAGAAATTTGTGGTGGAGGTGAAGGAGGTGGGGGCTGGGAGGGAGAGAATAAGGGCTATGGGGGTGAGAGAATGGGGGGTCGGGTGAGGGCGTGGGGGGGGAGAGGGAGGGGAGGGTGGGAAGAGAGAGAAAGGAGGGGGAGGGGGAGGGGTGGGAGAGAGAGAGGAGGGGGAGGGGTAGGGGTGAGGGAGACGAGGGAATGAGGGGAAGGGGTGGGGGTGGAGGGAGGGAGAATGGGGGAGAGAGTGAGGTGGAGGTGAGGGAGAGAAATGGTAGGGAAGGTGGGGGAGGGGAGGAGATAACGGGGGTGGGGTTGAGGGAGACGAGAATGAGGGGTTGGGGTGGGTGAGGGACGAGACGATGATGGGAGGGGAAGGGGTGGGGGAATGGAGGCGGTGGGGCTGAGGGAGACGGAATGAGGGAAGCGGGTTTGAAGGTATGAGGTGGGGAGGAGGGAGGGTGGGTAGGGGTGAGGGAGCGAGAGAGCTGAGGGGAAGGGGTGGTTGTGAGGGAGAGAGAATGCGGGGGGGGTGGTGCGGAGAGAGAATGAGGGGAAGAGGTAAGGGTTGAGGGAGGATTAGAGGAGGAGGAGTAGCACAAGGCAGAGAGTCACCAGGCGCACCAGATACCCTTGCACCGGCCTGTCATGTATACCATTAGAGTTTCAGCACACCAGGTAGGGTGATCGATTGTGATGTGATGTGAAACCAGCAATCTACCTGACTGATGCTCACGGACCAAAGAGAAAAAAGCAGCGGAGCCTGGTAAAGATGAAACAACCTGAAAATTATGTATAGCAAAAAATTGTGGGGGGAACAAAAAAGTGTACAGATTTCAAAAACAAAACACATCAAAACCCTTATTTTTTTTTTTATTTAAATTGAGCTAGATGCTTCTTTAAAACAGGTGCCCGGTGTCCCCCGACAGTGCTGAAGGACACAATTAACACCTCCAACTGCCGGAGGGGCCGAGACGTTGTGCAATGCGTCTGCAGTGAGAGGGTTTTTTGTTTAAGGCAATTGGGATTGCAGCGGGGTTTAAGAGCGAGTTTCGTGTTTGGGTAAGATACAGGAGATAAACAGGACCAGTTTTCTTCCCTAACAAAAGTGCTTACGATTAGTGGTATTTAATTAAATAAATATATATATTTAAGGTCTAGCATTTTAAAAAAACAGGTGTATAGCCACCAAAACAATAATACACTATTACATTCACTGCCCTGTAGAGTTTTCTAAACAGCAATCCACTCGAAAAGGTATTGCATGATAAGTCTATACTAGAACAGGCTTCGGTCATGAGCATTTTCCCTTTTCAAAAAATAAAAAACCTACAAATAAAAAATAAAGTATTTTATTCCCTCCTGGGGACTCTGTTCTAGAAAGGAACAGGATCTCCCGCAAATGGAACAGCATCACGCTAGAGAACTAAGAAAGCTCTCCTAGATTGGAAGGCCGGATTGCTGCTTAAAATCTCTGGCGGCTTTCAGAGTCTTGGCCACAGTAGCCAGCAATCGCGCATTGCAAAGCAGTCGCTGGAAAATGTGCAAAAGAGGCACAGAGCCCAACCCATCCAACCCAATCCTTATATTGCTTTTGCTCCAGGGAATCTCATAATGCGATCCTTGCATCTACTGCTAGGATACTACATAAATAATGTGATATCAGACACCTACATTGCCTGCAGCTCACTAATACTGAAAAGAAGTCTAATTTGTTAACCTACTCTTTAGTTCCGTCGTTCTAGACATGTCATGTCCCTTGACAGCCTCTGCCACATTGTGGAATCGCATCATTCTCCTATGGCATGAAGACTGTCATTTGCCCTCCTCTTTTTCAAAAACTCTTCAATCCCAGATTTTTGGTCGCTGGGCATGCTGTGGGCAGTGTCTTCTTTCATAGCACGTCAATGCACCTCTGGCTATATTTTGGCGTTAACGCTTCAGCGAGGTCATGCCTTCTGATCCTCACCCATCAACTGACTTCCATACTTGAATCTCTGCTCTGTGGTCCTTTTCTCCTCTCTTCAATAGTTAGCTACGTTCTCAGCTCAAATTCTCCCCTCTCGGAATAGTTTGACCTTAGAGAAAGAAAAGGGCTATACATCACATTTGCCCAAAACATTTAGTGATCTAAAGGGGTGGGTGTCTCAGTGAGTCAAGACACTCCCTGAATAAATGAAGTGTGAATCGAGGAGTCCTAGGATAAATTCCAATGACGGCTCTTTGTGATATGTGCAAGTCCTTTATCTCCCTGTTCCTCAAGCACCAAAATCATAGGTGTAAGCTCTAACAGGGCAGGGGCTTGTGCTGTAAAATTCTGCGAATCAGCGATCCGTACACCGTCAGGGCTATGTAAAAAAAATATTATGAAACAATTAATTTGAGGTCGGCAGCACAGAAAATATATATATTTTTTTATGCTAAGATTGACACTGTAGTCATAGTTGAAAACAATGCTACTTATGAGAACACCAAAAATAAAGTCTAATAATTGCCACAAAGATTTTTTTTTTTTTAATCTTTCAATAGGACAACGATATTATCAGATATGTTTTTACATTTTTACATATACTTTTTCATTAACTTCCATATTATTAATATGTATTAATATAATTATATATATCTATCGACTACTTAATCATTTAATTTTTTAAGTGACATCAGCCATTTATAGCACACTAAACATTTTTCTTCTCAAATGTAGCTTATATTTTTTTACGTTAGGTTTGTTTCAGCATGCTAGAAAAAAAAAAGTACTTTGTCGCAGTCAGCAAATAACCTGCTATTTGTGAAGCGTTTGCGATACACTAATTTCCCCCCACAGAGCCATGCACAGAGTGTATCACACTATACACAGGAAGAACAAAAATAAGGATTGCGGCGTACTAGGTTGATGACGTCTATTGCTTACCTGCTCGTTCTGTTTGTTCAGCACAGGTTTTTTGTGGAGCGACAAACTTCCTGTCCACCACACTCCATTAGCCCCCTTCCCCCCCCCCCACAATGGGTTCAGATTTTCAGTAATATCCCAGCTTCAGCACACGGTGGCTCAACATAGGCTCGTCTTTGACTGAGCCTCGGTCGAGCCACCTATGCTGAAGCGGGGACTGATTGAGCCACCAGGGTTGACCGAGGGATATCCTGAAAACTACCTGACATATGCCTGAAAACTCTGACGGTTTGTAGGGGGCTTGAGGAAGGAATAAAAGGTCCCCCATCACCAGGGCGTCCCACCCGTATACGTGCATACAGGTTATACCCCCGGTTTAAGGACACTCACTTTACAGTACACTCGCGAGCAAGTACATATCGCCCACTAGTCAAACATAGTCGCGCTCCCATGCGCCTGTCAGCACATCCTGAACAGCCTACCGGCTCCCTACCTGTACGGAGCTTGGGCAAGAGGGGAGACTATAGGAGCCTGTTGACACACGCGTATTATTCATCAGTTATGCACGTATATGTGATTGTCAGTACAGTACATGAATCGATAAGTGGGGAAAAAGGTAGTGCTTCACTTTAAGTACATTTTCGCTTACATACATGCTTCTGGTCCCATTTGCGTTACGTTAATGGGGTTATGCCTGCATTTTGCTTCTTTTTTGTTTTTAGATGGGAAATCCTTTAAACAGAATATTGAATATAACGTTTTAAAGATAGTGAGTAAAGAACATATCCCACTACTTTGTTTTAAGACTTTTGACCAGTTGTGTATCAGATGACTGCGTGGATTAGCCAATGGCTGTAGACTACTCCCAAACTGTCCGTGACACCAGGACATCTCTGTGCTATATTCTATTACTTTGCCAATACGCCTTCGTTATCTTATCTCTGAACTTATTTCCTCCGAGATCCTCCCTTACTTTTTGTCCGAGGTTGTATTCTGGAGATCTGAACTTCGTTGCTGCTGTTCTTTCAGTTGATGCTTTGTTAGCTCCGCATCCATATTCATAGGAGAAGACTCTCGGATTTCAACAGCCCCACAGCCTACTAACAAGCACATCATTGGTATGTGTCAATGACAGATCACTAACGTTCGTAATGAAGAGGCTGGACTTATCAGAAATGTTGAGGATTTTTCCCACAGTTTCTCATGACCTGATGACAGTTAACCATTTCATTGTCATTACGGACGTCAGCGAAAACATCACCTTCATGGGACATTCATGAACTTCATTAGGTACAACACAAGTTAGGGTGTAAAAAATAAAAAAAAATAAAGTGGCAAACCACCGTACATGAAGATAAAGACACCTATGAACATATTCACCTTGTCTCAGGCAGGACCACTAAAACCTGCCTACCCCCATACTCAATATAAAAAGCGGTTTTTGTTGTAGGTGCTCTGCAAGCAAAAACTGTAGTAGCAGAATAATGCTTTTGGAAAAACAACCATATCTGTATGAATGTCCAAAAGGATGTAACCTGGTTAAAATGATCCCCACAAAGCAAAGCAGTAAGTGTATAAGTAATTTACACCTGCCGGTGACCAGTAGATTAAACATCCTATTTCAGTGACAACATAAATTGAAGGGGGTCAATTGGAAAACCTCATTGGTTTCTCTCGTGTGATGATTAATCGTCCAGTAAATCCAGTGACCCAGGGGTTGAGTGTGCCTTCCGTCAGTGAATTGACATCAGGAAAGGTGAATGAGAAAAAAACCAGAGCATTATATCCATAGCAAAAGAACCACCAGGAAAGCAGTTCCCATGAAATACAAGCTAATTTAATGGATCCAGAATAATACAACCACACAACGCGTTCGGACTATTGTATGTCCTTTATCAAGGTGACCAGGACTATCAATTGATAAAGGACTATCAATAGTCCGAAACGTGTTGGTGTGTGTTGTATTTAATTCTGGATCCATTAAATTAGCTTTATTTCATGGAAACGCTTTTCTGGTGGTTCTTTTGCTGATGGATATAGTGCTCCGTTTTTCCTTCCTTCACCTTTCCTACCCCATACTCACACAGCATACAGTGCTTCCACTGCAGCCAGGGATTCTGGGTAATGACATCCAAACGAGTACTCGTAGCTTTAAAGTAAAAAGTGATGCACTGCGAGTGCTCACTTGCATGCCCTATGAATGGGAGAGGAGGCGTGCTAAAGCTTCACACCCTTTGGCGGATCTAGGCCTAAGTTAGTCAGTTTCATTGAAGTAAAACGCATATGGCAAGACGAACGGGAATAAATGTGACAATTCATTTTTTCTATCTTAATATAATAATTCGTTCTTCTGCTACCCTGTAGAGCTTCTCCTCAAGCCACTCGGTGATGCCAGATGGGCAAAATCTGAGCAGTTGATATTAATTGTGTATTCCAAATAACAGATTGCCAATTAGATTGTAAAAAGGCAATTTCTGGAGCTGGACACACAGACTCCGACATCCTTTTTCAAGTTACACCTACAATCCATTGCATTTAGATAGTCAATGTGAAGATGTAGCTCGGGGGGGGGGGACTTGTGATATCTTGTGGCCTAGAATATTATTGAAAGCATCAGGGGAGGGCAACTCCAGTCCTCAAGGGCCACCAACAGTTCACGTTTTTTAGAATATCCCTGCTTCAGCACAGGCGGTACAGTTTTCGACTATGCCACCCTGTGCTGAAGCAGATATATCCTTAAAACTTGACCTGTTGGTGGCTTATGAGGACTGGAGTTGCCCTCCCCTGATCTAAATAAATGTACAAAAACCCTTTCCTCCCTAAATCTGATCCATTTAACCTCCCCTGTACCTTCCCTTGCCTACCCAAGTCCTATTTGTACTTTTGTTGGTAGGAGTCATTTATTTGTTCTGTTCTAATCATTTGTTTGAAGGGTAATAAAACAAAAAACAGCTCCTTACCATTTGCACCCGCAGAAGACAAGCTCCTTCGTTTAGTATACATGGCCTTCTTTGCATGAGCATCTAGGGGAAAAAAATAAACAAACATTGCCAACAAAACCATATGGAGACGCAGGACAATCCGGGTGGTGGCGCCTTTGCGGGGTTGACAGTTACCGTTGGTAAGGTGGTTGTGATGGATTTTTTCTTTCGCCTTGAGGTGCAGCGCTTTGTTGTCCTTCATCTTCGCCAATAAACGTGTATATTTGCTCTCGTTGAGCTGGGAGCGCAGCGTTTCCAGCTGGATTTGCAGCTCATCGTTCCGATCACGTAGGTCCTGCAAGATACACACTGTGACTCGGGTGTCCACGCCTTGTGACCTTGGGCAAGTCACTTTATTTCCCTGTGCGCAAGGCAGCAGACATTAGATTGTAAGCTGTATGAGGTCGAAGGTTGTATGTTTTTGTACTCTGTTTGAAGCAGGGGGTCTCCAGAGTGGAACCGCTTTGATTTCAGCTCCAGGGACCTCCTGCTTCCGGGGCACAGAAAACACCCGTTTAAAGGTCCCACGTCCCAGTAGGAACCTGCGACGTCATCCCTTGAGACTTCCTAATGGTCCGCAGGCCCTTTAAACAGATAGGAAATACCAGCATCCCCTTCATATGTCAGTATCTTGTGGTGTGTGGGGTCCCCACAGCTGCTGAAATGAACGGGAAATAATACAGATGTTGATTTAAAGGCACAGATTCTGTAAAGGTGCAGTACTGGAAAGAACATATTTAAGGATACATTTGGGTGATTGATCCTTTTTTTTAACCAAAATAATGTTTTTAAGTTATTGTGTAAACCTGGTGAGCAGAGACCTGGCAGGAGTTTCATTTCCTTTTGTGGGATGTTTTTGTACGTTGTGCAGGCAAACCCCCATCTCCACCTCACTCACCTTTATGAACGATCCGATAAGGGCACACCTGATTGACACACACTCTGCGTTTCACAGGCCCCAAATGAGTTTGTGCTTCATTTCCAAAGAACAGCAGCCACATATTTGCCTTACAGGGGCAGTTCTCACTGCAGGCTCTGTATTTTGTCTAAAGATTTGCTTACAAAACGGGGAGTGTCTTTACTTCCCTACATTTCCATGACCAGTGTTTCTATTTAATTTTTTTTTAACTGTGAATTTTATTCCTAAAACATGAACCAAAAACCTAAAATTAATATACCTGCTAAGCCCCCCTCACTTAGTGATATTAGTAGACCTCAAATAAACATTTACTATTAGATTTGTTCTGATAAAACCCTCTGTAGTCTGCGGAGGAAACAGCTCTCTGCTACCTGGCGGAGTGGAGAAAGGGAGAACTAACAGAAAGAGTTGCCATGTGGACAAACTACTAGTAAAAAAAAGATATCAAAATAAGATTGGCAATCTGCTTTAACCCTTTCAGTGCCAGATTCATGCCACCTTTGTGGCCATGGAGCCCTCCCGCACTTCCGCGTCACGTGACCACTCTTCGGAGCGATCACGTGACCGCTGCTTCTGTTCCGGCCGTCGGCCCAGATATGAGGAGACGGGATCGCCCCTTTCACGTGGTAAGCAGCCCATAAAAAAAAAACAAGCAGAGGCCAATGACGTACAGTGTAAGTCATAAGGGCCCCTGGGGTGCCAATTCTCTTGACGTACACCATACGTCATTAGGGCACTGAATGGGTTAAAGGTCATCACGTGGAGATCCCCTTGATAATAGTTTGTAGTGGGGGAAAGTGCATCTTTAATCGTGGTTACATTTATTTTAAGTAAGCCAATAAGATTGTTAGATTCTTTACCAAACGTTGGGTTTTGGGGATTGCTTAATCACAATATATGTTTTTTTTTTTCCTCCATTCAATCATGTATATGGCGTGCCTCAAATTAATCTACTATATTGCTTCTTCCAAAATGTACGCTCAAAGTCAGTGCATTTTTAGAGCTTTTACAAAGGGGCTGGATACGACAAGCTACGAGGGAAAGAGCATTCATTACATTTAAAAAGTGGCAAATTAAAAAATATATACTTTCCAGAAGAATCAGAAGAGAAAGTCGCTGCCAGCTTTCCAATCAGAAGGATAGTTTTCTACTGGTCCTAAATGTTTAACCTATAACCAATACCAGTCCAGGGTTCCTTTGCATTCATTCGACATGCATCTGTAAACTGCGACTGTAACGTATTGCGATGTCTCCTTAAGTGGACGCCTGTATTTACTTAAAAAAATAAACGATGGTGATGTATCCTTCCTTCAAAAATGAGAGATTAGCAGAGCGTACATCTTTGTACAATAACACACAACGGTGTAGATTAGGGTTGCTGGGTTTCTTTCTCTCGTTGGCCCCACCCCCAGGCTCCCGATACCTCCTCCTGATTGGCTACATTACACAGCAGCAGCCAATCAGGATGGAGGAAGCTGTCCAGCACCCTAGCAACAGCTCATCTCTCTCCCTGCTCTGGGAAATCCCGCGCCCCCCCCCCCCCCCCCCCCCCCCCCCCCCGCCTGGGGAACCCCCCCCCCCCCCCCCCCCCAAGCCCGTCAGGTCCAGAGAGGTAATAACGGACACACACATGTCCAGAGAGGTAATACCGGACACACACGTCGAGAGGAAATATCGAACACATACATGTCCAGAGAGGTAATACCGGGCACATACATGTCCAGAGAGGTAATACCGGACACATACATGTCCAGAGTGTGTGTGTGTGTGTGTGTGTGTGTGTGTGTGTGTGTGTGTCTGTGTGTCTGTGACCTTTGGCCCGTCACTCTGCCTCAGGCCAATGAGAGGTGTGCGGGAGCCATCTCATTGGCCTGAGGCGGAGTGATGGGCCAAAGCTCCAATGCGATTTCCCCTAGGGACAGAGGACAGACAGACAGGCATACAGTGGTTTCAGAAATATATAGATAGATATAGATATAGATATATAGATAGATAGATATATATATATATATATATATATATACACATAGATATATACATACATACATATATCACACACACACACACACACACACTACCTTCACAACTCACAGCATACACACAAAACATGCGGTACGTGCCTCAAACAGGCACGCGCGTGCACGGCCGCACTCACTGTATAACAGCCCTAAGGGCTCAAAGGCTTAGATGCAACATAACTGAGGATACACGAATGTAAAAAGTACTTATAACATTTTGAGGCTACATTTGAAAAAACAGTACATTTGGAGCAAAGACCTAGATACATTGACGCAAAGACGCAAGATGAAAATGACGCAAGATGCATCAATTTTGGTCCAAATTTGTCTTGATACATAACCCCCAAAATGTTTTTAAATTTTGTTTCTCAGATGATGACACCCTTTTGTTCTAATATTTTATTTTTCAAATCACGTCATGTTCAGTGACATGTTCATGTCATGTTAAATACGGTCCAGGTCGCATAGAAACGTTCAACACGTGGAATAAAGATTTCACAGCCCTGTCACAACAGCGCTCACATTAAATCAGGTCATTTTCTAAAAGATTATTCTAAAGATCGTAAAAAAAAAAAAAAAAATAACTGCAAAATACTAAATCCTAGATCCTAAATATTGAGACTGAAAGAAAGGAATTTGGGACACTAAAAAAAAATACATGACAAAGCGTGGAAAGGAGGCGTTGGAAATTAAATAAACATCTGTGAAATGTTGTGAAAATAGGTATTTTAGAATGACATTCTATTGTTGACGTAAACAGGCTATTATTCTGTAGATAAATCCGTGTGTACATGTTGCCTCAATATGTTTAAGAATTTTTTTTTACAAACAAACCCCCTTTTATTAATTTACGGTATGTTACCCCCAAATTATTGCTTGGCTGGTGACTTCACTTTCTGTGCATATAGCATTGAATCAGACACTCTAGGACGCCACTCGCTTTCAACCTGAATCAGTCCATGGCTTTAGGGTGAGGTTCAATGTAAGAGTTTTCAATGCCTACCTGAGAAAGTGACCGTGGTCGTCTTTGCTTGAGAGGCGTCGAGGAGATAGGCAGAGGGGCATGGCAAAACAAACCCACTTGGAACTCTTCAAAGCTTACTCTGCCATCTCCATCTCTGTCCAGCTTGTGGAACAAGTCTTCAAGCTCCTATTGGAACACACCGCAAATTGAGAGACTTTCAAAAGAACACAGTGCGGGTTTTTCAGCAGACTACCAAAACTCTGGCACTGCTGCACTTCCGTACTTCATTGTAATATACAGGAAGCATTGGATTAAAAGCAGGCGGCACCCTAAAGATATTAATTTCGGCATTCATGTTGAGCTCTCTTCTTGCTCTTTGAAATAAATAATTTTTAAAGCATATTGATGTTACATGACAAGTCTAATTAATGGTGCAGCCTGCCAAGTAGCAGTTGAAAAGAAATAATTTAAAAGGATAATCAATGTAATTGGTATCCTTTAGAAAAATTCAAAGCACCATTAAAAGTGACAAATGTAACTTGTTCGTCTTTTGTGAAAAACTAATCTGTGTTTAATTTCCCTGGGTTCCCCGAATGTCATTGTTGTTCTTCTCATTTAATCACCATGGACACATTACAATTTTGAGTACTTTTTTTGGAACATATAACTACCATTAGTTATGTTTTAGGTGCAACAACACCGCTTTATGTGAGCAAATTTCCTAATTAGAAGGTTCAAAATATATAATGGCGTCTTCAGAGCCGTCTAGCGTCCCCCTACTTTATAGTGTGAGATATGCACTCCTAACCTCTGGAACAGGGCATTCGTTGTCTGCCGGGGCAGGGGCCGTGGTGTACAGGGCTGGGGTCATGACATGTCGGGGGCGGGTTAGGATTTTGTCTCCGGGTCCACCGGCAGCATGAAATTTAGCTCATGCTACGCGAGACAAGGAGAACGAGCCCTAAAGCACAAGACCCACGCTAATTGCAGGAAGGGGCTGCATCCAATGAAATATAACGTACCTCCTTGCTGAGATCCTTGAGCCCGATATTCTTACACACTGTGGCAAGCTCCTGCTGGTTGAGATATCCATTGTGTCCAATACCAAGCTCCTCCCAGATGTCCCGCACCTGATGTTCCGTCATATCGGAGCAAGGGCTTGAATTTCTTCTTGGGCTGTCAAAGATGTCAGAGTTCCATGTCCTCAGCTGGCCTGAGAAACAGAGAGCGATAAGGTACCCCAGGGGTGCACCAGCAGAAACAAACGTGTTTTTGTTGTGTTTTTTTTTTCTTTCAATATTCTTTTTCTTATTTTACATTGGTAATTCTTTTTACAGTATCTTGTATTAAAGATTTTCTGAAATGTTGGTACAGCAAGATAGCATTGTACCGCAAGATAGCATTTTACCGCAAGATAGCATTTTACCGCAAGATAGCATTGTACCGCAAGATAGCATTGTACCGCAAGATAGCATTGTACCGCAAGATAGCATTGTACCGCGAGATAGCATTGTACCGCAAGATAGCACTGTACCGCAAGATAGCACTGTACCGCGAGATAGCATTGTACCGCGAGATAGCATTGTACAGCAAGATAGCATTGTGTACGCGATTTCTCGTCCGACATGACTTCGTGTACCGCAAGATGCCACTGTACCGCAAGATAGCCTGTACCGCAACGCAAGTCACTGTTACCATCAAGATAGGCATGTTGTACCGCAAGATAGCAAATTGTACCGCAGATAGCATTGTACAATCAATCATGTACCAAGGAGCATGTAACGCAGATAGCATTGGTACGCAGAAGCTACAGCAAGATAGATTGTACGCGCAAGATAGCATTTGTACCGCAAGATAGCTTGACCGCAATACATAGGTACGCAAGATGTCAACCGAAGGAGAGCATTGCACCGCAAGATAGCATTTGCACCAGCCAATAGATTGCACCGCAAGATAGCATCCGCATAGCATCACCTGCAAGATAGCCATTGCACGCAAGATACATTCCACGCAGATAGCATTTTCCGCAAGAAGGCATTGTACCGGCAAATAGCATTGACCCGCAAGATAGCATTGCGACCGCAATACTCACTGAAGCATTGATTGCACCGCAAGATGTCCATTGCAACACCGCAAGATAGAATTGCACCCGAACAGATAGCATTGCACCGCAAACACTAGCATTGTACCGCAAGATAATTGACCGGCAGATAGCATTGTAACGCAGATAGCATTGTACCGGCAAGATATGCATTGTACACGCAAAGATAGCATTGCACCGAAATAGCATTGTCCTTAACCGCCAATATAGGCAATTTGCCACCACAAGATAGCAAGTACCGCAAGATAGCATTGCAGACCGCAAGATGCAGACGAATAGCATGCCGGGATAGATTGACCGCAAGATGATACATTGCACAACCGCAATATCATGCACGCTCAAAACACTTGCACCGCAAATATGCATTGCACCGCAAGATGACTTGCAGCCGCAAAGATTGCATTGCACCGACAAAGCTACATGACCGTCAAGATAGAATTGTACCGCACAGAGAGAGCACGAGCCGCAACGGAATAAGACGTTATGTGTACCGCGAAGAGTTAGATGTGAGTTACACGAGACTAAGGATAAGCATGGTATAAACAGCAAGAAAGCGGTAATTAAGGAAGCGCGGCCCGAGAGATTCAGTATCACCTGTAGTCAGCTACACGACGGTAGAATTGATACCGCAACTGATAGCATTGTACCGCAAGATACAAGATAGCATTGTACAGCAAGATAGCATTCGTACCGCAAATAGATAGCATGAGCAGCTAGCATTGTACCGCAGATAAGATAGCATTCTGCATACCGCAAGATAGCATTGTACCGCAATGATAGACATTTGTAAACCGCAAGATAAGGCATGTACCGCAAGGGATAGCTGTAGTACTATGCAAGATGATTGTATTGTTAAGACGCAGTACAAGTATCTATCACACAATAAAAAACCCGATGGAGCTTCAACTATCCTAGTCAACAAGAACTGGCCCTAGTATTAACATAATAACACAGAAATATCTAAGCACGTTTATTACATGTGCAAATGGGTGAGGTACACGCTGTGCCCTCTGTAGGACAGGTTTAACCTTTAAAATAATTTTATTATGGCATTCTGCCATTTATTTTTAAAATTTAGCTCAAAATCAAACATTCTGCAGACAATATAATACTAGACTCAATCTATACACCCATATATATTTTAACGAAAAAGGAGTGAATGTCTGGTAACACTTCAGTGTCTTTGGGGGTCTGCAACACATTGCTGTGCTGCCACACCACTCAGGCACCATAGGGTGTTATGGTGCCTGGCCTCTGAAGTGGTTACGATGGTTAAAAATCCAGTGCCAGGTGTGGTGTATTAGGGCTACGCGATCTCTTAGCAGAACTGCTCCTGATTTGTAGATGACCCCTATCCCACTCTAGCTGTTCAGGAGAATAAAAAAAATGCACCACCATTTGATAACAGTTTGCCTTTGGTTGTTGCTTTTTGACTGAGCACAGTAGTAGTGGGCCTGGAGACGCCCAGAGAGAGAGAAATTGAGACAGGAAGACACAGCAAAAGCAGTCACTCTGTATAAAGAAACCTTTAGAGTCAGGGGAAATGCATCTCAACCCGCTGGCCAAGCTGTGTAAGCAGCAACAGCCATATTTTTCTTGTAGGTGAGCACCAGTCACCAGTTGTGCCCCCAATTCCCTTATTTGAATATAAGTTGGTAACCATGCACACTCTTAACCAGGTTCCCATCTTCTCTGTCAGGTGCTCCATTTCCTTCTCCTATCGCTACTCCCAGTGTACTCTTTTAAGCCCAGCATTCTCTGTGACAAACTGTAGAGCTCTGTGAACCCAAACATGGGCTAGAACCTCATGATGACATCAGATTCCCAAGTGCAAGTACGCGTTACTGTAACAACCGGATTGGGTGCCCTAACTGACATTGACTTGAATGAGAGTTACACCCGTACTGGAGCTTGATAATCTGGGGCCTCTGTTTGGTTGGCCCATATACAGTATGTCATCTGTACCCAGATCATGGAGAATAGCCTCTCTTTGGCTGCAGAGGATGTATAGCATATACGTCTGCCTGTACCAGAGCAAATCTACAAGAGCAATTATGAATTCTAAGATCACTAAATACCTGCCATAGACTAGCCACTCTCGGATTCCTGACGCCGGACTGATTTGTTTGCTTATGGCATCCGCATCCCCATAGATCTCAGTGGATTGCTGACAGAAGGCAGCCTCCCTTTCCCTAACAATAACACTCGCGGATTTGGGTTGCACGACAGCAGAGTCCCTGCAGCGGCGGTCTCTCCTGCATTTCACATGAATTTACTTGTGCTTAAAGTTTCTTCCTGAGGTTCTTTAGCGCACTCTGCTTCTTTCATCCGACTTTAGACTCTGCGGAAAAGAGCACATGTGAAACAGATTGACATAAATGGTCCAAGATGGAAATCCTCACGAGAAGAAATGTGATAGCCAGGCAGGAAGGGGAAACAAAAATATCCTCCCTGCGCTTATAAATGTGGCCTTTAGCCTTCCAAGAATACCTCAGCCAAAGCAAATATACAAAGACCTCAGGGCTTCATCTCCGCCGAATATCGAACTAGGCATCAACTCATTGATAAAAATCAAAGGCTCCTCTCTGCACGAACGGAAAGTGAAATATTAAAAAGAGTTAGAGTGTGGTGAATTCCTTAACTTTAAACCGGTGTTAAGCATCGCACAAGAAATGTCTGCAACACCTGGATGGGCTAAATTAATTCAAACAGCACTGCCGTTTCTACATCCATTACTCCACAGACACCAAAAGAAAAAACAAGCCTACTGTATAAAAAGGAGAATTACATGTACACTTGACAGAGGGCCAAAACCTTCTCTAGTAAAATTATTCCTGGTCTGAACCATGCTTTTCTAAGCATTTTATTGTGCTGGCTTTTTCTGTCAGTCAACAAAGAACAAACTGGGCCTTGGAGATCTCTATGCAAACAGGAGACATAGAGGATGGAATAATAATATGTAGCATCCTTGTTTTCATACTTAAATAAGTTATGGTGAGGTACAAAATGACAAAAACTCCACTGTACAGTATACAGAAAATGAAAATACACTTGTGAGCACATTGACACTTCTCAGACAGGTCTGTAACCATGCTTTTTAACCATTATCTCCTAGCATAAAGTGCTGCCACTGCAGCCAGGGATTATTGGGAAATGATATGCAAATGAGACAGTGTGCACCTTTTGCTTCAAATCCATTTGAGATGTTTTATAGCAACAGCTACAGTAAATGCGGAGGGAACCTTTGTTCAGAGCCCCCCGCAAAAAAAAAAGAGACTAAGAAAAAGGAAGGAAAAAGCGAACAAAATAAGAAAAGAGAACAGCGAGGCGAAGACAGGAGAAAGCAGATAGAACAGAGAAAAGGATCAAAAGATAGCAAGGGAAGAAAATTGAGCCAAAAAGACAAAAAGTGAAAGGAAAATTGCGAAAAAATATAATTGGGTAGAAAAAAGGTAAAAGAAAAAAGCTAAGAAAGGGAAAGAAACGAAAAGATCATGACGGGGAACCGGAAGGAATAATGTCCACTGAGAAAAGAGATGAAGGGAAAATGGAATAAACGAAAAAAAAAATAAAACACAAAGATAAATAGAAAAAAATAAAGAGAAAAGATCAAAATCCAAACAAAAAAAAAACCCCCCCCCACCCCCCCCACCCAAGATTAATTCTACAACAGTTCAATTTTAACATTAAGTCATATGTCTCGGAACATTAACTTTTAGTTGTGCCTCCTGAAAGCCATATTCTGTATGTAGACTCTTCTGGTGCAAATCATCAATACTTGGACCTGGGGACTATTTTGGTCTTACAATGGACTTCAGTTTAGGGGAGAAGGTCCATGCTGGGAAACCAGATGTGATTGGGATAGAGGGTGGGAAACCAGGACACAAGACTGACATTTTCAAAAATAGGACACATTTTGGAAGTCTAAAGAACAAGTCGAAAAAGAAAGGGAGGATGTATTTAGAATTGCAAAAAGTAAACAGTGAGGAGATAAATCTTAAGAGTAATCAAAAGCGCTAAGGTTGCTAACAGGTTATAGAAAACCAAAGAGAAAGTGGCCCCTGCTCAGCATAACAGTGTAGTGCACTACAGGGGTGCAATTGGGGATAATAGAAGAGAAATAGTCTATTATGCACTCAACCTTCACTGAAAATTGAAGATACCCAACTGCAAATACTGGTAAGAGATGGAGGACATGTTAGGTACTCCCCATCTCCACTAATTAGAAATAATATTTATTGGTATCAGAAAGAAAACACAATAATTAAAACTTAAGTTGGCACTTTAGCATAACAGCTCACTCATAAGCAACATAAGGTTAAAGCTGCAGTTCAAGCAATATCCTGCATGTGTGTTTTTTTTATTAAATCAGTTCTGTAGTAAGAAAAATACTTTTAGCATTATCGGTTTAAAAAAAACAACAACTTTGAAAGACCAATTTTCTTGTATTCTATTTTAACAAGCATGTTTGTTCCTATAGCAACCATTTACATTCCCCAGATTTAAAGATGTCGCCAAACTTCGCCGATCAATAGACGGAGAACGAATTGACCGGCACCTATGCAGTTCTTTAGGTAAGTAGAGATTGCCCACATGAAACTAATGAAGTAAAAAGAAATTAAAAAAAACCAGAAGCTTGAACTGCAGCTTTAATACCCTTACTGCAACTAAATGGTGCATCTATCAGACTAAGGATAGTAACACCCTACAATGCACTCGAACCTACGGTTGTGTAACTGTGAGGATGAGTCTGTGGTTGTAGTCCAGATAGTGTCAAGAGATATTTCAATACTAATTTACAAGTGATAAAACCATATTTAGGGAATCAAGGTTCTGTAGAAAATCCTCATAGAACTTGCGGAGTCAGTGATACTGTGTTACTGATCTGCAACTAATTTATCCGCAGATGCCATAAAAAGTGCAACAAATTATATGTGAGTTGCAAACGCAACATATGTAACAAGCTTGAAGCCTCTATTGATCACCCTCCTTAGGCCGCGCTTATAGTGCCGGCGATGTCGCCCGAAAACAAATGCATTGTCACCGCCGCGTGTGACACGATTTTTTGAAGCCGGCAATATTTGATTTTTCAGGGGCTGTCGCCGCGCTATAACCGGGGTCGTGCCAATTTTTTTTTTAAATGGCCGCCCGCCCTTGATCAGGAGGAGGGGGGAGGAGGGGGGGGAAGAGGTGGAGTGAGGAGCCGGCAGCCCTACAAGACCCCAAGCAGCCACCGTACTTCCCCCAGCATTCCCCTCGCAGCCTCACAGGGGGGAGTGCGCAAGGGGGAGTGCTGTGAGTGTGCAGGTAGTGTGCAGGTAGTGTGCGCATTGTGCTGCGAGTCTGCGCGCGCAGTGAGCGTGTGCGCAAAAAAAAATGTTTTAATATTCGGCGTCCACGCTCAAACCGCGGATTCACGTTTTAAGCGGATCATGCTATAACGGGGTTGAGCTGTATATGTTGCAACTTTTTCTGGAAGCAATGGGGTTAGGAGACGCCTGCAATGCTCTGCGAATGGGTTACACAACACAGTTACTTCCCCTACTTTATCACACTATGCTGCACATGCATCACGCGCTGGCACGGTTATCGCACCCGTTTCCGCGTTACCTCCCATTGACTTGAATAGGAGTGAACACTTGGAACGGGTGCGATATCTGTTACAGCGCTTCATGTGCGCGTGCCATAGTGAGCTAGGTTATCCTCACATTAAACATAAATGTTATATTTACAAATGTGTTTTAAAGCTGCAGTTCACGCAATATCCTGCGTGTTTTTTTTTTTAAATAAATCAGTTCTGTACTATGAGAAAATACTTGTAGCATTTAAATAAATAAAAAACACATTTTAAATACATTTTTTATGTATTCTAATGTAACAAGCATTTTTTTCCTATAGCAACTATTTACAGAGTCACATCCCCTTCCCCTTCTGAGACAGCATCACCTTTTTGAGCCCTGCCCTCTCTAGCAGTGAACCAATTGTTCCTCACAGAAATTTGGCTGACAGTGCAGCAGAAAAGAACACAAGAAGCATTTAGTGAACCCCGAGCCGAATCTTCGCCGATCAATCAGCAACTTAGATAATCACTTGTCAGTGTGTAGATTGTATTGATGCACATATTGAAATGAAATATATATTTTTTTGGTTTTTTTTTGTTTTTTTTCAAACGACAGCTTGAACTGCAGCTTTAAGACAGGTCTGGTAGAACAAATACTGAATGAATAAGTAACTGTATTTAATAGTCCTTTACAAGTGAAATGAAGTAATTAGTCAGTCGAGACCGCACAGAATTGGAAGAGAATTTCCAATGTCCCGTAGAGAGAACAGGAAAATGGACTGGATATTAGGACA
The DNA here is from genome assembly GCA_036426205.1 of Ascaphus truei. NCBI lineage: Eukaryota > Metazoa > Chordata > Amphibia > Anura > Ascaphidae > Ascaphus > Ascaphus truei. The sequence continues at coordinate 77,187,319 of CM071570.1, forward strand.
TGAAGAATGTTCCATTGCTTTCAAGGGCATTTAACTGGATTTGAAGCATACGTAGAAAATTAATTATATTAAGTAGAAGGTTACCTTCCGAGGAAGAATGTATGACAAGATAAATCAGAGAAGCTCCACAAGGCTAAACCTATGGGTTTACTTACTCTATTTGTGCTCTTGAAATAGATTTGTTCTACATGTAAGTGGATAGGAACTGGTGCTTCAGAGGTTAATTGTATCCTTGCAATCGATTAAAGCATCCCATACAGCAACTTCAGTGAATATTAAGTAATTAATCAGCATCCCATAGCAAGGGTTAAGGAACTAGTAGCTAGTGCTAGATAGCACATATTTATAGTACACACTGTGTCCCATTCAAAGCTGACATGCAGCATAAATATTGAAATAACTCACTCAGTAAGGTCCCTGGTTTTCTCCATGAGGTCCAGGATGCAGGTTTCCAATAGCGTTCTGATTCTGCCCATGAAATAGACAAGCAAAAATAGAAACGGGGGCAGAGCACTGCCAACAAATTGGAGGAGGCCAATATAGAAAAAATGAAATTTTTTATTATCAAACGGATCATAACTGACCCTAGATAGCAACACAAAGCCACTACGCGTTGGTGTGTTGCACCGAAAAGCGAAGGTGCCGTTGTGTTGCTATCTAGGGGTCAGTTATGATCCGGTTTGATTAATAATAATTTTAATATTTTTCTTTATTGGCCTCCTCCAATTTGTTGGCAGTGCTCTGCCCCCGTTTCTATTTTTGCTTGGTCTACATGTAGGTTGTTATTGCCTTGTAGTGGACACACAGAGTTATTCATAGATGAAATTATAGTGTAAATGCTTTCTAAAGCTCATTAGTTGTCTTCTTAAAGTGTACAATTGAAATCAGTGTGCCCTTGTCCATCAATTACATTGGATATATTGGATGAAATGCAGGTCTTCCCTGAGACTAAGGAGCACCGGTAAATGTATAACAAATCATTGTTATTTTTCTTTGGTGTGCAGCAAACATCCTTAGGCTTGTAACATAGTACGCGCTGGTGTGCGCACGGCATTGCGCATGCATGTGGCACGCGCGTTTAGTGTCTAAGGGCAAGTGGTGACGCGCATGGCTAGGAGGCGTGGCTATGACATCACAGCGTTAGGCCGCACTGTGATTGGCTCACAACGTCACATGGTGCGGCAACAGCCCGAAAATACAAATTTCTTGTATTTCCTTAGATCTGCCGCGCCAACTCTTACGGCCATGCGCGTATCTCAACTATATCAACGTCAGGCTCACACAAGCAACTATCACTGACACGCGCACGCACTATATTACAAGCCTTACTTTTGCTGCAACTGTAGTAACCTGAATTTTAGGGTGGGCTGTATGGTCATTACCTTCTGCCTTATATCTTCTTTGTGCTGCACTTATACTTCCAGTTGCTTATTTGACATGCAGAATACATCCGATTCATTTAATCACCAAAGGTGGAGCAAACTTGTTTGATAACCAGCCAATCAGAGCCCCCTTTATAAATACTGTACAAACAATGGAAAATGTCCAGGCTTTCAAACATTAGATGCTTGAAAATGTGAAGGCACCAACCACCTTGTTTGAACAGATTCACATTTTCAGTGCAAAAATGTCTAGCTGCACATAGGTCACATATTTTAACATGAAGGTCGTGACCTTCACTACAGTGATCACATTATCAGACCCCCTATAATTACTATTCTGAATGTATGAGGATACCACCTGTTCTGCTAAGATTGCTCCTGCAGCCCTGCCAGAGCCTAGGAGGGATCAGATGTGGGAACGATGGATATTGCCTAGTATCGGACTTTAAAAATACAAACAGAGTTGGAAAGGGAAAGAAAAGATCTTTTGAAGTAATCAAATTTAAATGCAAACAAATGGCTTCCCGTGCCGATTGCTGCTCAGCGCAGTGTACGTCATGAAATCCTCACCCCCTCCCCCCCCCCGGTGGGTCCTTGGGATATATGCCATGGCCTTGTGTTCGTGTTCTAGGTGGCGTTAGAGGCAATTAAACCGAAGCGGAGGACCCCTTCCGAAACATGGAACCAGGAAGCGGTCACGTAATCGCGGGTGCTGGAGGGGTCGCGGGACCCTCCGGCACCGAAGGGGTTAAGTTGCAATAGTGCACGGAAATAGTCAATAGGGGTTTGTGGGATAGTGCCACGATCAGCACTATTGCAGCTGGGTGTAAAAGCCCCAATGTAAAGATGCGGCTCTTATCATTCCATTTGTATAAGAGCTTTGAATTTTCTCTGAACAAATCAGTAACTGGTACGTTGGCAGCCTAATTGGGAGACTACAGATTAAGACTCAAATGTTATATCTACGACATCTGGAGAAAGTCACTTTAACCCTCTGTGCCTCTGCATTAAACGTTACATTGGGCAGAAATGTATCGAGTCAGCAATTAATAATACAGTGCGAGCTCAATAAAAAGAACACATTGTTATAAAGCCTTGTGTGTAAGGAAACAAAACAAGGAACACGCAAAAGAAAACCAACAGTTGTGTCACTTTAGCGCTCAAACAAGATGCGTTTTGTTGCTGCCGTACAAAATTGGGGCAAGAAATGCTCTGATAGTACAATCTGAAGTGGGACTAGATCTAACCCCCAACAGGAGCTCCTGATAGCAGCCACGTTACCGTACTGACTGTATGTCTGCATAAAAATGCTGTCAATCAAATTTCTTCTAACTGACGCACAGCGGTGTGAGGTGTATTCAGACTCGCATGTTAGCAGAGGTTTTTTGCTACAGGTAAAAATGGAAAAATAAATAAAATACAGCTCCACATGCTAAATGTGACCCCTCCCATCATAGTATGTGTGCTGTGCAACTCTTCCAACCTTCCCCAAATCACAAGACACAGACAGCAAAATACTGGCATAATGCATTATTAAATAAAACACCACAAAACAAGGTCAGCACTTACCTGCTATTATTTGATACGCTGGCAAACCAGCATTGACCGAACCTCAACACTGTCCCAAACGTCTACCAATGTACCCGTACCGGTTCCCCTGGCGTGTCTGCACACTGACCTGACAGCAGAGCTCCCTCTCCGAATGCTGGCTCACAAACTCCCGGTGCAACTGAAATATCGGTTTATATCTGTGACATTCTATTACCCAACAGGCTCGCAGGGGCGTCTAACTGCCGTCATAGATATTTACCTGTTACAGCACTGCATGTGTGACAGCTTCAAATTAGTCAGCATTTCTGGGAGTGCGGATCTCTGGGTGTTATTAGCCACGTCATAGTAACGTTCATGAACGGCAATACAGCCATCTTGACTCAGATCGTCAAGGTGCCTTGATCTAGTTAGTCTACAAAAGGAGTCCTGTATCTGTAATGTTACATATGAATATGATGTCATTTGTTTACAATGGCTCACCTCGTATTACATATCTTCAATCATCCGGACTGCTGGTAAATAAATATCTTGTACACACCGAAAAAGGTTATTTTTAATTTAATTAAAAAGTTAATAAATTGCATCTTTACTTAAAAGACCACAAGTGCCATTCCTTTAAAAACAAATATATATAAACCCACGTGTGGATGTGTGGATCCCACACACTACCCTGACCCAAGGCTCAGAGTAAATAATGAGGCAGCACATCGCAGGTAGGTGAAAAAAAGAAACAAGTGTATTGAAACAAAAAATCCAACGTTTCGCTACCTATATCAGGACCTTCATCAGGGCTGTATGGATCCATAAAGGAACAAACATGCATTAAATACCCCATCAACCAGAAGCTCATTTAAAAAGTCCACGAATCCAAAGGGCTACATTGGGCGCACTCCGTTACCAAGCAACCCGACTGCAACAAACTACGTGCGAGTGCGCATGTTTGAGATGCTCTCCGTTGCCCAGCAACCCCAGTAGGGATGCGCTTGTGCAGTGATTTACATAAGCGTCCTATCAAGTCCAGGGAGCCAAGTGCTATATGCACACGCGTGAACGGGGAAACGGGCATATAGGGAAAGTATGCCGGTTATAATATATGCAACTGTCTACAGGCATACCCCGGCTTAAGGACACTCACTTTAAGTACACTCGCAAGTAAGAACTTATCACCCATTACGTAAACAGCAGCTCGCGCATGCGTCTGTCAGCACGTCCTGAACAGCAATACCAGCTCTACCATCTCCCTACCTGTACTGAAGCTGTGCGCAAGCGGGGAGACCATAGAGCCTGTTACAAATGTGTTATTTACATCAGTTATGCACGTATATGATGATTGCAGTACAGTACATGTATCAATAAGTGGGAAAAAGGGTAGTGCTTCACTTTAAGTACATTTTCGCTTTACATACATGCTCCGGTCCCACTGTGTACGTTAATGCGGGGTATGCCTGTATAGACACATACGATAGGACTAGGGATAAATAAATGTTAATCAGCTAAACAAAAAACAAGAGAAAAACAGAGCAGCCGGGCTAATCAACTGGATATAAAGGATGTCAAAGCGTTTTAAGGAAATAAAGCAAGCATAATGCAGTAGGTATACCTAGATATAATATGTCTAAAAGCCTCCTATGGTGTGCCACGTATAAGACACCTACATTAGGCATAGTCACACTGGTAGGGGAAGGTACCCATTATGGAAGCAATCAAACAAATACATAAACGGGCACAATGTAGGTCCATATGGCTGCAAATAGTCCAGTATCTATTATTACAAAGCAGGACCGAATCAGGGTGTTTCCAAAGTGACCAACAATTCTCTGCAACAATAATGTTATTTAAAAATGTCATATTGTATATCCACAGACGATGCTGGTGTTGGCATTTGCCAACCCATATGAATATTTACTACAGGTGTGCCTACTGTAAATATATATCGACCAGTTTATTCTGCACGTGCTCACATATGGATGTGAAACTTGGACCCTAAATGCGAAGGTAATTCAGTAGCTTCAGACAACGCCAAGAAGTGAGAAGAGATGCATGCTGGGTATAACCCAAAGAGACGGGGGAAAAAAGAATGAATGGGTTCGAAACCAAACAAGTCTCTGACATCATCACAAGGGTGAAGAAATTAAAATAGCAGTGGGCTGGACATGTCGAGAAATTACCATCATTGGACAAAGATGGTACTCGACTGGATTCCAAGAGATCAAAAGACTAGGATGACGAGTAAAAGTAAGATGGGAGGAGAAAATCTGAATATGTTTTGGAGCAACGTGGAGGAGAGGCTTGCAACCGCAATACCTGGAAGACCATTGGGGAGGCTTTCATTCAGCAGTGTATCAACAAGGGTTGAAGATTATCATGATAATATAACAAATATACATACACAGGGCTCAACAAATGCGGTCACTCGGGGCGACTGTATTGTGGCCGCAGTCGACTGCTTACCTGCGGTGGTGTCCCCCGGTCTTCTCCGTCTTGATCTTTAAAATAAATGTTTTTCTCCTGCAGCACTATTAAAAATGGCCGCCCTGCGTAATATGATGTTGCATTGCCATGGTAACAGGATGACGCCACGTGGCCATTTTGAATAGTGTTGCAGGAGAAAAACATGGTGAGAGGGGGGGCGACAGACTTATGGAGGGGGGGGGGGCGACAGACTTTGGAGGGGGGGGGGCGCGACTTTTGAGGGGGTGGGGGCGACAGACGTTTGGAGGGGGGGGGCGACTGACTTTTGGGGAGGGGGGCGATGACTTTGGAGGGGGGGGGCGACTGACTTTTGGAGGGGGGGGCGACGGACTTTTGGAGGGGGGGGAGGGGGGGGGCGACTAGACTTTTGGAGGGGGGGGGGCGACTGACTTTTGAGGGGGGGGCGACTGACTTTTGAGGGGGGGGGGCGACTGACTTTGGAGGGGGGACTGAGGGGGGGGGCGACTGACTTTTGGAGGGGGGGGGGGCGACTGACTTTTGGAGGGGGGGGGCGACTGACTTTTGGAGGGGGGGGGGGGGGGGCGACTGACTTTTGGAGGGCGAGTCACTTTTGGTTTGGGGGGTCTCGAGTCACTTTTGGGGGGTCTCGAGTCACTTTAGGGGGGGGGCGAGTCACTTTTGACCCAGTTTGTCGGGCCCTGTACACACACACACACACACACACACACACACACACACTGCAGAATCATTACGTTTACGAGATTAACACTGGCCACTTCTCTTCATACCCTAAATACAATACAATCAGACATATCCTGCACATTGTGGCAACATAAGGATTGTGTTAAAGCAGCAAATCGGCCTGCATTGCTTCTTTTTTAATTACAGGCTTGAAGCAGGGTGTCTCTGGAGCTGAACGGTCTTGATTTCTCTCTCCTCTGCCAAACTTCTCATCTATTCCCTCAACTTCACCCGTTTCGACTACTCTAACTCCCTCCTCCTTGGTCCCCCCCTCTACTCTTCCATACCCCTCCAACAAATACAAACCACTGCAGCCCGTACACTTCTCAATCTCCCCCGATCTGCCCACGCCACCCCTCTCCCAACTCCACTGGTTACCCATCCAACATCGTTCTTTCTTCAAATTCCTCACCCTGATCTACAAATCTCTACATGGTATTGCCCCCCCCTATACCTTTCAGCACTCATCTCTCGCTACACCCCTTCCCGTCCCCTTTGCTCCCTGCCTCCCACAACCCTCACTCCCACCCCCACGTGCCTCCTTTCGATTCTGATAATTTGCCTTACTCGCTCTCCTCCAATGGAGCAAACTCCCCCACCATATCCAATCTGTCCCCTCACCAACCATCTCCCGAAGCCAACTCAAAACGCATCTCTTCTCCATCACATTCCGTGATCCCCATTAACCTCCTATCCCATACCTCACCCCACCGTCCCCAACGCCTATGATCTCCCCTACCCAAACGTCTCAACAAAAACCTCCAAAGTCACTCACCAACTGTGTACACTGTCCCCACTGTCAGACCCATCACCATGCCACCGACAAGACTAAATCCAGGCCTAACCCTAACCACTGCCCACTAACCAAGCAAGCTCTCAATGCACCTAATCCATAGCCCGACCATAATGTTCCCACCTCAATGACATCTTAACAATTACTCTATAATTTAATCTATATGTAACCACACCTTTATTTTACTAACTAATGTACAGCACCCTGGATAAGGGCGCTACATAAATGTTGTTATAAACAAATCTATTTCAGCTCCGGGGAAGCCGCTGCTTCCAGAGATACTTACCTCCGGTGCAGTGCCGGTATCCTTATGAAATGTAAATGTCCCAGTCACGCTGGCCAATAGGAAGCTGCAACAGATGACCTCACAACTTTCTATTGGCCCACGTGACGCGGAACATTTAAAGCCACCATTAGGTTAGGCACAGAGTTCCCTGGCTGCAGAGACACCAGAACCGTTTTTTTTTTTTTTAAAAGGCAATGCAGCCTGTTCTGCTGCTTTATTATCGGCAGAAAGCATAAAAGGGCTGGATATAACTTATTTTATTTTTTTAAATGTGTGGGCTGGATATAATTTTTTTTAAATGTGTGGGTTGTAGTACAGCATATCTGTGACCCGCGGTCAGCGGCGGGGTGATCAGAAGAAGACCGTTCCTACCTCCACACTCTCCAGGGAGGAGGACCTCTTCAGCTGACTTTTCCTCTTGCTTTTGACGTGGTGGTGCTGCTCTTGCAGAAACTTGTTGGTTTCATTTTCAGCGGCCTCGAGTTCCGGTTGCGTACGTCGGCCGTACCTCTTGTGGCCTTTCACAAACTTGGGTTTTACCTCGTCTGGGATCACTGTGCGTTGAAAACGGAGGAGACCAGAGGCATTTAAAAAAACAACACTTATTTTAACCCTATTAGTGCAGGAGGGATCTGCAATGCACTGCAGAACAATGTGTTGCAGACATTGTCTGGCATTAAAAGGTGTAATATGGGATACCGTACTGCAGGGCTCATCAACTAGTTCTCTCAAAGGGACCAGATCAGAAAACGTTTAGAAGTAGAAGGGCCACCAGCTTATTGTAATGTCATCTTCGACACATTGAAAGACTTGAAAATGATTATAGGTTACAATGTTGCAACCATGTGCCATATTCATTTACGTTAACGTCCAAGTGAGTTTCAGTGGGGAAAAAAATGCACTAAGCAGCCTAAGCACCTAGTATGAAATTAGCAGGAGGCGGCTGTCCAAAGGCCATATTTGGCCCATGTGCCACAAGTTGCAGGGAGATTGCCATGTTAAGGAAGCAGTATCATAGGTTTCATAGCCGCTTTGGTTGTGAGAGACTACGTTTGCTGCAAGTTGTTCTGCTATTATCAGATATAATGCATTAGCTGGCAGCTGGAGTGGAAATACAATAGTATGTATAAATATCTATACAAGACAACACTCTGTTGAGATGTAATACTCCGAAACTGGCACTCGGAAATCTTTTCCTATGGCGGATCGCTTCATCCAATCATGTGACAAGCCAGCGTACTTGGCTCTGCGCATCAATGTGGCAGAATAGGATTTGTAAGGGGTTGTGTCACGATTTGTAGAACGCCCAAGCTGGCTATACTTATACAGCAATGTTTGTCTACTCAAAGGTTTCCCAGCCTACAGCAAATCTACAATAAATGTATATAGTTTTGCACATGCTGGGCCTAAAGATATCAGACGCCAGCTGCTTTCATGTTACTCCAACTTCAAAAACACGTGCTGAACCATTCATATAGGTGAAGTTGTGCTGTAAGGCATTTTAAAGATTAGTTTCTATATTTATTTTAAATTATATATACACGTACATGGTCGGCCACTAGATCTCAATTGCCAACAATTTAAGGATATCCCTGCGTTAGCACAGGTGGTTCAATCAAAAGGACAGCCACCTGTGCTGAAGCAGGGATATCCTTAAAATCTGTTGAGGGGTTCTTGAGGACTGGGAGTTGGGAAACAGTACTCTACCCCATAAACTTCTATCCTTCCTATTCATTATGGTGAGAAGCGGCTTAATGCACAGGTATTAACTTCCAATCCCTTTAATGGAAACGGATGCATTTCTTAACAGTTTTACACCGCATTGATAGGGGCCTGAGAGAGACGGCTATATTATTCCATCTTCATATGAAACCTTATAATCATTGGCAGGGGGAACGGAAAGAGGTGCTGCGTGAAAAATGGATTTGCTGACAAACGTGTAGGTTAAGAAAGCAAAAAAATAAAAAAAATTAAATCGTAGACATACAAGCATTAGTGTTGTACCGGACAGTGATTAAAAAAAAAAACGGGTAACAGGTACCCAGCCAAAATCAATGGTTCTACCCGGTCTGGTACCCAGGGTGGCGGCGACATCTAAGACCGGCAGCAGCAGTCCTGTGGCAGCATCGGAGCTGTCTTCAGCCGGCGCGGGAGCTGCTGGAATCCCTTCCACAGCATCGGACCAGGTAAACAGTGTGTGTGTGAGCCGCCTGGGAACCACGTGACCGGAGCAGGAGACGGAGCGTTCCTATTGGACAGACGGCTGTCCAATAGGAAACGCTCCGTCTCCTGCTCCGGTCACGTGGTTCCCCGGCGGCTCACACACACACTGTTTACCTGCTGCTGTGCTGCGGAATGGATTCCTGCGGCTGCCGCGCCGGCTGAAGCTACCTCCGATGCTGCCACCGCCACAGGACCGCTGCTGCCGGTCCTAGATGTCTTCGGAAAGGTAAGTAATAAGATTATTTCCAGCTGCTCTGACATTACCCGACGCCGGGTATTACCCGGCGCTGGGCCCACTTCTCAGTTGTTGGGTCCGGGTAGCTGGAAGTGCGCCGGGTAACGCCGGGTACCGTGTACTCGGTACACCCCTAACAAGCATCACAATAAAAAAAAAAGTCTGCAGCATTGTGGCAAGACTCTTACCTGGTTCCAAATAACTACTTTCATCTTCAGAGATGCTAATGTCAATAGTAGAGGACAGCACAGCCACAAAGCCTTCTTTAAACTCATCAAAATTAACCTGTAAAAACAAAATGATATCATCACATACCAATCTTCCACATTTATTTACAGATCTTATCAAAATATAGAGAGACACACACAAGCTCCACTGGTGAAAGATTTGTTTGCGGATGTTTCGTTTCAATGATCATTCTAGTCAACAGTTGTTACAGAGCATTACCGCTGCTTAATTAATAGCCACCAGAGCAGTCACTGTACCTGTAATGTATCATGTACAAAAATAAAAAAAGTTATGAAGAGTGTCACGGGAGAACAGGTTTATCAACACCTTTTTATACCGGAATCATATGATTGAGCAAAGCAAGGAGGTTAAAATAAATTGTAATTTATTTCAGGAAAAGACACACACACAATGTAACACAATTTGCACGGTTAACACACTTACTGGGAACGGGGGCCAACGAATAAACTTGTTCTTTAAACAAAATTCACAAAAATAACCTCTGTAGGAGCCCTTTCTAATGACCAGGAGGTACTCACGAAAGTCCTGGAACTGATTTTGGCATGCAATACCAGCCACGACCGCTACGTTCTGAAAAAGCGGGACTTAGAAAATGTTCTCACTCAAAATCTTTGAAGCAGGCTGGCGTCTATTCAACACAGAGAATCTTTGAATTTGCCGCTGTTGGTTTGGCGCTTGGAATCTGCGCTCCTGATTGGCTGCAAGGATCCTTAGGGCTTTCAGTGTCCCATTCCCAAACCTCTACAGCCTATCAGAGCGTGGGAATTTTCCTGCCAGCCAATCACCGATTTGCCGTTATTGTAAAGCCGGGTGGGCACCTTTTCCCATTCTGCAATGAGGCATACGCCAACCTGGCACCTCTGCCTCTATGCATACTGAGCCCACCCGCTGTCGAGGCTCCACAGAGTCTGGGCTCTGGCAAATGGTGGCCGAATAGCCCTGTGTTAGCCCAGGATGCGGGTACTCAAGCAGAACTGCAGTATCCCTCCTGTTCTAACACATTGGCATCCCTGAGGCTTTCAAGTCCGGACTCCGCACAGACCCATAGGCACCATGCTTGGTAGCCATTTGGTCCCTCGGAATCCATGACTTGGAAATCCCACAGTTCATTTACAGGTTATCAGTACATAGCCCTATTAAACATACATTTTTTTTTAAATATACTGTGTCCTGTATCTTGTGTGATAAAATGTGTGCATCCCTATTCTGGTGTCAGGGACTAGCCTCATTCTTGGCACACTTTAGAAATAACTTTTCAATCTTTTTACACACAAGAAATCACTCTCAGCTTTATCACATAGCTGGAGCACCCCCTGAACCCCTATACCAGGTTCAGCGTATCTGGGCATGTATCTGGGCACCCCTCCTTATACTAGGGACCCCTCGTTATACCAGGGACCCCCTACGTGGTTGCAGGTATACATTAACCCCTTCATGCCCGTTTACCTTGTCTGGATGATGCTGCAGCAGGAATCCTGGCGGTGAGTCGTAAGAACGTTTTCAGAGTCAGAGTTTGCCCGGAGCAATGTGCTTGGCTGTATCCGAGAATCTCACTCGATTCCCGGATCCAACTTTTGGGCTATCCCAGAACTCCAGAACCCCGATACATAGACACATTCTGTAAAGACTTTCTCCGGCAAACCCATCCTGAAACTTACAGCCTAGAAATCTCCCGGTCCCAGCACTCCAGGAAAGGCAAACACAAATAAATCTTTAATGTCGCAAAATTTAACCAAGGTAACCAAGTGGGCTTAACCTTTATTAGTGCGCCTGGTTAACCCCTTCACCGTCACAAAGTTAAACAAAAGTGACAAAAACCCTCCACCGTACAGCAATGAAAAAGAATATCACTTATGAGCACATTCAAGTCTCAGACAGGTCCACAACCCTGCCTTAACCCATAATCACACAGCACACAATGCTTCCACTGCAGCCAAGGATTCTGGGTAATGACATGCAACTGTGCACTCACAGTGCATCAGGAACAAAGCATGCAGTTGAGAAACGCGTACAGGTCACGTGAGGCTGTCCAGCGTTCTCTCCCATTGGCTGGCACAGTGGAACCGGGAAGTTCGAGCGGACGAAACATCAGCTGCCAGACCCTGCAGTCTGGACATAACACCAGCACTCTCTATGGCAGCTCCGATTTGAAACTACCAGTTAGCACATACACATCCCCCCCTCTGTCGTTTTGTTCATGTTATCTATTTGAGTTAGTTACTTTAGCATTTAATTTATATTGTAGTTGAGTCAGTAGTCTTGTACTTGTGACTTTTTATCATTGGTTGGATTTTTGGGGTATTTTAAGTACAGTATATCTGATGTACCTTTATTGATATTGGTTACCCATTTCCTGTGTCTCATTTTCCTTTCTTTTTATTGTTCACGTTTTTCGGCTATTTACCGTATTATTAGGCCCTCTCTGGACCCCAATTAGTATTTGTATTAAATATATCATTTTTATTCTGACCCCGGTGCGCCGTGTGCTTTTTTTTTTATAGGAGGTCACTACTCGCCAGCCGTATAGAGCGTCTGGGCAGTGAAGTAGGAATCCTCCGTATGCCAACAGGTCTGTATGTGCAGACGTGGTACTAACTGCTGCCGACTGGTCTGCAAATCATTGAAATATAGTTAATCGGTTGCAACATGCGTAGCAGCCTAGTGTACGGTTGCTAACTGGATAATAGAGCAAGTGCAGTGTCCAATTAGTGAAGTGGCGAGGTAATTAGCCACTGTATAGTATTCACAGAAAATCGCTTATTACCTTTGATGTTAACGATTAGTCTGTGTACGCCGATATTATTATGAATGGAGCAGACTGCTACTTCGAAACCGGCAAACAAAATCGGATTTAACAATTGTTTGCAGCAAATGTAGCAGTCTGATGCTAAATAGCTAATTGTATAGGAGAGCGCTGGAAGGGTGCGCGAGATTGTAAAGGCCCCGCGCTTTTCCCAAAGGCATTTAAATGAAATGCCGGGGGAGCGGCGAAGGCCTCTGTAAACTTCACTTACCCTGGCTCAGGCGGCTTCTGGAGACGCATTGCCGGCATCAGCGGGGTCCCGTGACGCCACATTGCCATGTCAGAGCGCCGGAGCCAAGGTAAGAGGGAGGGGCGTAAGGAAAGAGGGGGGGGGGGGGGTGTTTGACACTACATATTACGCATAATTTAAGGCCGCGTCCATTCTCCGCCCCAGCGAAAGGCCATACCTCTACAAGGCACGCCACAGAGCGCACACCTGCGCGATGAAGCACAACAGCACGGGTGATTTTCCAGCAGACAAACAATTTTGTGTTTGTCGCGTGTGACGGCCCGGGTCACGTGGGCGGGTTAGACAATGAGGGCGAACCAGCCTCGTGACGTCACTGCCACGCCTACCCGTCGCTGTGGATCACGGGCCACGGATCACTTGGCCTACAGGCGCGCGCTCCTCCCTGCGCTGCTGCTATATCCGCGGCCTAAGATCATGTAAAGTCCCATTACGCTAAGCTACACCGACTGCCAGAAAAATACACACAAGCATATTTGGTTTCAAAATGTAAACTAAAACGAATTGCGCAGTGTGATCCTTACAGGAATGTCAACCCTCGAGTTTGCATTATGCGAATAAAGAAGTGTTTGCAATAGCCAGTAAACACAAGTGTTTTTGCAAGATTCTTCTGTGTTGTACTCACACAGGAATAAACAGGCCGCCCGTATCAGTGCTTACAGGAAGTAGCCCTGTGCGTTCAATAACTCACATATTTTTTTTTAAATGAACACTTATTCAGATGTTCTTTGTATTAAATTTAACCCATGACTGTTACACCATTTCATTCAAGAGTGAGCAACCGAGGCTCCTTAACAGTTGAGCTAATATTATTGCTTTTTTTTTTTTTTTTTGGCACGGAGGTGTTCAGATTATTCTATTGCTGGATATGTAGAGAGTATATAGCCCTCACTTAAGAGCTTGAGATCCCTACCACAATGAAAGTGCACCAAAATGTTCAGAAAGCAAACATTACAGCTCACTTCAAAACCTTCCGCCCTGCCTGCAAATGTAGAATATGCAGGAATCACACACATTTTCTCTTTCTACTCCCACTTGCTGCTGGGGATCTCTCTCCTAATCCTGCACCCAGCCATATACACACCTGCTGTCACCCACGCCTCCCTGCCTAGGGTGACCATTTTCGTCCAGGCAAAAACCGTGACAAATGTCGCACATGCCCAGTTGCCAGCGCATGCGTGAATAGCGAGTGCTTACTGCGCGTGCCGGTCGCTTATGCGCAGCTGCGATCTGCACTTGCGGACCGCTCATGCGTGATCTGAGCTTGCCAGTCACGCACGCACGGCTGACAAGTGGCAATCACGTATGTGCGGCTGGCAAGCGCCGATCGTGCATGCGCACGTGCGGCCGGCAAACATGCGTAGCCAGTGCAGAGAAAAACCGGGACAGTGGCCACAAAAGTCGGGACCTGGGACAAACGGCTAAAAACCGGGACTGTGGCCAGGAAAGTCGAGACCTGGCACAAACTGCTAAAAACTGGGACTGTGGCCAGAGAAGTCGGGACCTGGCACAAACGGATAAAAAACGGGACGGTCCCATCTAAACCAGGACGTCTGGTCACCCTATCCCTGCCACCTCTTTCCCAGCGCCGTGTGAGCGGGGACTTACATATATCTATATATGCAAGTCCCCGCCGCAAGCGCCGCCTGCTCAGCGCTAGCGGGACTTGGCCTTACATGGGTGCTCGTGTACCGGCCACTCAGCACGTCATTTAAAAATCATAATAAAAATCATAATAAGAATTTAAAAAAACTCACAGTAAAATAAGTTAATATAGGCATGCTTTTTACTTTTTCATATGTCCTACCAAATGGCGTACTTGGAAGGACTAGTGCCTCGGGAGAACCAGTAGGCCTTTGTTTACTTTCATTTTGTTGCAAGTTATTTTTTAGGATTTAAATAAAGCAGGCAAGATTTTTTTTTATTCACACTGGGCATGCTGGGGCAATCTTTCTATACATATAATATTTGTGTACAGTGGTTTCATACTGGAGGAGTGGGACAGCTTTGGAAGCTTAGACGTAGACGTCTCAATATGAAAAGCAAAAGAACAGAATATACAAAAAAAACATGTCTAGAAAAGCCTTTTAAGAACCGTAGAAACCTTTAAAAATGCATGCGACTATGAGTAACCCACTTATCCCATGTATGTAAAAATACTATTACAATGGTACGGCTTATACGATTTTAATAATCAGAATTCTATATTTATATAGAATGTATAACAGATTGCCCTTTTTAGATTATTTTATTATAAAATATGAGAAAAGCAAAAAGGATTTGTTCTTGATGGGTAAAGTATCCTTCATTGGCAAATATTTATTGAAACAGAAAAAGAAGAGGTTAGACGCCCACATACACTGTAATATGAAGGTCAACTCAGACCACTTATAGGTAAAACGAAAACAAGTACGCAATGTTTTGGGGTACAAAGAAGGGGCTGTTTGGACCCTGAAACATGGTGCACTTGGTCTCGTTTCACCGGGGCTGTTTGGACCCTGAAACATGGTGCACTTGGTCTCGTTTCACCGGGACAGTGGCCACAAAAGTCGGGACCTGGGACAAACGGCTAAAAACCGGGACTGTGGCCAGGAAAGTCGAGACCTGGCACAAACTGCTAAAAACTGGGACTGTGGTGCCCAGATAAGTTCGGACCGGGCTGGCCAACGATAAAAAACGGGACGGTCCCATCTAAACCAGGACGTCTGGTCACCCCTATCCCTGCCACCTTTTCCCACGCGTGTGAGCGGGGACTTACATATATCTATATATGCAAGTCCCCGCCGCAAGCGCCGCCTGCTCAGCGCTAGCGGGACTTGGCCTTACATGGTTGCTCGTTTACCGGCCACTCAGCACGTCATTTAAAATCATAAAATAAAATCATATAAGAATTTAAAAAAACTCACAGTAAAATAGTTAATATAGGCATGCTTTTTACTTTTTCATATGTCCTACCAAATGGCGTATTGGAAGGACTAGTGCCTCGGGAGAACCAGTAGGCCTTTGTTTACTTTCATTTTGTTGCAAGTTTTTTTTTAGGATTGAAATAAAGCAGGCAAGATTTTTTTTATTCACACTGGGCATGCTGGGGCAATCTTTCTATACATATATATTTGTGTACAGTGGTTTCATACTGGAGGAGTGGGACAGCTTTGGAAGCTTAGACGTAGACGTCTCAATATGAAAAGCAAAATAACAGAATATACAAAAACATGTCTAGAAAAGCCTTTTAAGAACCGTAAAAACCTTAAAAAACTGCGACATGAGTAACCCACTTATCCCATGTATGTAAAAATACTATTCAATGGACCTTATAAATTTTAATAATCAGAATTCTATATTTATATAGATGTATAACAGATTGCCCTTTTTAGATTATTTTTATTATAAATATGAGAAAAGCAAAAAGGATTTGTTCTTGATGGGTAAAGTATCCTTCATTGGCAAATATTTATTGAAACAGAAAAAGAAGAGGTTAGACGCCCACATACACTGTAATATGAAGGTCAACTCAGACCACTTATAGGTAAAACGAAAACAAGTACGCAATGTTTTGGGGTACAAAGAAGGGGCTGTTTGGACCCTGAAACATGGTGCACTTGGTCTCGTTTCACCAATAAAGGTCAACTCAGACCATTTTATATATTATGCGTGTGCATCTAAACTCTTCTTGTTCTAGTCGGATTAATACTGGGGGCAGTTTAGGGGATCCTGCCAGAGGACAGACTACCCCACTAACAGTATATTACACACCATCTTCCTACAAGTGTATCCTTTTTTTTGGACATTTGTTACCAAATATTTCTCGTGGAACCCACAGCGTCCCCCAGAACACTGACTGAACCCCACTGGAATAGAAGATAAAAGGATGCAGTCGCTACTGCCCAAAGCTGCAGTGATCACGATTCAATCAGAACATCGGTGGCCTTGTGGTAATGCGGATACAGGGCAGATTCATGATTCCTTTACCATCCTTTTCACGCGTTGTACGATTATTCTTACCATGTTAGTAGTTTTATGTACTGGAAAACAATTTTTTTATGGGCTGCCACAGTACTAATAGTTGTATAAGTAACCTGTATTATACAATTCCAAAGGAAATACACGAAGAGCACACTACTCCATGCATTCCCACGCTCATTTTTTTTACATTTGTCATTAAAAAAGATACACTTTTGTACAGTCATATTGATTTTTTTATCAACATGATATTCTACATTTTCTTTTGCCTTTACAGTACTTGTTTATTAAAATGAAATTGTAAATACACTAAAGACTCTCTATGCACACGCATGCACACACACACACACTCTGCAGCCCCCCTCTGTACCTACAGACACACACTGCAGAACTCCCACTGTACACAAAACATACACTGCAGCCACAAAACACACAGCAGACACACACACACACACAACATACAGCGGACACCCACAAAGCACACAGCTGCTAATGGTATTAACCCATTAAATTTAATACCAACCAACCTTAAAACTCACATCGCAAAAGCAGCATCACAATAGCCTGCACTCCTGGCTACTGTCCCACACCCACAGTCACTCCTACCAACCATTGTGGCCAAGCACTGCCCTCTACTGCACTTAATCTACCAACATACCACTTAGATTGTAAGCTCTCCGTGGAGGGGATTTACTTTCCTAATTGTCTGACTTTACTGCACTTATATTATTATAATTTCCTGTACTGTATTGTCTTTGTAAAGCGCTGCGTACACTGTTGATGCTAAAGATACAAATATACATACACGCATACCCTGCCTACAGACACAGGCACACACCTTTATCCTCAGTGTTCTCCTGTGCGGAGCTCTCTGCAGGCAGGGAGGGGGAGGAGTCAGTGCCAGTGCCTCTTGTTCGATCACCTCCCCTGTCTGAGAGCTGCACTCAGTGTGTATGAGAACTCAAAGTTGATTGGCTGAAAAATGTAGCAAGATGCAGATGAATTTTTGCCTCCCCACATTTTGTCGACTTAGGCCCGGGCCTAATTGGCCTAATGGGATATCTGACACTGATAACACATCAGCGGGTGCAATAAGCCCAGCTACATCCTTTTAAACATCCGTGTTACACGCCTACTGACACATTCACCATAAGTAAAAACAGATCATGCAAAAAAAAAAATACAAAATAATCAGAGTTGGTTTTGCTGCTTTAGATGTCTGAAATCTCATTAGCAACTGAATCGTTATTTTGAGTAGCATGACTTTTACGGTTTGTCGTGTCCTGCTGTGCGAGCGTCACTTGGTTGGCTTCTTTGATACAGATGGCAGTGCCTTACCCTGGCAAAGTGGTCACCTCCCAGCAGGGTTTGCAGGAGCAGGGACAGCTGTTCCTCCAGGTGTAGCTTGTGACAGAGATCCGTCAGCTCCTCCTTGTCCAGATACCCGGTTCCTGTTGTGTCACAGCTGTTGAAAACGTCTTGGAGCTGGGACACATATCTGTTCTCCTCTTCCTTGTCCATCCCATAGCAAAACTGCGGCCGACCTGTAATACCCAAACATACGGCAAAAATAAGCAACCACGTTCACAAAACGGCTATTACCACGGGGAGTCACTTGTCAAGGGAGAGAACATGGATCTTCTCAAATCTAGATGACCCAGTGCCAGGTCCCTATGGCATTGGGTAGTCACGGTCTCGTCTTGCACCTCCACCAACTCCCTACAAACAGGACTGTCAACTTTTCATATATAGTTTACAGGTACCATAAATCCATGAACAATAGATACCATTTCAGCCCTACTTAAAAGTGAAGCAAAACAAGCAATTCATGTAAATATGTCTGGTTATAGCTACATAGATATCTACCTATATCCACACAAACACACACATGCAGTCTTGCCTGACACATACCGGACTTGCAAAACATACACCCTTGCTTCAAGGGGTTAAAAAGATTGGTTTGTGTAGGCAATTATACGGGGAACATGTCCGTGTTGAGACTCATTTTTGCTTTGAAAATCAACATTGACAGTATATTAGGCTTCTAGGAACATGCCCAAACGAGCAAAACAAGTGACAAAAAGGCAGGTGAGAAATGCAATAGTGTGTGCACCTAGCAACCAGTTAATTACTTTTGAACTAAAAGCAGCTGGAGTCGCAATGTACTAATCTTCCCCATTTGGCACACACCGCTATTCAAGACCGGATAATGCCAAATAATAAAGAAACATGAACACTAGTGCTGCTAATTGTCTGGACTTCGATCACGTCGTTTTTTTTATTACGTTGATTAATGAAACCGGCTCCATCTACGAAACTTGTCTTTAATGGGGCAGTCCCATGGCAATAGCACATTTATTAAGTTTAAATGTATGTTATTTACAACCGCGATTAAGATGAATATTCTCCCTAGACTTTTGTACTATTTTCAGACATTACCGGTAGCTGTCCCGCACTCAACTATAAAAGAAATTCAGAATTGAATTATGCAGTTTATCTGGAAACACAAACAACCGAGGATAGCTACGTCAATTATGTCGGATGCCAAGGAAGGAGGTGGTGTAGCTGTTCCAAATATTCTAAAAAATATGATATAGCCTCCCATATGAAGCAAATGGTTTACTGGCATTCCCCAAGAGGAGTGTACACCTGGGTGGACCTGGAGAGCTCGCTAAAAACTCAGATTGGACTGTCCTCTTTGTTGTGGCCTAGTTCTGGGACGGGATCCGGGAGACAACCGGAACCGACAGTAATTGGATTAACATTGAAAATTTGGCAGATGGCAAAAAAGAAATATAAGGTTGTGTCGTCCCCATCTCGACTCGTGCCCTTGTTCGGTAACCCAGGGTTTTCAGGATCAGGGTATTGAAATTTGGAGAGATAGAGGAATTCTAGAGGCAGGAGATTTAATAGAAAAGGACAAACTAATGTATTTTGAGGAACTGATGAGAAAGTATGGTCTGCACCAAAATGTAGCTATTTAGGTATATGAAGGTCTGGCATTTTGTGTGTCAGGGCCTCCATAATGAGGAATTTCCTAGATATACACGATTTGAAGATTTATGTAAAACTAAAAAATACCAAAGAGGTTTGATATCTTTGTACCAGAGGCTAACCCTTAAAAAAGATACCCCAAACCATAAAATATGTAGACCAGTGGGCTCTGGACTTCTAGACCGAAATAACAAGGGAGGACTGGGAAGATATTTGAGACAATGCGCGTAAAACCTCTATATGTACGGTAACAAAATAGAATATATAAAAATTTTTGTTGCGCTGGTACTTTACCCCCAAAAGTTTAAAACAGATGTTCCCGGGGACCTCGGATAGATGCTGGAGGGGTTGTGGACAATTAGGAGATTTGGCACATATATGGTGGAATTGCCCAGTAAGGCAGGTGTATTGGAAGACCGTTTTGAAACTAATAAAGGATGTCACTGATGTAAAAATACCGTCTATCCTAGCTAAACCTATGGAAGAAGTGAATCATTATGCACAAAAATTAATTCTACATATTCTAACAGCAGCTAGATGCGCTGTAGCTGCGGCGTGGAAGAAGACACTCCTTGCCCTCCAGAAGACACCCCCGCCCTCTAGAAGACACCCCCGCCCTCCAGAAGAGAGGTCATTAGAAGGATTAATGATATTCAATTAATGGAAAAACTTACCTCTTTTCTGAACCACTCCGCTAGGAAGTATGAGAGGGTCTGGGAGCAATGGGATGTTGGATAGGGGTGCGCTCCCGGAGGGAAAGAGGATATGGGATTGCTGGTCGAAAAATATGGCGTTTACACATGTTGTATGATATGCAATGTGACGGTTGTGGTTTGTAAGAAATCCGATACCAAATGGTTGTCTCCCCCTCACCCCCTCTTTTATTTTTTGTATCCTTCCCCTCCCCATTAATGTGTGAAAATTAATAAAAATATAAAAAAATTTAAAAAAAAGTATGTTTTATTGACTACCTTTTATAATATATACATATACATATATAGACACACACACACCAAATATTTCTAATTTTTTGGGGCTATCCGTGACTGAATTCTTTAAAAGGTTTTATGATCTCCACCTACTCTCAGAGTTTGCCTCTAAATTTATAAGTAAATGGTTATTTGAAACTGCTCCCCATTTTCTGTGGTTGGAAAGCAATTACGTTGCCATCATTAAACAGGTAAAAGTGTGACAATAGGTGTCCTCAATTTCAAAGGAAGAAAAAACAGGAAATTCAGCGCTCGTGCTGTGTGATGGTGTGGATGATCCCTTTGCAGCATGTACATAAAGCGTCTCCCCAGAAACTCTCAAATCTAGGTGAACCCCCCTAAGAAAGGGGGGAAGGCACCCTGAAAAACATGATAATAAAAAATGCACAAATGCGCACCAGGGATTAGTGGAAGGTAATTTATTAAAAATACACAAAAACTGAGGGGATCCAACCCCACCTCAGAACAGCTGTGCAGCTGGACGGCTAAGTACTACCAAGGAGAACACCTAATGGTGACTAAACCCTAAGCTGCACAGTATACAAATACAGTACTGTGCAGCTTAGGGTTTAGTCACCATTAGGTGTTCTCCTTGGTAGTACTTAGCCGTCCAGCTGCACAGCTGTTCTGAGGTGGGGTTGGATCCCCTCAGTTTTTGTGTATTTTTAATAAATTACCTTCCACTAATCCCTGGTGCGCATTTGTGCATTTTTTATTATCTCAATTTCAAAGGATGTAAAGAAAAGAAAAAATACAATATCTTAAAAGCAGGGGTGCGCAACCGGGGGGCGCGGCCTTCATGGGGTGGTGGGGATTTTTTTGGGGGGCGCGGGCAATTGCAGAGGCCCAACGCTCTTCCCCGAGGCATTTAAATTAAATGCCGGGGGACCGCGCGAGGCCTCTGCAACCTCAAATGACGCTGCGGGGTCATGTGGCATGATGTCCTTTGACGCTGGTTCACAGGAAAGGGGGAGGGGGGTGCAAGCACTGGGGCTGGCAGGCAGGGGGGGCGCAGCGCAGAAACTTTGCGCACCTGTCTTAAAGGATGCAAAGAAGTCCACTTAAAAGGCAGATTACATCTTGCACAGCACATGGGAATGCTCCTTTCCCGAATACATGAACCATCAGTGCTATGAACGTGCCAGTTGTTCAGCATCCGAACCGCGACATACACAAAACGGAACTCAATTGCGAGAACGTAGGTAGTTGACGAAGTGGGATGGCACTTGAAGGTTCGGAAAATCCCCCTTTTCTATTGACAGATACGTAGCACAGGGGTGTGCAAACTGGGGGGCACACAAGATGTTTCTGGGGGTGGAGGGGGCGCCGGGGACAGAGGTGCCGCGCTCTTCCCCAAGGCATTAAAATTAAATGCCGGGGGACCGTACGAGGCCTCTGCAACACAACTTACCGAGATTCAGAGGCTTGGTTGATGCGTTGCCATGGCGTCATTTGACGCCGGCAAAAAAAGGTTAGGGGGGCGACGAGCACTTGGGGGAGCAGGCAGGGGGGCGCAGCACCAAACGTTTGCACACCCTTGACGTAGCAGGCAATATTTAGGCTTTTAGCGCGGGACCTCTGTAACCGCCGCGCCCCCCCCCCCAATAAAGTCTTGTCCCCCGCCCAGATTGCGCACCGCTGATCTAGAGGATGCCAAATCCACCAATGCCACACGACAGATGAACCAGTCAATAAGTTATGCAAAGGGTTAACGTCTGCAGAATTATCCAAATCCTGCTTTCCTGTAGGAACCTTCTGTCAGCTCATTTTGTACCAATGCTGTTAAAAAGTCCCTGCATTTTTAACGTTTTTTTTTCTCTTCAATATTTGACCTTTTCCTTCCTTCCTGACGCTTTGCAGATTTGTACTTTTTTTCCAGGGGTATGTTGTGAAGAAGTGGGATTTTCTTTTCCCCCCGAATTGCTATTTTAACTGCTATGTCCCAACGCATGCGCCAGCAGATTCCTCCTCCTCCTCCTCCTCCTCCTCCTCCTCCTCCTCCTGAGCACGGCCCGCTCCTGACATAACCTACTAGAAGGAAACCACAAACTAAATACCAAGCTCTTTCACGTCTCCAAGTGGGGGTTGGGAGGCTGGGTTTAAGTATATCTGTCTTTATCCTTATCCACCGCCTCAATTGTCTATTACAAAACACACACACACAAAAAAAAAAAAATGACACACACACACGTCCAAAAAGGAGCTTGCAATCTATGGAGCATTTACTAAAGATGGGGTGGCCAACGCCAGTCCTCAAGGGCCATCAACAGGTCAGGTTTTAAAGATATCCCTGCTTTAGCACAGGTGGCTCAATCAGTGTTTCAGTCAATGTCTGAGCCACCTGTGCTGAAGCAGGCATATCCTTGAAACCTGACCTGTTGGTGGCCCTTGAGGACTGGAGACAGCCTTGTACTAAAGTAATCCCGGGTTTCGCGTGCCTCTGTTTTAATGCTAAAATTACCCAAAACAGAAGGAACGCGACACTTCTAAAAACCAAAAAAAAAAAATGTTAAATTACAAATATTCTGTGTTTATGATCAGCCAAGACTAAAATAACTAGAGGAATTCTACTGTTGACATCGACTGTGCCAACAGACATAAAAGAAATGGAAAACTAGACGTTCATTCCCTCCCCAAACTCACACAGGTCCTTAGAAACAAAGAGACAAAACAAAACCGGTATACAGTATTTAAATTAAGTAGGCAAGTATATGTTAGTGTACTTATCTACCTAATGTACGGTATATATCTGTAAATACCAAACACTTGACTTACCTTTTTTAATTGTTGCGATCTTAATTTTTACCCCGCCTAGTTATACAGTGGTGAGAAAAAGTTTGTGAACCCCAATGATAATTAAAGAAATGCCATAGTTTTTCCAGGATAACCGTCGGGAATCAAAACCAGTCTTTTCTTAAATATCCAGTAGGGTTTATATTAACCAATTTCATGTCTTTTGAAACAAAATAATACATGAATTGGACAAACCATGAGTAATTGAGAGTCGGGGTATGTGCAAAAGTAAGTGAAACCCTGGTTTTATCAGCTACATTAAAAGGGGATAATTAGAATTAGGTGTTTAAATAATTCGCTAGATATTCAGGTGCGAATTTGGGGGGCCCCACCCTATATAAAAAAAATCAGAAAATCAGAGTTTGGTATTCACCATACAGCGAGTAGAAACACGTCATGCCATGATCAAAAGAAATCTCTCAGGATCTCAGAAAAGCCGTTACAAAACCATCTCTAAGGATTTGGGGATCCACCAATCCATTGTCAGACAGATAGCCTACAAATGGAGAAAGTTCTAGACCACAGTCACTCTACCAAGGAGCGGTTGTCCTAACAAAATCTCTCCCAGAACAAACCGGCAAATCATCCAGAAAAGCCACTCTCGCCTTGGCTAAGGGTAGGGTGACCAAGTGTCCCGTTTTTTTCTCCATTGTCCCGTTTTCTGTGTCGGCGCTGCGCGAGTCGGCGGCGAGGAGGAGGATGCGGCGGCAGCAGCAACGGGTATTTTGAGAATGCCCAGGGGTTGGGCTTCTTTAGTTAAACATGCTGGGCCGCAGGGAATTGGATGGGATGCCGGGGGCGGGGCTCTAGAATGCCGGGCCGCAGGGGATTGGATGGGATGCCGGGGGCGGGGCTCTAGAATGCCGGGTCGCAGGGGATTGGATGAGATGCCGGGGCGGGGCTTTGTCAAAAAAGCAGTCGCAGGGGCGGCCACGTGGCCTCCCGCTCTCCCTTGCCTTCCCTCTCCCGGCACTCTGGCTCCACGGCCTTTCCTCCCCCGGCACTCTGGCTCCACGGCCTTCCCTCTCCCGGCACTCCGCTGTCCCTTTGGCTCCCCGGCCCTCCCTACAGCTCCCCGGTTCTCCCTACAGCTCCCCGGTCCTCCCTATGGCTCCCTGCTCTCCCTCAGGCACCTGCTCCCCGACTCTCCCCCCAAGGCATCTCGGCTTTCCCTCCCCCTGGCACCCCGGCTCGCCCCCCCCCCCCCCGAGCCCCTCCCCCCCCCCCACCCCCCCCCGCCCCCCCCCCCCCCCAAGAGCCCGCTCTCCCCCCCCCCAAGAGCCCGCTCACAGCCGCTTGCTAGTGAGCGCGTGCCGCCTCCGCTGAATCAGCCGCCTCCGCCGAACCTGCAGCAGTCTGAGGTAGGATATGGGGGGAGATGGCAGATGCAGGGGTGGGGGGAGAGGGCTGGAAGATGCAGGGGTGGGGGGAGAGGGCTGGAAGATGCTGGGGTGGGGGGGAGATGGAAGATGCAGGGGTGGGGAGCGGGAGAGGCGGATAGAGGAGCACGGGTGCGAAGGGGGGTGGGGGGGACGGAGGGGAAGGAGTGGAAGATGCAGGGGTGGGGGGAGAGAGCGGGTGGAAGATTTGCCAGGGGTGGGGTTTAAGAGAGAGCGGGAAGATGCAGGGGGTTGGGGGAGAGGGGGAGAGAGGAGGGGAGAGAGAACTGGAAAGATGCAGGGTGGGGGAATAGAGAGCTGGAAGATGCAGGGGTGGGGGGAGAGAGCTGGAAGATGCAGGGGTGGGGGGAGAGAGCTGGAAGATGCAGGGGTGGTGGGAGAGAGCTGGAAGATGCAGGGGGGGGGGTAGAGACCTGTGCGGCACAATTTTTTAAAATATTTATGGGGGGGTGGAAGTCTTTTAAAAATGTATTGGGGCGGCGGGGGTCTTTTAAAAATGTATTGGCGGGGTCGGGTATTTTTATTATGTATTGCGGGGTGGGGTTTTTTGGTATGTATTTTGTGGGGGGATTGAGTGAGCAGAGTGGGGTAATTGATGGAAGGTAGGGGTGAGTGAGAGGAGAGAGGGGGAGTGAGGAAAAGAGAGAGTAAGACAGGGGAGATAAATACATGCGAGGCGGAAGGGGGGGAAGAGTGAGTGAGACGGAGGGGAGAGAGAAATTCATGGGTAGAGGGTGGAAAATAAAGGGGGCTCGTGAGGTGTGAAATTAACCTAAGGCCTCGGACATGGTGATAAGAAGAGCGCTGAGCAGCGCTGACGCTCATGCTCTCCTGCTCAGGAGATTTTTTGTGTCCTTGCATGAGCGTCAGCGTGCGCGCTTGTGAGCCGGGTGGGAGTCGGGGCTAGCGCGCCGGCGTCATGGCGCCGACGTCACGGACTGGCATTGGCTTTTGGCAGTCACGTGACCGGTCCTGCGCTTCCCTCAGCGGGAAAACGTAAATTTGTCTGTCGGCTGCACTTCCACACGCCTCCATACGCCTGCAGAAGCGCAGTCTAAAGCCGTGTTGATAGGGATAATGTTTCCCCTCAGCGCGGTTCAGCACGGTCTTTTTGACCATGGCCCCCCCGCCGGGCACGCGTGCCACAGTGAAGACTGGGGACTCAGCCTTATGGTGATGAGGCATCACGTGATGCCTCATTGTCATAGCAACATGTCACCGCCTGACGTTAGTGTCTTGTTGTCATGGCAACGGGGGGCGTGACGTGATGTACATTGTTTTATAAATAATTTTTTTTAAGTGTCCCGGTTTTTCATTTTGAAAATCTGGTCACCCTAGCAAAGGGGAGTGTTCATTATTCAACGATCAGAAAAAGACTGAATAAGAATGGTGTTCATGGAAGGATAGCCAGGAGGAAACCCCTCCCTATAAAGAACATTGATGTCCGTCTGAAGTTCACCAAAGAGCACTTAGATGACCCACAAGACTTCTGGAACAATGTTCAAACAACGAACAATGAGTCAAAGGTAGAACTTTTTGGCCTCAATGAGAAACGTTATGTTTGGTGAAAACTAAACACTGCGTTCGAACAGAAGAACCTCATCCCAACCTTCAAGTATCGTGGTGGGAGTGTGATGGTTTGGGGCTGCTTTGCTGCCTAAGGAACTGGACGGCTTGCCACCATTGACACAACCATGAATTCTGCATTGTATCAGAAGATTCTAGAGGAGAATGTCAGGCCACCCATCCGTGAGCTGAAGAAAAAAGTGGCCATGCAGCAAAACAATGATCCTAAACATACAAGAAGATCTACAGACGAATGGCATAGTAAATGTACGGACCTAAACCAGATCGACAATGTCGTGGCAGGACCTTAAGTGAGCTGTCCATGCAAGGAAGCCCTCAAATGTCACTGAGTTGAAGCAGTTCTATAAGGAGGAATGGGCCACAATTCCTCAAAACCGATGTGAGAGACGGACCAGCAGATACAGGAAACACTTAGTTGAAGTCATTGACACTCAAAGGGGCGCCACCAGGTACTGAATCTAAAGGTTCACATAATTCCACACATGAATATTGAATGTTGAATAATTTGTGGATAAATAAATGTTGAATAAGTATCATCTCTTTGGGTCATTTGGTTGATCAGGTTATCTTGATCTATTTATTATTAGGACTTCAGTTAAGATCTAACAACATTACAGGTTTGAAATATTTAAAAATCCTAAACAGGTTCACAAAGATTTCTCGCCACTGTATTATTCATCAGGGGTGGCCAGCTCCGGTCCTCATGGGCCACCAACGGGTCCAGTTTTAAGACTACCCCTGCTTCAGCACAGGTGGCTCAGTCATTGACTGGCCCTTGAGGACTGGCACTGGCCACCCCTTCTATGCATGATAGCCGTTTGGATGAACACACAGACCTTTTGTGGAGCATTTTTTTTGAGCTTGCAAATAAAGGTTTGCCACGACATTTACACAGTCACCGCGCTGGAAACACGGTCACTGTTATGTGATTTCTATTTAACTGCTTTGACTGAAACAACAGAGCAGAAATGTGGTTTAAATTAAACGCTTTGTAATTATTGTTGTGCTAATATTGCACTCCCAAAACTGTGTACTGAGTACAGTAAGAAATCTTCCTGCAAATTAAACCATTTATTGGCTTGGGGTGTAACAAAATAAACAGGTGTTAAAGAAGCAAAATCAACACTACTGGCCATAAAAAAAAATTACAAATATACAATAAATGTCTCCTCTCTCTTTACCAAAAGTCCCTTTGCTGCAGTTTTTAGCAATGCCACCTATTTTTAATTCTGTAGTTGAATTCGGAAGATTGGAGTTGCTGAAAATATACCTGGCGGGGAGGTAAAAATGGCCACTGTCAATGACAGGTGTCGTCATGGTAACCAGTTGATGACTGAAATAAAAAAAAGTGAAAAAACAGCAAAAAAAATTTGGACGATGTTTATTAAATGAAAATGCATGAGTAGATCAGGTTATATTAGGACTTCCTTTTTGTTTTGTTTTTTTTGGGGGCGAGGGGGTATTACTACATTAGGCTGAGTCCCCGCTGGTGCTGAGCACGCTCATGCGTTGAGAGCGCTCCAAGCATGAGCGCCGGGTGTCCTGTCATTTATGCGCAGGGGGGGGGGGGGGGGGGGGGATTGAGCACGCTGGAAAGTTAGATTTTTTTTTGTTTACATAAGCGCCGAGTGCGGGTGAGCATATGTGCCCGCGCACAGCGTGAGTGGGGACTTACATATATCTATATATGCAAGTAACCGCAGCAAGCGCCGGCAGCATTAGAGAGAACTCCTCGCAGGTCACTTCAGGGCTAAGGCAGCAAGAAATACATAGTACTACAAACACTAACGGGTTAAAAGTGTGACGGCAATGTGTTTGTG
This sequence comes from Ascaphus truei, assembly GCA_036426205.1. Taxonomy (NCBI): domain Eukaryota; kingdom Metazoa; phylum Chordata; class Amphibia; order Anura; family Ascaphidae; genus Ascaphus; species Ascaphus truei. The sequence continues at coordinate 77,215,805 of CM071570.1, forward strand.
CGTTCATAATTATATTATTATGTTTTGACTTAAAAACTGAGCACTTTTAGATATTTGTATTTTTCATTAAATTAAAGGTTTGGCCGTCTTAATATTCAGATAATCTCATTGTAGATTATTGTTTTTATGTTAATTTCTAAATGAAAAGTCAGTCCATTTTTGAGCATTATTGTTGTAATATTTTAGGTCTCAAGGGTCACTCAGTAATCAGTGCTGTTTCTTAAGACACTTCCGGTCCCATGAACTGAATGGTCCAAAATGCGTTTTCCAGCCCTTGTAGAAAAGCACTGCTTAGTAAATATGTGCCCAAATTCTCTTGAAAGATAGAGAACTCTGTACCATAGTTGCCGCTTAAACACATTGTAGCCATAGTTGCTGCCATTAAAAATCCAAGTCTTTCCTATGCTACATATTTCTGTTTTAAGACTATTTCTACCCCAAAGACTGATGCTTGCTAAATATCCTGATCTATTATAACCAAACAATAAATTATGTTACAGCAAATCAGTTAGCATCTGGATGTAAAATCCAATAAACAAAAACATAGAATAAGCTTTGCAATAGCACTGTCGATCCATCCGTTTATAAAGCACAGCTATTTACAATAGGGCAGTCATCAACAAGGCATGAAGGGATGTGTACTGTGACCGTAATGTTCCACCACAAATTATCAGCACTGTATTAATCCATTACCCTTCCCAGACCACCTCTTTAATCTCTCAATTGGGTGTAGGGTCAGTGACTTTGTACTGCACAGTGAATGGTAGTAGCAAAGCGGTTAGTGCTGCATTGGAGAGCTACAATAAAAAAAAAACAGGCATTGGTGTATAAATCGTAAAAATTATTATTACAAATCGTAATAATTATTATTCGTAGATGAAAAATATGCAAAGTGTGTGTTATAAATGGAGAGCATTGTGCTACCCAGCAAATAATATGGGGGGGTGGAGGAATATAAGAGACGAAGAAGACCCGCTATTGTCTCTTTCCTCCGCCAGCGCATCAACCGCTTGAGATGTGGCCTCGCTATCATCCCCGCTGGTCGCGTGGACTCGCCGAGCACTCTTCTGGCTTTTCCTCTGCGCTCCCTCTCTTACCCCCCTCGCCTCTCGTTCTGTTGTCCTCTCCTCTCTCTCCCCTCTCTGTTCTCTTTTCCTCTCCGCCTCTCTTTCTCTTTCCTCCCCCTCCCTCTCCTTTTCTGTCTCTCTCTCCCTCTCTTTCTCTTTTCCTCTCCTTCCCGCCCCTCTCTTCTCTTCTCTTCCCTCTCCTCCCCTCTCTTTCTCTTTTCCTCTCCCCCCTCTCTTCTCTTTTCCGATCCTCGCCCCCCTCTCGGTCTCTCGTCACCTCCTCTCCCGAAAGAGAGGGATAGGGGAACTATCCGAAAAGAGCGGGCTCGGTGTGATATGTGCAGCAGCTAGATTCTATCCAATATCGCAGCGCCCCCCCCCCCACTCCACTATATATTATTCCAGATGCAAGTATTTACGGACCGGCACTAATTAGGTCATTAAAACTTGCGTATAAATAATAATTTGGGTAAACCAACAAAAATAACCTCACGTGGTGTTGAATTTTTCTATAGACGTCCTTTCCCTGTGATATAAATTTGGTTCTTAATCCTTAGGAGTAAAACTGAAAACACGTAGTTCAAGTCTCAAGATCCCGACTCCAACAAGACACCAAGGATAGGGATACCTTTTTACAGAAGCAAAATAAGAGCTATTCACAGACATACAAGATGTACTGTGCACCTCACAAGGCTCTTACATAGGAGGTACTCAATACATGCGCAAACTACATCAACACCAAGGAAGAACTTTGATGTCCGTTAGAGGGTAAACCTACATGCCTTTTTCTAATGCCCTAAACTCTCCTTTCATAAACAAAAGACTTCCCAAGCGTATTAAAGTTAACGTCTCATGGAAGTTAAAGAACAGTAAAGAAACAGGTTTCCCAACATCTTTCTACATGTCAGATCTCTGGCGATAGTAAAAGGATCCATCAGATCTGCTTGTTGTCCCACTCAGTGAATATAGTGATACGCTCAGATGAATTACAACCTCAGTTATGCAACCAGACGGAAAAGGTTATCACTATATTTTAAAAGCATACTGTCAGTCACTGTCAGACACGCATTACAAATTAATGAGCTTGGTATGCTGCCCAAATAGGTTACAGGTTTCAACTTGCCCAACAATTATTTTGAAAGAATCTCTCTTTACATTATCCAGGGTCTAAGCCTTCACAGGGTTTTTCCGACTTCATCACAGCCAAGTCAGAAGAGGAAGGGGATGTGACTTTGTAAATGGTTGCTATAGAAACAAAAAAAATGCCTGTCGCATAATGCCTGCGCCCCCCCCCTACCTGTTCCCTCCTCAGTCGCGCCCCCCCTCGCGTCTAATGATGCATGAAATGACGCTGTGAGGTCATGCAACATGTAACCCGCGGCGTCATTTGATGTCACGTCTCCATGGCAATGGGCGTCTTTTGACGCAGCGTTGACAGAGACGCGTGACCAGAGCCTTGTAATTACGTTTACAGAGGCCTCACTCTCTCAGCGCGGGGCCTTTGTAAACGCCACGCCCCCCCGAAAAGTCTTGGGCCCCCCAGTTTGCGCACCGCTGGTGTATATAACCTACACACTACAGAGCACAAGCAAAATAAACAAAGTACAAAGACCCTAAATAAACTAAAACATGGGGTAGAATAATACTTGTTAAAATTATAAAACAAGATCAGAAACTTCTAGGACCAGTCCAATATCATTAAACTTCGTAGAAAATCATAGTCACTACTCCTGGTGACTAATGTCTGCCTGTATGATTATTTCTTTATAAAGTGTTTTTTAACCATTGGAATCTGCTTTAAAATTTTAACATTTTTCAAATGGGCTCAATCTAATAGGAGTTCATTTTTCCACGGTCATCACCTCCCATATTCTAGATTTCCAGTAAAGCAGGGAAAGGTGATTCCAGCATTCTGCAACCGTGCACCCTGCAACCGTGCACCCTGCAACCGTGCACCCTGCAACCGTACATCCTGCCGCATTTATCAGATGCAAAATGAATAGTTTTTTAGATTAAGACTAGGAATATTAATCTCTCCAAGGGTCATTGGGATGAATATTTATATTCACTTTATAACCTCTACCCAAAATAGGTGCAGTGTAGGGCAGTCCAACTATGTGTTTGTCATTGACCCTGTGTAAACACAGTTCCTTCAGCATAAAATGAGAACTCTGGGGAAAAACACCCGGTGGGAAGAAATACCTCTTTCACAGACGCAAGTCTGTGAGTGAATTTCAAAGACGTTTTGTGGAAATGGAGGACCAGCTTGTTATTTCCCAGAGTTTAGACCAATCTTCCATCATCATTTCGGATCCTAGCTCTTGCTCCAAAGAGATTGCACATTTTGGTTTAATAGCTTCCCGTAAAAAAAAAAAATATATATGAATGTACATTTTTCAAACATACACTTTACAAAGGCTCCGTTGGGAGCAAAAAACGTACAGAAATAAATTTCACCTTTTGAGACTTTAGAGTGCCTGTCCTGTTTTCCCTATACTGCTCTGCACCCTGAATGATCCACATCGACCAACTGTGTGAGTGCCTGGTCTCTGGACTAAAAAAACCACACAGATAGAATTATGGTAAAAAACACTTAAATAAAATGTTTCCTGATAAAGGATAGTCGCTAGGACTGGAAAAACACACTAATTTGTAAAACATCGTATCTTTCAGGCAGGTGAGTGAGATTACACAGGAGCTACCACCAGGGGGAGCTGTGTTTGTTGCAGACATCCTTAGCCTTTTATATATAGTTATGATGAAAAACAAGGGGTGCCAGGCTGCAGAACTGGGTCAAATAGGGAGCAAAATAATAGCATTAGATTTAGCAAAACAGAATATCCCATTGATTTGATAGAAATGTCATTCCTTTTGTAAATCTGGGGCAGGTTTTGTCTCCAGTTTTGCCCTGATTTTGATGCATGACTCACTAAACATTCTAAGTGAGTGTCTCAGGCAACATAGAAACCGTTCAAAAAGATAAAAAGGTAACACAGTTGGCTCATCATTTTTTTCTCTCCATATTGTAGGAATAGATCATTTTTCATCCACTTTACTAATGCAACCAATCGCTCGTCAGCTACTTCTGTTCTATACACTGGAGCTTGGTCTTCGTTACAGTCAGTCTTTCTATATTGATTTTCTGAAGTCGCCCCTTTAACTCCTCAGTTGACAGATAGGAAGGAAATGCATTGCCTGGTCACTGTTGCAAGCAAACTTATGCAGATTGCTTGGTTTCCAGCACATTTCGATTTATTCCCGTCAGCAGCCAAGGAGAAGAAGTTCAAAAAGCATCAGCAAGAATAAGCATCGAGGATATGTGGCAGTGGGCAGTAATAATCGCAAACAAATATTAGGCCACAGTGACCATTAACATACCATATCTTCCAGGAACTGGACAAAACCCTCAAGAAATACCTTTGTTCTAATGCCAGGTGGCTTATAAATGTCACACTGCTCCAGTGAGTTGATCCAAGTCAGACTGGGAGCTGATCACCCCCAAAGACCTAGTTTTACACATAAGTAATGTGATGTCCTCTGAAGCAGGGATCCAACCGTATTTTTTTCCCTTGGTCGTTTTTGAGTTCATTTGTATTTTTTTATTATATAAAATAAAAAGGCCCAACGCCAGACGTAGAAGTGTTCACATTGCAACTCCTGCTGTCTATTCTCAGCCCACATAGATTAAAAAAAAAGGGTCAAAATGAATATGCAGGAAAAACTGCACTTTAATTAAAGCCCAGCACCACATTTTGTAATAAAAAAAAATACATTTGTATAAATTATTTAAAATCACATAAAAATACCACACGGATACATTCGCAAGTGTCAAACAATGCTGCAATTCTGCCTTTCCCCATTATCTCTTGGCATACCATGCTTAGGCCGTGCTTATAATGGCTGCGCGCGCATCGCTGCTCACCGCCGGAACAAACATATGGAGAGTAATGAAGACTCACAGTGAGCGCGCGAACGCCGCGTGATTTTTGCAGATTTCCCAAATTGTTGTCCCTGCGCGACGGCCGCGTCACGTGAGCAGGTTTAGCCAATGAGGGTGAACTGCTCACGGCCACGCCTCCCTGTCGCCTCCATTCCTGCAGTGCAGGTTTCGAGCGTGCGCATCACCCTAGTGATGTCACAAGGGAGCACGCGTGCACTGCCGGACCCAGTATAAATCAAGGCCTTAGTAGGCCGGCATAAGCTTTTAGGGGTTCATGTTAAAAATGACAAGAAGCTAAAAGGTGACACCCTGTGCTCGTTTGCACGCCATTACCCAGAATCCCTGGCTGCAGTGGAAGCATTGTATGCTAAGATATGATGGGGCAAGGCTGCAGACCTGAGACATGTGAATGGGCTCACAACAGGGGCGTAGCTATAGCCAACAGGGGCGTAGCTATAGCCCGGGCAAAGCCCAGGGGCCCGAGCTCTTGGGGGGGCCCGCTTAGGGCCGCCGACATGGGGGGGGGGGGGGGAAAGAGAGCCGGGGCTTTTGGCCCGCTGTCTAGCTGACCGACCACAGAAGTCAGGGCCTTCCTCCACCGGGTCGCCACTCCTGGTGGTGACTTAACTTCAGTCAGTGCTGCAGCCGGTCATAGCACATCATCAAAGCAGGATCGGGTGCTCTGAGCTGCTGCAGCACAGGCCAATAAATGAGAGGGGGAGGGGGGTGGGCAGGAGAGAGAGGGGGGAGGGGGAGGGAGGTGGGCAGGAGAGAGGGGGGGTTGGGCAGGAGAGAGAGGGGGGTGAGCAGGAGAGTGGGGGGGAGGGAGGCGCAGTTGGTGAAACTTGCCCCGGGTGCAAAAACACCAAGTTACTCCCCTGCATTTACGCATATTTACATTATCAGACGCCATTTCAAATGAAACTCTTTCCCATCTTCTGCCTCTTTGTTTATTGTCCTATGAAGCCTGTGCCAGGTGACGTCTGTGCATTAAAGAGCAGCAGAAGCAGCCATGGTACATGCAAATCCATGGGGAAATGTATGTGTTCTTATAGTGTAGTCGGATTTGTATGTGGTCCATAACGGGACAAAATTAAGATGCCTTCTTGCGTTGAGAACAGCCGTTGAAATGACTAAATTGAATGCAAATGCAGGTACTATTTAACGGGGGTACACCCATATTGAGATAATTTTATATATATTAGAAATAAACACTCCGCCTGTCGATTGCAATTTTTCCGACGCTCACACAAAATTGAATTTGCGTCTATTTTTGTCAATTTAAAATGGAGATCTTATTTTTACAAGTCGAAAACCTCCCATTTGCACCCACGCCATAAGTTAGCGACAGTATAGGACTCCACTGACATTAGCCAAGTCTAAAATCAGTTCCCAGGTTTGTAACCAGGAGACTGAGAAATGACCCGATCTGCAGCTATAAACTGCTACCGATTTGTTTAATGAATAGCTTTGGCAGAATCACTGTATTACATGAGAAAGACTGATATCACTTTACAAATGTAAAAACCATAGATCTATTCATTGGAACCAATGGAAGGATTTATCAAGAACCAGCACAATGCAAAAAGGCACATTTTGCATTGTTCACATTGCATCAATTTATGTCGCAAAGGTTTATCATTTTAACAACCAATTGAGAGAACACTTGATAATCTTTTTATTAGAGCATTTTTAAAATAGATTGTGTCGTTCTTTACACAGTTGTCTATATAGTTAACTATATTAAAAGAAGAAGTTACAGTGCAGTATGCTTACTGCACACCAGGGTTTTTCAACCACTTGTGTGGGGTGGGAGGTATTTTGTGTGCGTATAGGAGGTTATTGTAATTTGTGTATCGGGGGGGGGGGGATTGTGTGTGTGTGTGGCGCCAGGGGGCGGAGGGGGAAATGAATGTGAGGGGAGGATATAGGGAGCTTGATTGCGGGGTGGGTTACTGAGTGATAGTGGAGGGGGGGGGAGAGAAAGTGTGAGACGAAAAAGGGGGTAGTGAGGAAGAGTGAGGGAGTGGGTGAAAGATGGGGGAGAGAAAAACATGAGGAAAGAGGGGTGAAGAGGAGAGTGAGGTGTAAAAAAGGGGGGAGAGGGGCTCGCAGAACCGCCAACATGCTGGGGAGGTCGGGGGACGATGGAAACGCCTGAATCTACGGATTATATTTACTCATAATAGGACACGTAAAAAAAAATTTGCCCGGAGGCCTGCGCATGTCTAGCTGCGCCACTCGCTAACAAGTGGTATTTTAATTAGCCGCACAGTGTACAGTTCAGGGGTTGTGTCGCTTTTTCACTCGCCATATCTTGTTTTGTGCGTGTGCTATCCTCCAGTTTCTGGTTTTAGACAAATCTAGACATAAAAACATCTTTGAAGGGCCTTGTAAATTGTGATTTTCTGGAAACCATGTGATACTGCAACTCGTCCCTGCGCACTTCAACCATGGAAATGCTCCTGCATTCTTTCCTGAGTTTGGTGCATATAGGATAATTCCATGTAACCCTGTTTCTCTCTCCCCCCTCCCGCCCCCCCCCCGTGCCCTTACCAGGGATTATTGCACAGGAGGAGAAAGAACTATAGCCCCAAAACTACCCAGGGCTACATACATATGGCCTGGTTTGAGGTAGCGCAGCACCGCAGTAGAACATGGTCACAGGGGATATTAGGTGGGCTAAATGTAACCCCTCCCCCCCCCCAATATCCAAAGCTATTAAACATGTTTAAAATTACGACATTGTTCAAAATGGTAGATAGGTGTTAGAACGTGCCCAAGTACTTTCAATATATTCTGCACAGAGGCATTGGGAGATCTTAAAACACATGGGAGAGACAGAAGAGGCTGACATTTACTGCTGCATTATAGTAGTTAAACATGTTATATGCATAGGTTCTTTTATTTATTTTTTTAACACCTTTTCCCTCCATCCTAGTGGCGTTAGATGTTAAAGCCTTCAAATAATATTCTGCTTCGGCAGCGTATTGGAAGTTTACTTTAAGGGCCTTAATTGAATAATCATCAAATGTGAAATAGTTTCCTATAAATCACTGCAGAATTCCTTCCTCATTTAGGTAGGAGTCCTGACATGACCTCGAACAAAAGCAGTGTGTGTTGTATCTTCCGAGGCACTCCTGCTATTGGAAATGTCATTTCTGGTTTATGTGAGGGGGGGAGGGGAACTTCTGGTTTCAGATAGAACTGGATAACATTGCTACATTTATTGCTTACCCCCTCTGACTCATTATACAAAAGTACGTGATATCCTACCCTACCTATGCTAAAATGAACTAGGTGTAATGACACGTTTCATAGATTAAATGGAGTGATTTGGCGCCATTTTTATAAAAAGAACAGGGTAAGTATTTTAAAATCATTTTTAAACTTTTGGTGGTTAACTTTGAATACCAAAACGTCCATCTATATTGGTTTAACCTCTGCATATTCACCTTAAAAGTAGATGCCCTTTATGGGATATCCACGTCAATTGGAATATATGGAATGTAATTTATAGGAACGCTGCGCCATCAACATAAACCAGCCTGCGTGTGATAGAAGCAAAGCATTCTTAGGCTGCGGCCCCAGTGCCTGCGCTACACGCGCGCCTGCGAGGCTGGCGGTGCGTGCAGCCGAATTCCCCGGTCTGCAGAGCTGCAGAGGGACAGACGGGGGGGGGGGGGGCGTGGCCGTCACATCAGCCAGCAGGTTCACCCTCATTGGCTGAACCGCCGGGGTGCGTGGCCTAGCGCTCCGTCGCTAGTTCCCCTCACAATTTTTTGCAGGCTGGAAAAATTCACCGCGCGGCGCCCCCCCCCCCTCGCAGTGGGCCCGGCCCCATTGTGGGGCAGCTCTTGTCCCTGCAGCGTCCGCCACAGTGGGCGCTGCAGCAGCCAGCGGGGACCTGGCCTTAGGAGCTGCAAATATCTGTGGGATCATCAAAGTAGGCTTAATTTATTCTTTTACTACTTAAAAATATTTATGCTTTCCAGTTTTATCATTTTTGTCCTGGAGAAGTCTGCAAAATGTCCATTTAATTTAGATTATGAAGATTTATCAAGTGGCTGAAGTGCTACTAAATTGACCCCGAATGGGCTAAACGAAGATAAAAGTTGCAAATCTGTCCAAGTATGTTATTGGGGAAAACACAGGAAATAAAAGCGCCATAAGCATTGTTTATTTCCCCTTTCAGATCATGTACTGGATGTACTCAATTATTGGATGGGGAAAAAAAGCACGGACTTCCTATAAGAGAAAGTAGCGCTCCCAAAAATATATCAGTACTTTTACATCTTGCTTCAAACTTGGGTTGTAAATAGGTTAAACTGAAACATGGGAGAGGTACGATAAGCGCTATATCACATCACTGTATGATATCACTAGGATAAGCAGGTCCTGCCCCATGTTCCACGGGTAAAGTAGTCTCCCCTTCTTCCAACTCATCCTCTAACATAGGGTGTTTTTAAACATTGTGATGAAGCAGAGGGCCTCCGGAGCTGGACCCCGTTAATTTCAGCTCGGGGACACCCTGCTCCAAGAGTTACTTCCATCCGTAGAGGGTGCCGGTAGCTGCTCTGCTTAGCTAGCAGGGATCACGTAATGGGCTCTTTTCAAAGCTCTCATGCCCTGAGTGACAGTAGGAAGACGTGATGTCATCGGTGCAGCTTCCTATTGGCCCATGTGACACCGGAGCTTAAAAAAAAAAAAAAGCAGAGAAATAGCGCCACCTCCTGCGGAGGCAAGTACAGAATCTCTTGAAGTAGGAGGCCCCCAGAGCTGAATTTAATGGTGTTCAGTTCAGGAGACCGACCTGCTTCAATCCTATGTTAAAACAAGCAAACAAAAAAGATGCAAAAAATAAATAAATGAAAGATCAATGGCTTGTATTGCTCCTTTAAGATGCATTTTAATGTGTAACACTGTTTCCCCCTGAACACAGAAACTACTGATGCTGTTTATAAACCTGTTGGCTTGCAGGGCCTGAGCCTCTGCCACGGAGAGCCTGGGGCGATAGATTTCTTCCACTTGGTGCAGTTCCTGCACCTGGGAGGGATCCCAACAGAGTGGGAGAAGTCCCTCACAGGACACAACCACAGTAATAATACTCATTGGCATAAACAGAACAGTCTTTACTGACCACACATATATATCTCACTTATTACTCTGTAAGTTCCCAAAGTCAAAGTCACTCACACCCGAGCGTGCGTACCCCCTTCCCACCACCGTGTACCCCCATACCGTGTCCACAGTACAACCCGTGTCCCGTGGTCAGCGCTGCCACTATGTGTGAGTACTCAGTTGGTGCACGTGTATAACGATACCTGCCAAGTGCGACGGCACCTGGGCCCTTGAACATCTTCGAAAAGGATCCGTCGGCCTCCTACACGACGTCCTGTACGTCGCTGGCGTGATGATCCGTCAGGGGCGATACCACCCTGAAGATAGTCTCTCTTACTGCGGAGCAGGCTTGGTCTCAGGCCTCTCCCTCTGGGAGTGCAGCGTCCGCTGTATCCCTAACTATTACTACGCAACACTAATGGGGCAGGGTCCCTAAACTAGGGCCTGTCCCTGAAGCAACCACAAACTAGTGTGTATCAGGGCCTATCTGGGGCCTAGGGGGATTGCTGGCCTAGTGCAGCGGGTCACTGACCCCATGCACAGACACCTCTTACCCCTAGCTCTTCCAGGCACTGACTGACTAGCGTCGCTCAGTGACAGCTTCCTATTTCCCTTCAAGGCGAATCCTGACACCCTATTGGTCCCTGGCGTCAGGTGGTGTATCTCTAAGGCTCATGGGACTTGTAGTCCCTGCCTAGAGCCTCTCTACTATTGGCCAGCTTTCGCTCGCTTAATAAATGCGCATGCGCGACATGTAATGGCTGCCGCTTTCTGCGCAAGCGCCAGTGTCCCTAACATGGCGGCGCTCTCAGCCAAGACCTGCCGGGAGTCCTCGGCGACGCGATCGTCGCCCCGACAACCCCCGGGATCTCCTTACCGGGGCGTGCACATCTGCGCGCCTCCGGGACTGGCCACAACCTCCCGACCGCCACGGAGGTAAGCAAATGGAGGGGGGGGGGGGGTAAACAAAGCCCAGAGGGGGACCTGGCTACACCTGTTGTAAAGGTCCCCACTGAAAAGTAAAGCTTTATTTCAGAGGAAAATTGAGGTGAGCAAATTAATGGAAAGAAATAACGTACGCGTTTACACTTATTTTCAATGGAGCCGCATTAGTACATCCATTACATATTGTGGTAGCATTAACACACGGTAATGTCGGCTACATCTGTAATTGCCTTTGACTAATAAGCAAATTACATAGGTTGATTAGAAAATGTAGTGTGTTTTTTGTTTCTGCGAGTGAGGAGGAACATTTAAAACCCACCAAGCTACAACAAACTCTTTCCCACCACTTTAAATGCACGTTCTATCATGGTCCTAAGTTTTACAAAACAGGCATATTGAACCTGCACAGATGCCTCAGGGACCTAATTAAATTGTACCTCCGCGATTAAACTAACAGGATAAATGTAGGTCTAATGGAAAAATTGATGCAAGAACAAAGTGCTCCATTGTTTTTGTTTTGTTTTTAAAGCAATTGCTTCAAAAGCCTGTCCCTTCCCTGCAAGATATTAAACATAGATTAGTCACTGACCTGTTTTTAAGTTCAACCGACTGCATACTGTATGTATTATTTAGAGTTAAGACATTTACTACAACCTCAGTGTTGTTTTATTAAAGAATGCACAGTAGCACAATTTCAGAACATGGTACAGCTAAACCCCGTTATAACGCGGTCCTTGGGGTCCACAACCCAAAGACCGCGTTACAACCGGGGTCGCGTTAAAATTTCACCGACATCAGCTCTGGAGCTTCCTCATTACAGATTTAAATCTCCTCCATTTTGCTGCCTTACCAGTGCTCTCCTCTTCCTGCTGTCCACGTGCTCATATCTCTCTGCTCTGCTCATCTCTCTGCTCTCTTGCCATCGTTTTTTTCAAACATTCAATTCAATGCTTTATTGACTACCAGACACAGACACAGACACAATTAAACATTAATACATTTTGTACAAAACACATGCAGGGATTGAACTCGGGACCTTCTGATACCAATGCCTTGCTTCTTACCTCTACACCATAGGCTTGGTGTGACAAGACAGAACCTATAAATATATTTATCCTCTACAACACAAGGGACATGTCAATGTGAAATCTTAAGGCAATTTCTAGCTGTCTATGACATCACACAGTTCTGTGGTGTGGTGGAAGAACTCTTACCAACATATGCAAGGGTCCTGGGTTCAATTCCTGTATGAAATGGTATAATTAACTTTTTTAATAAATTATTATTTTAATTATGTTGCATAATTTATAAATATATAATTCTTTATTATTCTTTATTAAGTAATAATTATTCATTAATCAATAATGATGTATCAATAATAATTCATTATTAATCATTCTTTATGATTAATTATGTATTATTAATAAGTATGATGATTAATTATTATTAGCAGTTAATTAACTAATTAATAATTAATTAATAATTATGTATTAAGTATTATTAATAATTATTTTTTAATAATTATTAATTAATAATACTATTATTATTAATTATATTATGATTAATAAGTATGATTATTAATTATCATTAACAATTCATAATTTTGACTAATTAATAAGTATTACTAATACCTAATAATTATTAATACCCAATTAGTAATAATAATTATTAATACTTAATTATTAATAAAACTTATTAATACTTAATAACTATTAATAATTAGTAAGTATTAATAATTGTTGTTAATAATTAAGTATTAATAATTATTATTACTAATTGGGTGCTAATAATTATTAAGTAATTATTAATACTTAATTATTAATAACAATTATTAATACTTACTAATTATTAATAATTAGTAAGTATTAATACGTTTCATTAATAAGTAAGTATTAATAATTATTATTAAGTATTTAGTAATAATTATTAATTAGTTAATTAACTGTTAATAATAATTAATAATCATACTTATTAATAATACATAATTAATCATAAAGAATGATTAATAATGAATTATTATTAATACATCATTATTGATTAATGAATAATTATTATTTAATAAAGAATAATAAAGAATTATATATTTATAAATTATACAACATAATTAAAATAATAATTTATTAAAAAAGTTAATTATACCATTTCATACAGGAATTGAACCCAGGACCCTTGCATATGTTGGTAAGAGTTCTTCCACTACACCACAGAACTGTGTGATGTCATAGACAGCTAGAAATTGCCTTAAGATTTCACATTGACATGTCCCTTGTGTTGTAGAGGATAAATATATTTATAGGTTCTGTCTTGTCACACCAAGCCTATGGTGTAGAGGTAAGAAGCAAGGCATTGGTATCAGAAGGTCCCGAGTTCAATCCCTGCATGTGTTTTGTTCAAAATGTATTAATGTTTAATTGTGTTTGTGTCTGTGTCTGGTAGTCAATAAAGCATTGAATTGAATGTTCGGAAAAAAAAAAAACCCGATGGCACACGACGGGCAGACGGGCAGAGAGATGACGTGGACAGCAGGAGAGAGATACGGGCAGAGAGATGATGAGCACGTGGACAGCACAGCTGTAAGAGGAGAGAGAGTGTGTGTAAGGCGGCAAAATGGAAAATTTGAGATGCAGGTAAGCCGGCAAAATGGAGGCTTTCAATTCGGGAGCCATGCTCAGACCGCGTTATAACCGATTCGCGGTATAGCGAGGCGCGTTATAACGGGGTTTAGCTGTATAATCAACCCAGGTTATAATAATAAAGAGGTCTCTCGCAGGAGCAGCAGTACCACTTAGGGACTTCTGGAACTAATCACAGCCATATGTTTAATATGTTAAAACTAGGTGATTACACACACACACGAAAGGAGACAAAGACGACAAAGACCTGCAGATCAATCGGTATACTTCCAATCACATACAATATATTTATGAAGATACTCTCTAATTTGCTGCAAAAGATTCTGGACTTTGTCCAGCCGAGAGAACAAAAAAGATTTTGCAGTGGACACAACGCAATGGACCACATCCAAGTCGCATAAGAAGTAATTTCCAAAAGTACTGAATACGATCTACCTCTCAGCTAACGATTTGTAGATTACGAAAAAGCAATTGATTTGGTCTACACCTCAGCAGCTCAAAATGCACAAAGTGTTGAAGCAGCGTACATTAATGTTCTTTATATTTATGAGGATGGCACGTCAACCATTAGATTATATGAAGACACATGCAAGATAAGGATCAGCAAGGGAGTGCGGCAGGGAGACACTGGGGCTGCGGTCCCAGTGACTGCCACAGCGCACGCCTCGGCGTGCACTGTGCGCACAAACACCGGCCCCCCAGTCACTCAGGGCCGAGTACATGCGTCGGCGCAGATTCAGTAGCCGCGCTGTACTGCAAGATTCCACACACATAAAAAAATTGTGTGTGGAACTTGCGACGGAGCCATGGACACGCCCCCGCCGGCGGTTCAGCCAATGAGGGTGAACCAGCCGCGTGAGGTCATGGCCACGCCCCCGCAAAAACCCAAACACGCCCCCTCCCGTCGCCACCTCTCCCCGCTTTCGTCTTTCTTCAACGGGTCGGCGCCATGACGTTGACGTCATTGCGTCGCGGGCGATTTCCAGCACGTCACTGCCCCCGCCTCCTCAGTCTCCCCCCACCATCCTATCGCGACCTTTGGCTCGCCTTTATGTCGTGGAATCGACAGCTACTTCTGCAGGCGACGTCGGCGCGGTGCAGCACGGCTCCCCCCCTCTCTGGCCCGGGCCTAACGGAGGAGCTACAGGCACCCCCCTATGGAGGAAAGTATCTTCAGAAGCAGGGTGTCCCCAGACCTGAAGCAATGGAGTACAGTATACTGTAACTCCGAGACCCTCTCTTCAATCCTACAGTATGTTTAAAAAATAATAATAATTGTTTGCTTGGACAGCTTCTTTAATTGACCAATTAAAAAATAAATAAAAGGGCAACCTGTTAACCTCAAAGTTGCATTAGTGAACAATAGAGGCAACAACTTCCATGGCCAGCATGAAACCTCTCAAAAGGTAAGTCAACAAAAAATATATATGCTCAGTACCGTGTCCCATGTGACATCACGCTTTTTATTGGCTGCTGGTGGTGAGGCTGTGCCAGCTGCCATATTGTTTCCTTTAAAAAAAAAAACTAAAGTCCAGTGGCGGAAAAGCCCAAACATATATCTGGGAACCAGTGTATAGGTTGCTGCAGGAGCTCAAATGCTAGGTCCTGTATTTCATCCATATAAAGGTAACAACACAAAGGGAGTATATTCAATGATCAGATTAATCTCATTCTCACATACTGTATTGGCTCAATAATTGCTTAGATCTTGGGTATCATGTCATAACGTCCCTTCCTCCTTGGGATGGCCCATAATAAATGAAGTTACTCACTGTGATCCCCCGGTGTTCCTTAGGCGTGCGGCCACGTCCGATGTCCAGTATATCCATAATGAGTGTGTGTGGCGCACAGCAACAGAGAACGGTCTTGTGCACATTGAAAAATTAATTTATTAAAGCTGCATTAAAAAAACGTGGATGGTACAACACTCCCGACGCGTTTCGGCTGTGATGCGATTACCCTCCACCGTTTTTTTTTGTAATGCAGCTTTAATAAATTCATTATTCAATTGCCACAAGACCTGTTCTCTGTTGCTGTGCGTCACACACACTCATTTGTATATCTTGGGAACCGAGCTGAAGTGAGTGATGAGCTGCATGCGCAGTTCAGCAAAAAAGAGAAAAAGCAAAGATATTTGAACATGAAACTGGGTATCTGACGGTTGATTATCCCAAGGAATTTTACACAGGCCAAAAAATCACTTGTTCAGAAATATTTCCTTTTGATGTGATGGCAGGATATACATGCTGTGTATTTTCGGCTTATTGCAGGCTGCAGAATGGAATTCTGAGTTTGCTCTGCTTTTGTATAACACCATTTGCTTCACACTGATTTCAGCACTGTAATAGTGGGAAATTCCCAATCTAAGGAGCATCTAAAAATGAACTAACTAAATAAGAAATGTGTATAACAGAATCCAGTATGTGTATAGCGTTCTCCAAAAATCACTTTCCTTTCCATTGTCCTTTATTTGGTACTTCATAAAAGCAATTAGTCCATTATTTGACAACTTTTCAAATATGTTTTTTTGGGTCCCCCCACCTTGGTTGCCATGAAATAAGATTTTAATCTCTGGTCTTGGAGAACAATATGACCCTCTTGTCAGCCTTTGGTAATGGTCGGTAAAAAGGGGTTGACTTCATTGAAAATTGTGGCTTTTATTAGCATATTTTTTTTTTTCTACTAAATCTAAAAAAAAAAACAGGTACATTTTGCAGAAACTGACAGTCCCAAGAGCTCGGTATACATGGTTAACTCTGGAACACCAGAAATAAAAGTATTTTTAGTTTAACAATAAGCCTGTTATCAAGCACCATGGTTTTAATTTTTTTTTTTTTGGTACTCTAGACTACACACCTGAATCCTTTAGCTCCAAACACATTGTGTCCTGCAGAAATGTAGCTACTTATTGAAAGTTACAAGAAACAACATGTTTGTATTGAGCATCTGCTGCTTAACCTTTTTTAAATATAATTACAGTAGTGAGACTGCATTTTTTTTTTCAATTGAAATTTTACGCATGTTCCAATTCAGCCACCCAAGCGTTGTCAATGACACTGGTAATTAGTGATTTTGACGTGTGACGCTATTAAGGGCATGTTGCAGGAACAGCCGCCGCTCTCCCCGTTCACAAAAACGTTGACTCCTAAGTTTTAAGTGTGTGTGTATCTATATCTCTATCATCTTTAGCCCCCCCCCCCAATGATCTTCCTAGTACTGCGGTTACAAGCCTCCACGTTGCTGCTCCAACACATTTCTGATGTCCACCCTTCATCTCTGACTTGTGTTGTCGTCTTGGGCTTTTGTATCACTTAGAATCCAGTCGAGTACCATCTTTGTGCAACGTTTGTCATTTATTCTTGCGATAGTCTGGGCCCACTGCCATTTTTATTTCTTCACAACATTTTTTTTCCTCTTTGTGTCGCGAGCCTTTCTTCTTTTTCCTGTTTCTTTCAATTGAAGGCCAACCCTGAGGGGAAAAAAAATCCCTGGCGTGGTGTGGGTGGTGCTTTGGCGTCTCCCGTCATCCACTGCTACAATTTCTCTCTCCCTCCAACTGCAGTGAAGATGGCTGCGCGGCGTAAAATGATGGTGCGTTGCCATGGCAACTGGACATTACGTGATGTCGCTACGCGCCGTGTACGTCATGACGTCACATAGTGCCTGGTTGCTGTGCAGCCTCTTCACTGCAGTTGGAGATGGAAATTGCAGCAGGCTAAGGAAGTGCCAGAGACCACCACTAACCCCCCGCCAACTGGATTGAGGACGAAACCCGTAGCCCCGATGTTAGTTCCCGAGTCCTCCGGTCAAACCCGCGAGGTGGCAACCCTGGCATACCCAGCATGCATCTCTCCCTACTTCTTTGCGTTGTCTGAAGCTTCTGATTTCTCTTCCATTTAGGGTCCAAGTTTCACATCCACACATAGAAACAGGCGAAAACGCCGGTAGAAACTTTCCTCTTAAGGACAGTGGAAGATTACTTTCGGCAGATTATCTTGTTTCTTCCAAATGTGCACAATCCCATTTTCCTATTGATTTCATTTAAAGTTCCCATTCATTGTTAAATGCCCGCCAGGTAGATTTAGTCAACAACCTATTCTTAAATTTGATTTCGATCCTTGCAGAGTAGACACATTTGTTGTGCATCACTTGGTCTTGCTGAGATTTATCGGGGCCCACTTTCTTTCTTGCTTTAAGTTCTCTGATTTGTTGCTGGAAGTCTTCTGAACTTGTGGTTAAAAAACATGTCCTCTGCCAATTGTAGGTGACTCATGTTTCACCGTTGATTTTATGATTCCCCCCCCCCCCCCAATTCAATGTCTGAACAATTTTTCAAGTGTTGCTGTGAAAAGCTTTAGGCTGCAGTCCCAGTCATCACTGTGACACACGCCGCCCGGCGGGGGGGGGGGGGGGCGGTTCTCAGGAGAGACTCTTGTCCCTGCAGCGTCCGCCACAGTGGGCACTGCAGTAGCCAGCAGGGACCTGGCCTAAGGAACATTTATGAGAATGCCACATGAACCATTAGATAACATGAAGATAAAGATCAGCAAAAGGTGTGCAACAGGGAGACACAATGTCTAAGCTTTTCACAGCAACACTTGAAAAATTGTTCAAGACATTGAATTGGGGGGGGGGGGGGGAATCATAAAATCAACGGTGAATACATGAGTCACCTACAATTGGCAGAGGACATTGTTATTTTAACCACAAGTTCAGAAGACTTCCAGCAACAAATCAGAGAACTTAAAGCAAGAAAGAAAGTGGGCCTCCGTATAAATCTCAGCAAGACCAAAGTGATGCACAACAAATGTGTCTACTCTGCAAGGATCGAAATCAAATTTAGAATAGGTTGTTGACTAAATCTACCTTGGCGGGCATTTAACAATGAATGGGAACCTTTTAAATGAAATCAATAGGAAAATGGGATTGTGCACATTTGGAAGAAACAAGATAATCTGCCGAAAGTAATCTTCCACTGTGCCTTAAGAGGAAAGTTTTCTACCGGCGTTTTCTGCCTGTTCTCATGTGTGGATGTGAAACTTGGACCCTAAATGCGAAGAGAAATCAGAAGCTTCAGACAACGCAAAGAAGTAGGGAGAGATGCATGCTGGGTATTGCCAGGGTTGCCACCTCGCCGGGTTTGACCCGGAGACTCCGGGAACTAACCTCGGGGCTACGGGTTTCCGTCCTCAATCTCCAGTTGGCGGCGGGGTGCAGTGGCGTCTCTGGCATCCTTCCTTAGCCTGCTGCAATTTCCATCTCCAACTGCAGTGAAGATGGCTGCCACAGCAACCAGGCACTATGTGACGTCATGACGCTACACGGCGCGTAGCGACATCACGTAATGTCCAGTTGCCATGGCAACGCACCATCATTTTACGCCGCGCAGCCATCTTCACTGCAGTTGGAGGGAGAAATTGTAGCAGGATGCCGGGAGACGCCAACGCACCACCACACCACGCCAGGGATTTTTTTTCCCCTCAGGGTTGGCCTTCAATTGAAAGAAACAGGAAAAAGAATGAAAGGCTGCGACACAAAGAGGAAAAAAAATGTTGAAGAAATAAAAAATGGCAGTGGGCCAGACATATCGCAAGAATAAATGACAAACGTTGCACAAAGATGGTACTCGACTGGATTCTAAGTGATATCAAAAGCCCAAGACGACAACCACAAGTCAGATGGAAGGGTGACATCAGAAAATGTGTTGGAGCAACGTGGAGGCTTGTAACCGCAGTACTAGGAAGATCATTGGGGGGGGGGGGCTAAAGATGATAGAGATATAGATACACACACACTTAAAACTTAGGAGTCAACGTTTTGTTGAACGGGAGAGCGCGGCTGTTCCTGCAACATGCCCCTTAATAGCGTCACACTTCAAAATCACTAATTACCAGTGTCATTTGCACATACGCTTGGGTGGCTGAATTGGAAATGCTTGTAAAAATTTCAATTGAAAAAAAAAAATGCAGTCTCACTACTGTAAATTATATTTAAAAAAGGTAAAGCAGCAGATGCTCAATACAAACATGTTGTTCTTGTAACTTTTCAATAAGTAGCTACATTTCCTGCAGGACACAATGGTGTTTGGAGCTAAAGGATTCAAGTGTGTGTAGTCTAGAGTACCAAAAAAAAAAAAATTAAAACCATGGTGCTTGATAACAGGCTTATTGTTAAACTAAAAATACTTTTATTTCCTGGTGTTCCCAGAGTTTAACCATTGTATACCGAGCTCTTGGGACTGTCAGTTTCCTGCAAAATGATACCTGTTTTTTTTTTTTAGATTTATGTAGAAAAAAAAAAATATGCTAATAAAAAGCCACAATTTCTTCCATTGAAGTCACCCCTTTTTACCGACCATTACCAAAGGCTGACCAGAGCGGTCATATTGTTCTCCAAGACCAGGAGATTAAAAATCTTATTTCATGGCAACCAAGGTGGGGGGACCCAAAAAAACATATTTGAAAGTTGTCAAATAATGGACTAATTGCTTTTATGAAGTACCAAAAAAGGACAATGGAAAGGAAGAGTGATTTTTGGAGAACGCTATACACATACATGGATTCTGTTATACACATTTCTTATTTAGTTAGTTCATTTTTAGATGCTCCATTAGATTGGGAATTTTCCCACTATTACAGTGCTGAAATCAGTGAAGCAGAATCGGTGTTATACAAAAGCAGAGCAAACTCAGAAATTCCATTCTGCAGCCTGCAATAAGCCTGAATATACACAGCATGTATATCCTGCCATCACATCAAAAGGAAATATTTTCATGAACAAGTGATTTTTTGGCCTGTGTAAACTTCCTTGGGAATCAACCTGTCAGATACCCAGTTCATGTTCAAATATCTTTGCTTTTTCTCTTTTTATTGCTGAACTGCGCATGCAGCTTCATCACTCACTTTCCAGCTCCGGTTCCCAAGATATCCAAAATGAGTGTGTGTGACGCACAGCAACAGAGAACAGGTCTTGTGGCAATTGAATAATGAATTTATTAAAGCTGCATTACAAAAAAAAACGGTGGAGGGTACTCGCATCACAGCACGAAACGCGTAGGAGTGTTGTACCATCCACCGTTTTTTTAATGCAGCTTTAATAAATTAATTTTTCAATTGCCACAAGACCTGTTCTCTGTTGCTGTGCGCCACACACACTCATTATGGATATACTGGACATCGGACGTGGCCGCACGCCTAAGGACACACGGGGGATCACAGTGAGTAACTTCATTTATTATGGGCCATCCCAAGGAGGAAGGGACGTTATGACATGATTACCCAAGATCTCAAGCAATTATTGAGCCAATACAGTATTGTGAAGACTGAGATTAATCTGATCATTGAATATACTCCCTTTGTGTGGTTACCTTTATATGGATGAAATTACAGGACCTAGCATTTGAGCTCCTGCAGCAACCATATACACTGGTTCCCAAGATATTATGTTTTGGGCTTTTTCCCGCCACTGGACTTTACGTTTTTTTTTTTAAAGGAAACAATATGGCAGCTGGCACAGCCTCACCACCAGCAGCCAATAAAAAGCTGTGATGTCATTGGGACACGGTACTGAAGCATATATATTTTTTGTTGACTTACCTTTTGAGAGGTTTCATGCTGTCCATGGAAGTTGTTGCCTCTATTGTTTCACTAATGCAACTTTGAGTTAACAGGTTGCCTTTTTTATTTATTTTTTAATTGGTCATATTAAAGAAGCTGTCCAAGCAAACAATTATTATTATTTTTTAAACATACTGTAGGATTGAAGCAGGGGGTCTCCGGAGTTACAGTATACTGTACTCCATTAGCTTCAGGTCTGGGGACACCCTGCTTCTGAAGATACTTTCCTCCATAGGGGGGTGCCTGTAGCTCCTCCGTTAGGCCCGGGCCAGAGAGGGGGGGAGCCGTGCTGCACCGCGCCGACGCTCGCCTGCAGAAGCTGTGCGATTCCACGCACATACAGGCGAGCCAGCGTCCGCGATCGGAGGTGGGGGGAGACTGAGGGAGGCGGGGCAGTGACGTCGCTGGGCCAATCGCCCGCGACGCACTGACGTCAACGTCATGGCGCCGACACGTTGACGCAGCCCCGCTCTCATTGGAGGTTTTCAGCCGACAGCGCGCTGAAAAACAGCTTGGCGCTCGGCTGAAAACTCCAACGCCTCAGCACGCCTCAGCACGCCTGCGGACGCTCACGCGAGACCCCTCTCAAGGCATCCTCATTGAGGATGCAGGGGCTGAGCGTCCGCACGCCTCAGCACGGCCTGTCCTTCTATGGACTCGGCCTAAGCCGTAAAGGCTGCTTTTCGAAGCTCCTGCTACCTGCGGTTCGATAGGAAGCCGTGACGTCATCTTAAACAGCTTCCTATTGGGCCTGCATGACACGGGAGCATTAAAAAAAAGGTAGAGAGATACTAGCAGACCCCCGGCTTAGAATATATAGATTATTAATTTATTCATTTTATATTTATCAGCAGAGCTTAACAATACTGTATGTTGTTGATTAATGGGTTTTCATGGTGTGTAAGGGACTCAAAGAGGGGAGAGAAGAGGAGAGGGGAGGAAACAGGGAGAGGGGAGGAAAGAGGGAGAGAAGAGGAGAGGGGGAGAGAAGAGGAGAGAAGAGGAAAGGGGAGGGGGGAAACCGGGCTGTAGTCTGCCTTCAACAACAAAAAAATAATCTCCTGAGTTTTGCCAATAGACTTTAGGAGCCAGGTGGAGCGCTGAAGCTCCTCTCAGGCTGTGGGAGGGCTAGAAATCAGACCATTACATTCCCAATAATCCCTGCCTGCAGGGCCAGGAGAGAGAAGTCACTGCATCAGTGGGAGATTTATCTAATCCCCTGAAATTCTAAAGAAGAATACAGAGATTAACATGACATAAAAGGGAGGGAGGGAGGGATTCTGTACAGTATACTGGGAAAGTGGCGAGACGTCACATTACCCGTAAACATAGGCCCTGCTCTAATTACTTATACCAGTATGGGTGTGCTTTAAAAACACAGGGCACTACAACTTCAAAGGAAAGTCTAAACCCATGGTTATTCTGGCACGTTCCGCATACATTTATAAAGACATGATTGCTTAAGGCTACGGCCCGCTGCCTGCGCTGCACGCCTGCAAGTTCCCCGGGCTGCAGTGAGCTGCAAGGGGAAAGACGGGGGGGGGGGAAGGGAGGGTGACGGGGGTGCGGCAGGATTCCCTTTATTGGCTGAACCGCTGGGGGTGTGGCCTAGCGCTCCGTCGCTAGTATTGATCACAATCTTCCAGTTTGCAGGAAAAACTGGCCGCGCAACGTGGCGGCGGCCACCCCTTGCAGTGGGCCCGGCCCCATTAGGGCATCTCTTGGCCTAAGTCAGGGTGCTCAACTCCAGTCCTCAAGACCAAACCAACAGGTCAGGTTTTCAGGATATCCCTGCTGCAGTACAAGTGGCTCAATCAGTCTCTGCTTCAGCACAGGTGGCTCAATCAGAAGCTCAGTAGTCGACCGAGTCTCTGATTGAGCCACCCGTGCTGAGGCTGGGATATCCTGAAACCCGGACCTGTTGGGGGGCTTGAGGACTGGACTTGAGCAACCCTGGTTTAAGGCAATCAAGCAGTGCGAAAATAGATTGCACATATGTATTAAATATGTCACTGTTTTGCAAGGAGGATACACCCAGACACGCAGCTTTTATTTGAGCACATCCTTGGATAAAGTAGAAAAGGACAGACATTTGTGCACACATCTAATGTGACATTCATTCCATTTTTAGTCATAGTTTTGGCAATGCCACTCTCTGTACAGACCTCACTACTGTATCAGGGGCCCTTAGCCCTTGGACTACTTACCTTTAACTGTGAGCGGCCCAGGACATGGTAACTACGGCATGGGGACCGACTCTCCGTGGGCCCCATCACGTAGTGACAACACCATCCGCGAAAGGGCTTATTTTGTGTGGGCGGGATCGCGTCCCCATTGACCTCAGGACGCGATCTAACCAGTGAGAAAACGGAGGAGAATCCTGCGGTTTCCTCTAAAAAATGGCCGCTGCGGTCACATGACTGCTATTGAAAGCAGTCACGTGACCACACTGTGCCCAACGGTCCGTGGCATTCAGGCACCGTGACCCATCCGGCACTCACAGGGTTAATAATGAAACCGATGTTTAATTCATACAAAGAATTTATTTTAAGCCACGCAGGGGTATAACATTTTTAGCACAGTGCTCGGTCTTAAAAATAACTTCTATTTTTTTGTTGTACCACAGAGGTAAATGTTTTAGTAATAGTCTGAAAATAAATCCTTTTTAAAAAGGATGGTGTCCTCCTGTTTACATATACTTATATATATATTGTTACGTACAGCCAGGAAGAGGGCAACAGGTCTGTCCCATGATTGGACATGCTCAGGCCAGATGTCACCGCCTTTCCCTTGTCACTCAAGAGCAGCACCAGGGAGTGGGGAAACCCCAAATTGACTACTGGCAGGCCTGCGTTTACCAGGGCAGACTAGTAGCCATAGATGGCATGGCTGTACACACGCACACACACGCACGCGCGCGCACACACACACACACACACACACACACACACACACACACACACACACGCACGCGCGCACACACACACACCTTGTTTTGTACCTGTACTTCCACCGCTAAATTAAAACCAGTTTCTAAATACGTAGCCTACCACAGGGGTGGCTAACTCCAGTCCTCAAGACCCCCCCCAAGTCAGGTTTTAAGGATATCCATGCTTCAGCACAGGTGGCTCAGTTGTTGAACCACAACCTGTCCAGCATTTAATAGCTACAGTACCGTATCTTTCCTTGTGTTTGGTCTCTTTTATAACCTTAATGTTGTCTTTTTTCACCCACTTTTAGTAACTTAAGTGCCTTGAGTCCCATTGGGAGAAAAGTGCTATATATAAGTTATTCAAGTTTTTATTACTATAAAATAAATATGATTTCAATTTGTCACTGTTGCAGCGAAGTACATTGTAACTAAACAAGGGTTATATGTTTGGATGTTTATACGACTATCACTACCGTGAAAATAAGACATTGGCGATTGCTTACAGGCACAAAACTTCCAAAAAATGGTCTTGATCACAAACAAGAGGCTAGGTAAAGATTATAAAAGCCCTTCTGAGCAGGCAGTTAACATAGAAGCAAAAAAGTCTTAAAAAAAAAATGTTTATACTTGTAGATCACTTTGGTGGGACTTGTCCTTTAAGGCTGGTAAAACATTAACACTTCACAGCTGACGTGACCGGCAGAGCCTGACCTGCGCCAGGCAGCAGAGATATTGAACGGTCACACAAAGCTATTAATTCTCTGTATGGTATTCACACCGTTACATTTCTGAACTTCATGCATTCCCTGCAGCGCAGTCACAGTACAGTCATGCAAATAAAGCAACAACACAGGAAGTCACGGGAACTCACGTAAATCTCTGTAGCAAATCAGCCCATGGGGGTTTTTTTTTCTTCCCTAACATTATTATTTATCCAACAGATTCATGCCACACAGTAGCAACTGATACACTGTTGCCATTCCCCCATCTATTACAGCAAGGCCTCGCTTCTCGGCGCCCCACTTTTCAGCGATCCGCTGATACGGCGGCACCGAGAAGGGGGCCGCCATGTCTCCCTCAGAGGCTGTTGCCACCGGCGCGCATGCGCAAAACGTAGCTTGCGCGCGCACCAGGGGGAAATTGCCGGTTTGCGCATGCTCACAGCTGGAAATCGCCGGTTCCGCTTTCAGGCAATTTTCACTATACGGCGGGCCCTTAGGATGGAACCCGCCCTATGGCCGGGGCCCTGCTGCACTCATTTTTTACTGCATATGTGTCCATGGAAAACTCCATTAACTGTAGGGTTGTTTCATGCCAGGAAGTACAATTGAGTGCAGCTAACTGTTAATGCAAAAGTTTGGCTCCTCTGAATTATCTAAAAGTGTAGTTTACTGGACAGTCTGTCAAATTGAAGGGCTGGAAATGTATGAAGTTACAGAGGGGTTTTTTCATTAGCCGCTTTGGTGCTCTTTGGACGTACATTCACAGAAGTCAAGGGGAAGTCATTAGCCGGCACTATGGCAGTTTAATTAATAACCCCAGGATCTCCTTTACATCACGGATCATAACTACCCATTACCCAAACCATTTTTCCCCTGACGTTAACCCATATCCACAAGCCTAATTATATGCCAAAAAAAACGCCGAAATACATCTCATTGGAACAGGCTTCATGTAATCGTAGCAGTTATCTTCCAATAACGTGACATTAAGCATGCCGTAGCATTACTCCGATCCATACCCCGAAAAGAGAAAATCTATTCCAACTTCCCATCATTTTCTTTTCCTGGAACCATATGGTAGTGGGCATCATAGGGTTAAGTCTATGCTTAGCTTGAGTAGGACAGAAATTCAATCCTGCAGGTAGTACCATAAAAAGCCCCCTCCTCCTAATACCTGCAGGTAGTCTTTGGTTTCTCCCATAGCTGAAAAATGCAACATACAAACATACAAACATACCAGTGATAAAGGATATATATTAAACATTGTTACCCGCCCCACGTGCCC
Source organism: Ascaphus truei (assembly GCA_036426205.1). Taxonomy (NCBI): domain Eukaryota; kingdom Metazoa; phylum Chordata; class Amphibia; order Anura; family Ascaphidae; genus Ascaphus; species Ascaphus truei. Next base: position 77,242,066 of record CM071570.1, read on the forward strand.
ACTGCCATATGGTTCCAAGGGGGGGGGGGGGAAATGTATGGTAAGTTGGGATACATTTTCTCTTTTCTTGTTCCCTATGGCAATGGGCAAACCCTAGCAATAGGGACATACCCAAGTAATAATACAAGGGAGAGAATTAATGAATATTGCAATCATATTTATTTTCTTCTGGGAGGATAAACAGCCTATCCGACTTTGAAACTCTGTACCCGGTTGAGATAAGTTTTTAGACATCTCACGACATCGAGATTGTGTCATTTTTACTCTTATTTCCCGACTTTTGGCAAAATGAGGGAATAACAATTTCTTGATCAGAAATTGAGATACCACTTTAGACAGAAAATAGTAAACTGGCCGCATGTCTGCCTTATCCTGGTGAATGGTAAAGAATTCTGTAATAGACAGTTGATATTAACTTTTTACTTGTGTCCAAAAGGGGTCCCTAGAATTTTATTTGAGCACCCTTTGCCTCTCAGGACTTGCCACGCCATCTCCAAACAGCCAAGGTTGGTTGCTCTGGGTTTGGATGTTTCACAGTGCCATGATGTAACAACCCTTGAACATTCGGCAGGTGCCAAGAAGTGTCGTCATATTTATTACATGGGCGAACCATGGTCTCCATGGCCAATACGGTACTACTAGTATTACCTCTGCCTCATCGGTTTTTATTTCTCAGTACCTTCGCAATAAGAGGGATTGGAGGATAGTGATATGCCAGTTTGAACTGATATTTGAAGCCAGGGCATCAATCTGCATTGCACAGGGATGATATTCTGGAACCAGGGCCACGTGTAGGGTGTGGATGAGGCCAGGTAGCTTAACTCGTCCTCTTTTGAAAGCACACCAAGTCCTGTTACATTTTCTTAACTTTATTGGGAAGCATCAGACATATAAAGGCACTTGTAAATGGTATGGTGTGGTGAGAGAGTGCTTCTCTAGGGCGAAGGTGCTTTTAGTTAGAAGAAGGTAAAAACGGAATGGCCTTGCCAGAGGGTAGAAGCATAAGAGGTACTCACTCAGCCTGCTTAGGATGGAAAAGGAAGTATGTCACAATTGTCACACAGGAATAGCCTGAGGACCAAACTACCTGTGAACACAGACAGGGGAGTATGGAAAAGTCCATTTTAACTTGGAGGACTAGAGATGTTAACAGAAATGAACAATCCTGGTCCAGGACAGATGAAATAACCTTGCACAGGCTGGGATACGTGGCCACCAGGTCTGCTTCGGGTTGACCCCAACGCTTTACTATTTCGTGAAACACGTGGCTGTCTTCGGCCCATTCTCCAGGGTGAATTGTATAGCGACTGAGGTAACCTGCTGTTGTGTTTTGTGGCCCTCGTATATGTACGGCTGTAATGTTTGTGACACGGTCCTCTGCCCATGAGCATATTTCTGATGTCGATATCAGAAGCTTCCCCCGCTTTGTTCCGTCATATATTTTACAACAGTGCTGTTGTCGGATTTTAGTTGTATATTTCCACTTCTTGTGTGTCCTTGGAACGCTTCTATTTCTTTCTGAACTGCCTTACGTTCTAGCAGATTTGCTGGTAACTGTTGGTACCTCGCACCAACTGATCTCTCACCTGTGTCTGTGGTGATAGGTAACCAATGTACTTGGTGTAATGTATGCCATTTTAAATGGCTCATTTGTGGGATAGATATATAGCGACATAGAATATATAATATTTTTTGTGTATGTGTCATATCTTTTGGATTTCCGTTCCATTGTTGAAGAGGCCTCATATGAAGCCCTGGCCACTTTACCACATTCAGGGTTTGTGATGTGAATTTTTCAGGAGTTTCCTACAAATCTGTTGCGAAAGTGAAGCTCGCTATCCTGAGCTCTCGTTTGGGCCGCTAGGTCTTGTCCGTTTGCCTCACATAAAAGGCCCTTCTCATGCTACTGTATTAAATTCAACTCCCAACAACTTTAGTAACTGTGTTAGTAGGCTCTTGTTTTTGTTCACAATCCAGCCATGATGTTGTAGAAAGGAAATTACTACCTCTGTGTCTTCCAAGGCCTGGTCCATGGTGCCTTTGCCCGGCGCGGAGGCTATGACATCACCCGAGTGAAGCGGGTGCTTTTCTTGTCCATGGTGGACGCGCCGTGGGGGTGTACCTGGGGGCGTCACGGAGATGGTTCGCCCTCATTGGGCAAACCGCTCACGTGACATGCGTGTCGCGCCAAGAAATCAGTTTCAACTGATTTATTGCGCAACGCGTTCCCCCCTCCTGCCTCCGCTCGTGTGTTCTATGGGCGTGATCAATGCCTTAAGGCAATCTGATCGTGCCCCGCGTGGACGCCTCCGTGCGGCCTTTGACACCATGGCCTAATAACCAATCTTTTTTTCTGTGATTTCACCAGCAGGTCGTCCAAGTAAGAGTATATTTCTGTGCGTGGTTTTTCTTGCGACTAGATATGGACGAGTCAGTCATCGGAGGTATTTCCCACAATTTCACGTCCTTTTGTAGAGGAAAAAAAAAAAAAAGAAGAGGATATATTCAGCTGAATTTCTTGGGAATCATAAGTTTCCTTACCTGGCTGGGCCAATTCTGATCCCGCCATATCCTTAATCACTTGATGCAGTGGAAAACACCTGTTTTTTCGTTGGGTCTCACCAAATAGCTCATCTATTCTCTGACTTATATTCTGTTCTGAGGATTCCCCGTATTCTGATATCTGAGAAATCACTGGTATTGAACATCTGATGAGGACTCATTATCCAAATTAGTTTGAGATCTCTTTTGTGTTTGTTTAGCTGTTTGTTGTACTGCTGACAACACTAAGTTACCAAATTCTTCATTCATGATAGGAAGTTGTTCACTTGTATCTCCTACTGGTGCTTAAAAAAAAAAAATGTAGCAATCCAAGTGTTTTTTTTCTTTTCTTCCTTTTTTAATACAGGTATGAAGCAGGGGGTCTTCTGAGCTGAACCCCATTTATTTCAGCTCTGGGGAACCCCTGCTTCCAGAGATACTTACCTATGTTTGGGGGTGCCGGTATGTCTGCAGCTTTCAGCTTCCTCGTCACCTGGGCCAATATTAAGCATCACCGGGTGATGTCACGGCTTCCTATTGGCCCGCAGGGTCCCAGAGGTTTGCAAAGCAGCCATTTACTGAACCCTGGAGTGGTTACCAGCAACCCCTATAGGAGGTAAACACCTCTGGAAGCAGGGAGTCCCCGGAACTTTAATGAATGGGTTCAGCTCTGGAGACCCCGTGCTTCAATCTTGTATAAAAATAAAAAAAGAAGGAAGGATTTGCCCATTTAAGAAAGTCTTTGCAGAGCTTCTTAACTTCCAATGTAGGTTTCTCACAAGCTCTGCAGCTTCTTTTATTGCAGAACCTCCATTGCCAATAGAAGTTCCCTCTTCTGGCTGTGCCAGAGGAACAGTGGTGATAAAAAATACTTTTAGTCCTGCATAAATCAACTCTCTTTACATGTCTCCTAAAACCAAGGGCTCGCTCTGATTTAGGCAGCGACCCTTTGTTTGTAGCAGACTCCATGCGGACTTCTGAAATTGTTTTTTTTTTCTCTCCACACAGCTCTGCGCTGCCAAGTGGCTTTTTAAATTTGAGGCCGTCGCTCCTCTGACATCATCACGAGACCTCCAATCAGAGCGCTGGAGCTGGCCACAGGCATGGGGAAGCGGAAATAAGTGTTTACCTCAAGTTAAGAAAGGAGAGGGATAAAGAACCCAGGAAATAATGCTATGTTAATTAACACAAGCCTAACTGTGGCGTTACACCCATGTAAAAGCCCCTTTTCAGGGTTTGGTTGTGAGCAACGCCAAGAGTAGATGTGACCTAACATTGTTGGTTACTGTAAGTCCTTGCGTTAACCTTAAAGGCCTTTCGTGGACATGCCATGTTATGAGAATGATAATGTCTCGCTTGCATGACATCAACGTCGTTATAGTTAAACCCAATCCTGTTTACGGGAGAAAACATGGCTCAACGTCATATCCTTTGAAGATACACGTGATGTTAATGTAACGTTACCTTAAGTCACTTAACAGAGTTTGTGCATATCTGGGCCTACGTATCTTCCCAAAAGTGTTGCATGGAGGAGATTTGCTTTAAAAAACGTGAAATTCTGCTAGAACACTAGGAAGAAAACCAACTGGAATCTCCAACATTATTTTTTAGAATTTAAAATATTTTATATTATAAACTCATAATTTTATAACTTGTTCATGTAGCGCTTTTCTCCCAATGGTACACAAAGCATTTCCCAATTACAGTATAGTGCACGGTAGTACATAGGATTGTTACAGACACAGTCCCTGCCCAGATGATCTTACAATCTATGATTTTGGTGCCTGAAGCGCAGGGAGATAAAGTGACTGGTCCAAGGTCATAAGGAGCCGACACTGGGATTTGAACCAGGCTCCCCTGATTCAAACGCAGGGTCTACAGAGTCAGTGTCTTTACTCACTGAGCCACTCCTTCTATTTATAAAGATACAGTAGTAAATAGAATAGATGCAGACCCTCCAATTGTACAGATTTGGCCGGTACAGCACCATTTTGGATAGTGTTGCACCAGCCACCATGCAGTGTCCTGCTTGTGTCGGTTTGCCCTGCTGCTGTGCACACACTCACTACCTCTCTGCGACCAAGGGCCAATCAGAATGTTCGTCGACGCTAATTGGCCATTTGCGCAAACTGGCCAGCCTATCAGCAGAGATTCGAATTGGCCTGTGATTGCAATATGTATGCGAGCAGACGCGGGAAACACAGTATTGGAACCCCCAGAAATCACTCTGCTGTGCGGTGGTGACTGCTCTGCACCCGCAGCCCCGTTCCCTCTGCATGTTCCTTCTCAGCTTGGGAGTAAGTGGCAAGGAGTCTCCTATAATAATGTGTTAGGACATGGGTATCTTTATATGTAAATGTCTTATGCAGGTTATTCGTGGTCTATATCAGGGGGGCTCAATGCCAGTCCTCAAGCCCCCCCTCTCCCCCCCCTGCAACAGGTCAGGTTTTCAAGATATCCCAGCTTCAGCACAAGTGGCTCAATCCGAGGCTCAGTCAAAGACAGGCTCGGACTGAGCCACCTGTGCTGGAGCTGGAATATCCTGAAAACAAGACCTGTTAGGGGGGCTTGAGGCCTGGAGTTGAGCACCACTGTTCTATGTAAGGGGTGTTGGGGGTCTGTGCACCTTTTTTCATGTGAGAAATGTTAGCGGGCATGAAGATGTATACATCTACCCATCTCGTATACTATATACTGGTCCTGTAGAGAACACCAACATATTGTAGTTATAGACCTTCTTTTCTACATTTAACAACTACTGTACTTTGTATTTTGCCCACTACAAATGTTTGAGAGCCACAAACTCCATGTGTATACGGCTCTCAGACCCTCAATAAAGCTGCTCACTTCCAGTGCACATTTAGTCATGATGCAGCCAGACCTACAGCAAGTAGACAGACGCTGCCGAAGACAATGGAAGAGGTTAAACAAAAGTGAATGGCAATGCAGTATGTGAATAGGACATAACTGCACAAGGTAAAAGCTTATTGGAATTTGGTTTAAAAAAAATAAAAAATTTAAGTGGAAGATGAAAGCCCCATGGGCAATTTAACCGTTACATGTAAAAATGATGCACGCTGAATAAACAAAGTTAATGATAAAACATGAACGCCGGTATTATCTGTAATCCTATGTTAACATGACCAGCTGGCTCCAGTTTATCCAAAACAGTGTCAACCAGCTCATCATTTTGCAGCTTCCTCTTTCTTCTTGAGCACGGCACAGTTTTGCCACAAGGAAAAGGAGGATTTAGAAACCCAGACAGTCTGAGATCACCCTTAGTAATCTGAAGCCATCTGTTCATCTTGTACTCCACCTTCAACAAAGCTGTCCGGTCCCCCCTTTTCCAAGCATGGATTTAAAATCCTGTGTGCTGGGTAGGAGTGAGTCCACCATTTCATTTGTTCTGTGGGGATAAATCCCAATTATTACACATGGTCTCCTTTAGGAACCCTGCTTTGTTCCTTTCATTGGCGCCAAAGCAAACAAAAGTTGCCTACTTGTCAGGCAAATCAACTTGTATAACTTTATATTTCCAAACAGTCGCGCGTGTGTAAAGTACGGGCATACCCCGCATTAACGTACGCAATGGGACCGGAGCATGTATGTAAAGCAAAAATGTACTTAAAGTGAAGCACTACCTTTTCCCACTTATCGATGCATGTACTGTACTGCAATCGTCATATACGTGCATAACTAATGTAAATAACGCATGTGTAACAGGCTCTATAGTCTCCCCGCTTGCGCACAGCTTCGGTACAGGTAGGGAGCCGGTATTGCTGTGCAGGACGTGCTGACAGGTGCATGCGTGAGCTGCCGTTTGCCTATTGGGCGATATGTCCTTACTCGCAAGTGTACTTACTTAACGTGAGTGTCCTTAAACTGGGGTATGCCTGTATAGACATAGATCACGTTTTGGCGAAATAAATATACAGTCAAATATATTTGACATGTCGGAGAGAGCCCAGTGGCATTTTTCTTCTGGGTGCAATGAGTTTATTTCATCATCAGGTGCGCAAGATGAATCCGAGAAGAGCAGCAGAGTCTCACAGCTCTATAGGCAGCTGTCCATCTCAGCATTGTCATTATTAATAATAATAATAATAATAATATATTATGTGTGTGTGTTCCCTGGCCCTCCCTCTGTACCTCCGCTGCGGGGGGTGATCGCGGGCGCTGTCAGGGACGAGCAGCAGACCTGCTGGCACATTAGGAAGGTGGGGGCTGTGCAGGAAGCGTTCCGAGGCGGCCTGATAGTACAGGGCGCCGCCATGTTGTGTCTCGCACATGCGCAGTACCAATGCGCGACGGGAGGCCCTGAGGAAGTTCGCGCATGCGCAGTGAATAGCGCGCGAAGGCTGGCCAATAGAAGAGAGGCTCTGAGCTGGGACTACAATTCCCATGAGCCTCAGCAGGGACACGTGATGCCGGAGATGCACGCTAGCAGTGCGCCCCGGGGAAGCAAGGGGAGAGGAGGTGTGTGTTTCAGGGGGTCAGTGACCCACCTGCATAGGCCAGAGATTTCCCTTAGGCCCCAGTGCAGACCCTGAGTCACCACCAGCTTGTGGTACTGAAGGGAACAGAGATAGATATATATATATATATATATATTAGAGAAAAAGAGAAAAGAAGCGCCCGATCCTTGTGCAAAATCAGATGAACAAAGTTTTAATATCTCATGGACAAGACAAATGGACACTTACAATTTGTCTGATAAAATAAAGCATGTTATGGGACCTGCCCATGCACCAACTGAGGACTCCTCGGTCTCTTCTTTGTGTGCGAGTGTCAGTATTGGCTCCAAAAAGGATGTTGCTGTCAGCTGCTGTCTCCAGGGGAGTAATCCTTGGTGTTTGTGAGCACTCAATCTCCACATGCAGCCGCCATTTAGCCTTTCTTCTCACACTTGAAACCGGAAAAAAATCTTCAGGCAAGTCCTTGCCTTCTCACGCTGGTGCTGGGAGCTGGTGCTGGTGCTGGGAGCTGCCCTGTCACTGTAGGCTCACTGCCAGATATCCCTACGCGTTTCTTCCGACTCTGCGGATTTCATCAGGGGATCCCAGCAGCTCCCAGCACCAGCGTGAGAAGGCAAGGACTTGCCTGAAGATTTTGTCCGGTTTTCAAGTGTGAGAGAAAAGGCTAAATGGCGGCTGCATGTGGAGATTGAGTGCTCACAAACACCAAGGATTACTCCCCTGGAGACAGCAGCTGACAGCAACATCCTTTGGAGCCATCTACTGACACTCGCACACAAAGAAGAGACCGGGAGTCCTCAGTTTTGCATGGGCAGTCCCATAACATCTTTATTTTATCAGACAAATTGTAAGTTCCATTTGTCTTGTCCTAGATATTAAAACTTTGTTCATCTGATTTTGCACAAGGATCGGGCGCTTCTTTTTCTCTTTTCTCTAATAGGTACTGTGGGAGTTCGGTTAGCCCAGAAGAAGCAGCCTGGACCTTTTGCAAATCAACTTATCATGGACACATGTGGACTAATGTATTTTTAATATCACTTGCATTATGGTTCTAATCTGTATTGAATTTTTCATTGCTTATCACAAGAACCCATTTTTTTTATATTTGCATTTTTTAGTTAAGTCCCAGTGACACTCAGTGTCATTTTTACCCACAATAATTGGCAATATTTTTTTTTATTGCTTTTTTTTATTTTTATTTTTATATGTTATGCACACTTCTTTTTTTGTTTTTGTGTTTTTATCTAATAGTCACTTTTAGTTTTTCCTGCCAGAATACATTTAGTTATTTTCACACCACTGTATATTGGGCATATTTGCCTGGTGCAAATTCTTGCCACATCTATCAGGGCTGCAGCAATTTAGGTGTAGTGTGTGAAGGGCGCTGTCTATATTTTCTGTCATATATATATATATATATATATATATACACAGCATACCCATTACTGTACTAGCAGACAGGGACACAGTATTCTTTCTGCGCTGCTGTGCGGTCAGTGGTTTGGGAGCAAGCTGCTGGAGACAAGCGACTACGCTGGATCGGCGGATCCTTTGTGAAGCTCATTTACCGACTGCGGACGCAAGGTATTATAAATAAGTGCACCAACACCGGTACCTGCAGGCGCTGATCCCGCCTTGGGGGAGGGTTTCTTTGGGAACACTGGGTTGAGTGACCAAGGGACTGGTCCAGTACAATGGACACGGTGTGGGGTACACGCGGTGGTGGGAAACGGGGACATTGCTCCAGTTGAAGTGTGGCAAGGCCACAGGTGTCTGATTGCTAAGTACCAGCCATTCATGCACTGTGATTATATGTGTTATGTGTGTGATAAGTGTATAATTAGGTTTTGTATTCACTTGCTAGTAAAAGGTTACAACGTTGCTTATTATCATTATTCTTGCCTAAGGGAATCTTACTTATTGGGGATCCTGGGTAAGTGGAGGCGCTGCCAAGTACATATTGTTACCCCAGGCTCCCAGTTAGAGAGTCAATTAGGAGTCAGAGAGGAGTGTTGGGTGAGGGTGCGTCATTTGTCACAGCACTTTCCAACTACTCCCCCCCTCTCTCCTAATTCTGTGTCACGTAGGGTTGCCAAGTGGCTTTTCCAAAAATACTGGACACAATGGTGAAAAGTGCAAGACACGATCGAGACACACACACACACACACACACACACACCTCTCTCTCTTCGCTCCATGCCGTTTCCTCCTCTTTTTGGCCCCACCCTCAGGCTCCTGACACCTCCTGATTGGCTAGATTACCCAGCAGCCAATCAGGATGGAGGAAGCTGCCCAGCCTCCTAGCAACAGCTATGCTCTCTCCCTGCTCGGGGTAATCCTGTGGTCCCCAAAAGCCGGTCAGGTCACTATGTCCAGAGAGGTAATAACGGACACATACATGTCCAGCATTCCCTATGTGTCTGTGACACACAGACACACTACTCCCCTCCCTGCCAACAAGTTAGCTAGTGGCAGAAATGAGAGCACGCTCAATCCACGAGCCTCACTCCCACTCCAGCACGTCCCTCCACCCCCCGCTGTTCACTTGCTTCTCCCCACCTGATGAAGCAGCACAGTGCTGAATGACCAGCAACAGTTGGTGGACACGGCAGCGACTGATAGCTCAGTCAGCACTACGCCTCAACATAGGTGCCAGAATTACACTTTTAGGCGCCTGGCATTTTCCATCTCGGATGGATTAGCAAAGAACTTTATTGGGATCACCAGTGCAACCTTGTGCAGATGTTGCACTTTATTTCAATGTGTACCTCATGTAGGGGGCTCATTCCCCCAAATGCAGGTAGCCAAACTGCTCTTCATAAGCTTGTTCACTCCAATGGTCCTCGCGCACTCAAAATACAAGGCACTACTTTTCTGTACAAAAACTGTCATGGAGTATAACTATGCTGATACTACATACAGTGTATAAATATCTATAACTCAGGAAAATAAATGATTATTTCCTGGCAAAATGTAACATGGTAAGTCTATTCTGCCTGTCTTTCTCCCCCCCCCCCCCTCCTGCTATGTAAGTCCCTAATAAGTTCAGGGCGTTAAAAAGGTTAATCGGAGGGCTTTTGTCCCCCCCCCCGCAGGCTCATCTGTGATGGACAGAGGTGAGGTGGTGACTCATGGCTGGGTAAGCCTATCGTTATAGCCTTCTGAACCCTAATCAGTGGAGTATCCAAATTCAGTCTTCATTCTTGATCTGGAGAGAAAGGAGAGAGCATGGGCCGTCAGTCTCTCCAATTGCGAGGATGAGCTGGCCCACCCGAGGCGCAAGCCTGGGGAACATCAAGACTCATTGCCCCTATTATCGGGGTAGGCACCCTCTAGAAGTCTGGGACTTAAAGGCTGTACAGCACTGTAGGAAGAGTCGCAGTGGCTGTATACTATGCTGCTAATAAAGAATCCTGGTTCTACTATATTCCCCTGTCGGAGTGTCAGTCATTGGACGGGGGGGGGGGGGGGGGGGGAAGAAGGATGCCGTGGTGGGGGCTGATATTTGGAGTACCCTGGAGCCCACTACAGCTGGAGGCACCGAGTACCCGAGAAGAACTACAGTAATAGAACCCAAAAGCCTGTCCTGGTCTCAACAACAACACAGACAGCTCAAGATCCAATGCTCCCTACAGGTAGTGCACCAAAAAAATAGCGTAGACTGTAGAATCTCCCAGAGAAGGGGGGGGGGGGGGAAACAGGGCAACAAAACATTTTAAAATGAAACACATTGTTGAGTAGGGGGCAGAGGCTGCGTGAGGGTTGGGGACGAAACTGGTCGGAGTCCTCCTGTACCCTGCCCACCCTCGCTCTGAATGCACACTGGGGCGAGAGAGAAAGAGAGAAAATGTGTGTGTCACTGTGACACAGGAGGTGCCAACAAAAAGGGGGGTTGCCATAACGCCACCCCCTCCCGAAACGCTGGCGGACGCCTATTTTAGATTTTTGTCCATCCAAAAATGAGGAACCCTGATAAAGAGAGTATGCAAAGCACGATGTGTCCGAGCAACAGCTTGAAGCTGCAGCAGTGATGTCAGCACACTACAGAGAAGCAGTCAGATGGGGAGAGATACTTACACCATCTCCCCCCAATAAGGCTCATCAAATTTAGAGTTTTTGTGAGTGAAACCAGATCTATTTTGAGACATTTAAATATAAAGATATTATGCCATGGTTGTGCTTCTTTTGTTTTTGTATTGACAATGGATGCCCAGTAGTGCCGACGTCATGGCCGTCTCTATCCCAAGTTTCAACTTAGAAGATGAATTACAAGGTAGTTAGATTAAGGAGACCACACTTTGTTGTCCTTAAGGATACCATATTTTAATCAAAATCTGCAAACGAAATGACAGTAATCAGAACTACTAAGTGTGATAATAACAGTGACATATTTCACTTCTAGCGTGCCCCAATAACATACCTGGTACGCTTGTTTTCTAGGGCCCTGTCACATACGGCACACCTGTGAGCACGTGACCTGTATATGGGACCAGTGTTAATATACACAGCTCTCTAGCCAAGTCGCCTTTCTCCACGCATGGACCCTCAAATGAATAACTCCCTTCAATCCGTCCCAATATATAATCTGTCACGAGCAGCACACTTGTGAGCACGTGACTTATATATGCATCCAGGGTTAATACACACAGCCAACTCGCTGCCCCACCTTTTCTCCTTCGCAAGGTACTTCATATGAGTTAATATTTACACTTACAATATATATTTATCCAGCTTCCGCCACCATAGGAATTGTTAAAAAGGTATGTACAGAGCCTCTGCTCTTTGTTTATTAAGAATACTGTGCACTTAACCCTCAATAATCTGTCGTAGCAAAATGTGTCTGAAAATGTAAATTACTGTACAAAGCGTGCAACAGTTCAGAGTCAAAGTACTAAGTCGTTTGTATATTAAAGTTTAGCTTAGTGCTTAGGTTACAGAAAGAGATTACAAGAACATACACAGTTACAATAAATGCAGTTTCTTAAAATGAAAAAGATAAAAACAAACAGAAATCCCTTATACGTTACCACATGCAATAGGTTTTTCCCAGAGGTCACAGGAGTAAGAAATATAAGAATTCACGTGTCTGATCCCAAAACACACATCTGTTGGATTCTACTTCATAAATAAAAAGTAGGGTTCTACATTCTAAATTCCCTCCATTATGAACATAAGCCCAACCTTTCTGTGTTTTCAACCCACCCCTTTTCATCCATCAGCCCCATGACAGTTTGACAACAGAATAAAAAAAATAAAAAAAAGTTTTAAATTTTGCCTCAATATATAACAGACTTCATAACTTTGTTTCTATAATACTAAGACACACGCCATCTTCATTGCCGGTGTACTTAATATACAGGCGTGAATATGAAATTCGAATATATAAACTTCTATTTTTTGCATGAGAAACAGATTGAGATTATACTTCGAAAACCCTGGGTTTTGGTATCATTTGATTTGTGTAATTGCACCGGTTACAAATCCCTATTTGTTATTCCTGCAAAGTGCAGTCATGCCCAAGATATTCATATTTCAAACTACCAACTTTTGAACTTGTAGTGCTAGCCATGCCCCTAAAGTACATTTAAAAAGGGCCCTGTTTATTCTAGTGTGAGGAACGCCATATTTCAAAACACCCCCCACTTACAAAACCATGATGTCCTGATCTCTAGATACCGTCAGTCCTATAAACTAGAGGCCTGGTCAGGGGTTTAACAGAGCATAAAAACAATTCTTGTATTTTTAAAGCAATTTGTAACCAACCTTAAACCTCATGTGCCAGAATAAAATACTTAATGTATGCCATATTCATTACAGGCCCCCTTTAACTTCCGTTACCAGCATCTGGGCACCAATCACGTCATGTGATTACTCTGGAAGAAGTCACATGACGTGGAAGAACCCGGGGCACCTGAGTAAAGGTTTTTAATTCTGGGTGACTTTTGTTTTTTTGAATTTTTTTTTAACCAAAATGAAACACTTTTTTTACTAACTGGTTTAGGTTTGTTTGTAAACATGATGATCTGTGACAATAGGTGTTCGATATCGTCTGGCCACCCCCTTTTGTGTTCAGCAAGAGTTTGCACGAGCAAAAAACGCCTTTGCTCGCCCTCACTTATCTTTATTGGCTCCCCGATAAGGACAAGGTGGGGAAGGGGCAGAGGGACAATGATTTGAAGTCAGTCTCACTGATCTTGAACACCAGCGGTCTTATAAACGTTGACAGAATCAAACATGCACACACACCACACCAAATACCTTTGGTTTCTAGGAAATTGGTGCCACAATGTGATGAGCAAGACGTGCCCTAAACGTCAACGGGCAACGTGCCCCGGACCGGGTCCCCAAGCTTCCCCCTCCCTCCCAACAGGTCAGGTTTTCAGGATAATCCAGCTTCAGCACAGGTGACTCAGAGGCTCAGTCAAAGACAGGGAGAAGATGGGTTGAGCTGCGAGAGGGGGCTGTTTATGATCACATGTTCAGCCCAACACTGAAGATTTTCTTTTTCCCATTTTTAAAATTAAAACTAGAAAGTGTTTTTTTTGTTATTGTAATGGGTGATTAGATTTAAGGAGTCCAACTACAATACATTGTATACATTGTGTGTGCTAAATGGCACTGTTCCTTTAAAGCTCAAGACATACAGGAGAATAAGAAGTGTGAAAAAAGATCCATCTGTGCACAAAGAGGGCAGATAAGAAGGTGTGTGTTTGACTAAAAAGAAGCACAAAACAATAGTCCATCCAGGACAAAGACTATAGCACAGCCAATATACCACAAAAGAAAAATGTATGTATACACACACACACACACACACACACACACACACACACACACACACACACACACACACACACACACACACAGGGATATGACAAGACTTTCAACTACATAATGTTCTTTTAAAGACCAAATGTATATGTGACTGCACACTGCTTTGCTCTTTAACTCCTCTAATACTGGCAGTGACTGCAATGCATAGTAGGAAAGAAAGTTGAAAGTGTTACACTTCTGGAAAATTATTGGGCACAGGTCACTATCATTTTTATTTTACTCTTCCATCATGCTAACTAACTGTGGCTGCTTTTCATTTGAACCCCTTCAGTGCCCGATCGGCCAACAACGCTGCATTTGCTGTTCACCATCGCTGTAGGGGTTAATGGACCTTTTACTTATTTAGAAAATGTGTTACCAGGAATTATGGGTAGTCTTAACTCCGGCTCCTGGTTTATTTAGCAATAACACTAACTCCTGGGTTTGAAGCTCTTTCCCCAGCACGCGAGGGGTGAGGGCATTAAAGCGACCAGTTTCAAACATTGAAATATTTTACAGGTCTCTCCTTACGGACCCAGTCTACATCACCAGCTTTTAGCTGGAGCCACATATGACCTAAAAAAAGGCTCTGAAAGAGGAACCAGCTGAAGTGCCGGCGACAGCGACGTTGCGGCAAAACAAATGCATTGCCGCCGTCGCGTGCGCTTGTAGTAAGCGCGACGGCTTGGTCGCGATCGCTGGAAGTCATCTCAAATTTGATTTTTCCAGTGACCGCAGCCTGACGTCGCCGTCACTATAAGCGCAGCCTTACACACATCTCACAGGGTGTACAGCCTACTGTCTCATTAACAGCATCAACAGGTATATTACACAGGGAATAGCCCTGTGTTATTAGTTACCGGCCTGGCTTCAGGATATTCTGTAAAGTGCCGCGTACACTGTTGGGGCGATCCAACTAAAAAAAATGACACATACAGAAAGATAATACTGGAGAGCAAATGATACACCTCCGGATCCTCATGTCTCTCACCTTGCCATGCAGGGAACAAGTCTCCATGAGAGCTGGGGGAGGGGAGTCAGGGAGAAGACTCCCAGACAATCACACAGGATTAATGAACAGTTTTTTGCTATGCTCCAGCAACAGAATAACACAACATGCCATGAAACCAGCTTTCAAAACAGAGACAGAACAGGGGCAGCAAAAATGACCAGCCTTGTAAGAAATGCATTTTGAGTTTGCTTGTGTTGAAGTCATATTGCTATGGAATAAAAAGAATATAAATACCTCTCTCTTTCTCTCTCCTTCCCTCCCTATATGTGGGACAACACCGTCTGCAAGGAGAGGCTCTTCATCCTTGGAGAGGCAGATGGATGAAGTCCTGGGCTGAGGTCCCTCTCTGGCTGTTAGTTTCCACACTGTTACTGCGGCTTTGTACGTTAGTACTTGAAAGTCTCAGCTCCAGACTGTGCTCCTCCCCTCCCCCTGGATCCAGCAAATCCTTCAGAGCAGCATTGGAGAGAAGGGGCCGGCAGAGCTCAGCTCCACTAAAGCGAGGCTGCTGCTGCTGCTGCTGCTGCAACAGGCTTTTGTCACCATCCCCTCCTACTCTCCATCCATCTCCCCTACCTCACACGCGCCTCTGGAGACCTGATACAGCTGTTATATGACACCTTCTCCTCCTCCTCCTCCAGCACCCCATACACTGGCATCCTCTGCTGGTTTGGAGGATGCATAGGTGGGTTGAAGTTTGTGAGAAATGGAGCAAAGGCTACGGCCAGGCAGGGAGCGGGTGCGCTGGCGCTCGTGCGCCGCGCCGTGCTCGGGCCAGACGATTCGTGACCGGCTCGGTGCCCGCTCGTCTGGGGGTGCGGCCACGACGTCACAGAGCTGCCGCTCACGTGACGCGCTTGCGGACGGCAAATTCAAATGTGCTTGCTCTGCAAGCATCTAAGCGCTTGCTCACGCTGGCACACACATTGCCTCAATGTGTTTCATAGCGGCCAGTGTGAGCGCGCCCGCCCGCTCAGCGCCACCCTGGCCGAGGCCGTAAGCAGTGATTCACAACCTTTTTTGTTTGGAGGAACCCTTGAAGTATTTCGAAAAATCTCGGGGAACCCCTATCCGGCTGACACATATTAGGTTCGACAGGTAAATTACAAAATTTCAAACCTCTCTATTTCCCACCCTCTACCCATGTAGTTCTCTCCCTTTTGTCTCACTCACTCTCCCCCTTCCCGCCTCGCATGTATTTCTCTGCCCTCCCCACTTTTACTCCCTCTTTTCCTCACTCCCTCCTCTCACTCGCTCCTACCTTCCGTCAATTACCCCACTCTCACTCAATCCCTCCCACAAAATACATACCAAAAAATACACACACCCCTAAATACATATAACCCCACCCCGCAATACATAATAAAAAGACCCCAGCCGCTCCAATACATTTTAAAAAGACCCCCACCGCCCCAGTACATTTTAAAAAGACCCCCACTGCCCCAATACATATCTCCCCCAGCACCCTTCATCATCATCCTCATATACCCACACCCCTGCATCTCACATCACCGACCCCCCCTGTATTTCAAATCACCCTCCGCCACCTTGGATCTCCCCTCCCCCATATGCCTACCTCAGGCGGGAGGAGAGGCTGGTTACCTGTGGTTGCCAGCAGAGGAGGAGGCGACAGGGGCGAGGTGTGTGTGAGGAGAAGAGGGATGAATGAGGAGAGGGTGAGGTGCCTCTTAGACACTCGGTGTGATCACAGCCGCACATCTCCTCTCCCAGGGTGCACAGGAACAGACACTGGAGTACGGCACGCGCAGGGGGGTGGGATTACAGCTCCCAGTTATCACGTGACGCGGAAGTCTTTCTCTCCCCGCCTGAGAGCGGGCAAGGTGTGGGGGGGGGGGGAGAGCCAGACAAGCCGTCGCGGGCTGCACAGTGAGTGCCGGCGGTCCAGGCGGAACCCCTGGGACTACTCAACAGAACCCTGGTTGAGAATCATTGCCCTAAGGCTTGTGTCCAGGCAGGGAGCGAGCGCGCTGGCACTCATGCGCAGTGAAATCACGCGCTCTGCTCGGCTGGGCGATTTGTGGCCGGCTAGGTGCGCCCTGGGGGGCATGGCCATGACATCATGGAGCTGGTTGGGCACGCCAGCTAGCGCAAAATCAAATTTGCTTGCTCTGCAAGCAGCCAAGTGCCGTGCATGCGCATGCGCTCGCTCACGCTGGCCACACACATTGCAGCAATGTGTTTCATCACGAGGCCTATCCAGGGTGACACTGAGCGGGTGCGCGAGATTGCGCTGACCGCGATGACACACATTGCTGCAATGTGTGTGGCCAGTGTGAGCGAGCGCATGCACGGCGCTTAGCTGCTTGCAGAGGCAAGTAAATTGCATGCTGGCGCGTCACATGAGCAGTTCACCCAATGAGGGCGAACCAGCTCCGTGACGTCATGGCCATGCCCCCTGCGCATGCAACTAGCTGGCCATAAATAGCCCAGCAGAGCGTGTGATGTCACCGCGCAAGAGCACCAGCGCGCTCGCTCCCTGCCTGGCCGCAGCCTAAGGCTGGGTCTCCGCTGCCTGCTGCAGCGCGCGCTATGGTGTGCACTGCAGGGAGAAGAACCACCCCTCAATGGGGCCGGACCCGCTACTTACCTTGGCCGCCGCGCTGCGCGGCCAGATTTTTCTGAAGACAATAAGGCTGCGATTATACAGCCAAACTGAATGGTGCACGCGTCTTTTCCCCTGCAGCTCTGCACAGACCGGGTAACAGAGCTGCACGCGCCGCCAGCCTGGCAGGCGCGCGTGTAGCGGCGACACTGGGGCTGTAGCCAGTTAGTTAGCAGTTTTTGTGTGACCCTGCAGCTGGCATTGGAACTGATGGATACATACAGATGTAGCCGCCATTATTGCTCCCGCCAAGCGCGTTGGGCCGGGACACACAACACGCCAGCTAGGAGCAGAAACAATTGTGTTTGAAATGACAGCGCGTGAAAAAAGGGGGGCGAGGCTAATGCGTTATTGCCCGCGCAGTAACACCTGCTCCAGCTGTATATAACAGGGCTACTCAGGAAATGCGTTTCCGGCACATTTTATAGGGATCCTCAAGGAACTCCATGGAGTGCTTCTGCAACTATTAGGAATTGGACTGGAATAAAACTGGGAGGGGTCACATAATTTTTCTTGACCGTGTCTTTATTTAAATCTGCATTCCAGCACCTTTTCCATTCGCGTTCCTAATTTTATTTTCATTTTTACGCGTACATGGCGTCACAAAAGTAATAGGAGGGGAAAAAAGAGAGTACAAAAGAAAATAAAGTACGGAGGTTGCAATTATGTATTTGTATCCCAGATTCACAATAAAATAGAAAGTGACATCAATAGGGGATATATATATATATATATATATAGTGGTTGACAAATCACCAAAAAATCTACTCGCCACACAAAAAAAAATCTACTCGCCACCTAGTACCAAACGTGTGCTGCTTGGGCCAATATTTACTCGCCCGGGGGTTAAATCCACTCGCCCGGGGCGAGCAAATGTATAGGTTTGTCGAACACTGTATATATATATATATATATTGGAGTGAAGGTTATGGAACTCAGGTTCCCAGGAGATGTAGAATGGAGCCTCACTGTGAATAGTTAATATAGAGTTTTAAGGGAACTGTCACTTTATTGTTTTGGTAGTTAGGGATTGTGCCCCTCTTTGAGCTAGAACCATGAGATGGGGTCTAGTTTGGCTATAAAGGGGGGGAACCGCAATGAGTTCAAGATGGAGGTCCCTCAAACATGGACTTCTGAGTACATGATCGGAGCTGCTTTAGCAACAGTTCCACAAGCACACCTACATCCGATAGGTAGGGACTACGATGGTCATGCACAGGATGACGGGCCGCTGATCCCCAAGAGAGGGTCCCGGTGGGAGTAGGAGAACCCCTCCGCTATGCAAGGAATTGTCGGATAATGGTAACAATCAAAGTGCCTCTACCTGGTGTAGCCCATGTTCCCCCCCCCCCCCCCCCCCAGTCGCAGATTGGACCTCTAAGGTGTAGTGAGGGCTGGCTGCATGTACTATGGTGGTGCATACCTGCTTGGAACAGGAGGGCCTGAGTCTCCTGCGGTGGTATAGGGGATAACAGGGCCAGGCTTCTGTGGTATATGCCTCCATTCTCTAGTGGTTGTGGTGCAGCGCCTCCATTCTCTGGCGAAACCTAGGGGATAGGTTGGAATCTTCCCAGAGAAAGCCCTGGTCCCAGGGCGAGAGATTCCAATCTCATACAGTCTTATATAAAACAGCAGCAAGTCTTTATTGTCCTTTAGCAATGATACAACGCACTTATGCACAGCGGCACACAGCAGTTCATATATCAGCAGTGCACTCCAATTGTATACAGGGGTCTTCCCTCCTCTCCTCTCCTCCAAGTTGTACCCTAGCAGGATGGGCTGTAGGAGGCATCAATACCCCTTGCACCCACCCCAAGAGTATATCCTCTGGGTGAGGCTGGATGTTCTTCCCCTCACCCCCTGAACAGGGTGAGGGGCATTGGTCCACCTCTATAGTTCTGTCCGCTCTACTCAGAGGGGCTCTGAGTATCTCTTCCAAGCACCGTTCTCACTCTAACCATGGCTTCTCCGGTCAGACATTCCGCTCGGCTAGGTCCTACTCCAATTCAGACCAGCACTTCACTCCTCAGCTCCCAGGACATCTCTCTCTCTCTCTGCTCCAAACGAACTCTCAGACTGACTTCTCTCCCCATACAGAACTGACACTCTGCTCTCCAGATTCTGACACACCAGCCAGACACTCCAACTCCACCGACTGACAGACACACACACAGGACAGCCCACTAAATAGATACAGCCCTGCCCCATATGATGTCAGCAGGACCTCCCCGCTGTCTCAGGCCTGCCACAGAGTCAGGGGCCTACCTCTATCACCCAAGGCAGGGCTTACTGAGGGGGGGAAACCCATGATCACTACTGGCGCCTGCCCTTACCAGGGCTTACTCCAGTAGGAGAAGGATAAGTAGCCCGCTATTTCTTACAGGGGCTACACTCTCCCTTTGGTGGAATCCAATGGTCCCCACTTGGACCTACTTTTAGCAGCACCATCCTGCAGAGAACAAACCTGGGAAACACAAAACACATTGCATGGCAGGTTATTTACTTGAGCCAACCACCAGGTGGCGTAACGGTACAGTCACTCCCAACGGGGAGAACTCTAATGATAATGTTTGGGGTCCGGTTTGCGTATCTTCCTCCCATTATGGTCAGTTACCGTTATATAGTAGGGCTGTACCGACCCAGACTCTGGTCGGTATATCACGCTGTGCATGTATATGCACCGCCCCACACTCCAAGCCCGGACCACCTCACTAATACGGTCCTCATTGTGGTAACCCGCCTTACCAAACTTTGTTCTTAAGTATTCTTGTACGGCCTACCTGAGCCAACTGTCTCGGTTCTCTTCAATTTCTCTCATTATGGGTTCAGGCACATAAGGATACTCATACCCGTGGGACTGTCTATACCGGAACACTATGGCTCTGTCTGCCCGGCTCAACTTGGTCAGTTTCTTAGGGCCCGCCCTGCTTGGCAGTACCCAAAACTCCGGCTCTACTGGAGCAATATCATCATACAAAATGCTAGGCCCCTTAGGCATGATGATCCCTTGCTCTATCTCCTGAAATCTGTGCTCTAACTCATCCGCCACCTCCTGGGGAGTAAAAGCACCTACCGCCCACCAATGATCCACTATGTTGTTTCTAATCAACAGGAACCTGGTGCGGTCCATACCTTCGTGGTACCCAGTGTACAGGGGTGCCCACCACTTGTCACGGTGCTCGTACTCTGATAAGGGACTACCAGTATCTACCTCTGACTCCACTTGTGATGAGACACAGGACGTACCCGCCTCTGTAGAGCGTGATCAATCTCTTCTCCCTTTGGCGTTGAAGTACCTAGTAGGGTTGATTTTGTGGACCACGGAGGTTACAGCCTCGACCTCAGTAGTCGTATGGGACCCTCGGGCCCTCCCTCTAGATACAGGAGAAAATGGTACAGCGTTAGGTATACGAAGTACATTTGCATACGGTATCTCCCCATCAGATCCTTCATCACTTAACTCCCAATCCCGCAAGTCCTTGGAGTACTTGGGATATTTCCTTAACTTATCCCCGCTAGGTCCCGGTGGTAATACTCGTGACGGGGCAGGGGCAGTGGCCAGGGCAAGGGCGCTAGGGGCTGGGGCAATGTCCAGTTCCATGTCCAGCAGGCGGGTAATCCCACGACCAGTGGGCAGTTTCTTGCTTGCCCTCTCTGCTGAGCCCCGCGATCCTCTGGAAGGACCTTGGCTACGCAGGGTGGCCATGGCAACGGCCATAGCTGCTCTCCTCGGGGAGAACAACGGTCCCGGGCCTCTCTTCCAGTCGGACCCGGAAGTGATGTCATCATGGCCGCCCGCGGAATCCCCATCCGCTCCGTGGTCACACACCGGAAGTGCGTCGAGGACCGGAAGGGGCGGTGGTGGATCATCGGCTCCGCGGACGGGTAAGTAGGCCACACGCCTCTCCTTCTCATCCTCTGCAGGGGCCGTCTTCGCCTGGCGGGAGTAAGGGGGTGGTGGAGTCTCCTTACCGCTCCACTGCAGGCTGGACTTGGGTCCCTCTGGATGTGCCTCCGACGCCGTCTCCGCCGCACTGGGAGTCACCACGGCCGTGGGACTTCTACGGGCCTCAGGCCGCACCAGCGCTCGCCGTCGGGAGGTGTCCGGACTCGTCTGCTCCTTCTCTCCGGTAAGTGGACTG